>JAWPHD010000971.1:0-2500 GCA_037043455.1 Cyrtodaria siliqua
CCTATTTAATCGGTCACAGGAGTTAAATAATCTCTATACATGCAGGTTGATTTGCCCGAGTAAACTAGGAAGTAATAATTTGTGTACACATTTGTGTGAATGCAGCGGAACGGAATCTCTTAGTGTAAGTTTATAAGACAAACTATGGTTATTGCAGCTACGACCACCACAACCACTACTACTACTACTGCTGCTGCTATTGCTACTGTTGCTGCTGCTATTGTTACTGCTGCTGCTACTGCTGCTGCTACTGTTGCTGCTGTTGCTACTACTACCTTCATTCAGTCTGTCTCAGCTCGTTAGTTATTTAAAAGTCTCGATGGGCTACGTCCATCTCGGTACTTAAATGAACTAACTCCCTGCGACCATACTCTATCTATTATTTATTCTACAGCCAATATCCATGCTTAAGCAGGCCGTGATCACACTCTCTCGCTAAGTGTAAAACAAAGGTTTTGAATGGATGTTAAAATAATTTCTTTATATAATTGCAGGATGTAAAGTTCTTGAATTTTGTTTGTTTTTGTTTGTTTGAGTGGTGTTTTACCTCATTTTTTAGCAAATGTAAAATACTGTATTTTTTTTGTACCTGAGACTGACTACCCCATCTTTCCTGGGTAGAACAAGTACTGATATATTTTAGAGATTAAGTTTGGTATGTCATGGACATTAAGCGGCAGATGATCTTCAAAGGAAACACAACTACACAGTTGCATAACTATATAGTATGTATAACTGTATAACAAGACATGACCTGTTTATTTTCAACGTCAACTAAAATGTAACAGATTTTGTGCCAAATATTTGTGTTAGACGCTTCCCTTAGGGTCGTCCGTCAGATGGGGACGTAAACAGGGCGGTCCCGTGTCTCAGAGGCTATCCTCCAAGCACGTTAGTAAGAGTCGGGCAGGTTTCTCGGATTCATATGTATCAATCCCCTCTCTGGGTCGGTTCGAAATGACCGAGATAACATGTTGATGATCCTTTAAACATCACTTCGGTGAAAAAAGAAACTTATTAAATTCAAATAATGTCTGAGGGATAAAAAACATTGACTTCAGGAGAAATATAAGAAACACTGGTTTCATATCGTAACAAGAGGCCCAAGAGGGAGTGGACGCTCTCTTTGCTAACATGGATTTTATAGCAGGAGATTGGGGAGTGGGGAGGGGATGAAGATTGGGTGTCATATATGGCTGTTTTTCAAATTGGACGAGCTTTTATTGAAATAAATAGTTTGAACATGTCTGATTAAGAGCAGATGAAAAATGAAGTAGCCACATCATTAGCATTTCTCAATAAATCCAGTGCCAAAACTCGTCTATTTCTATAGTGACATAATACTAGTTTCTGAATTTGTCCAATTTTCTCCCACGATCCTGATAAAACGAAACTTAAAAAATGTAGGGTTGTTGGGTTAGGGTTGCGAGGTTGGGGTGGGGTTGTCCGTGAGGGTAGGTGGATGTGGGGGGGGGGGGGGACTTAAAAAATGTAGGGTTGTTGGGTTAGGGTTGCGAGGTTGGGGTGGGGTTGTCCGTGAGGGTAGGTGGAGGGGGGGGGGGGGGGGTAAAGATGACCCTGCTATATCCATACATTAAAATATGTAAAAAATGTGTCTTTGTGTGGAGAGGGTGGGAGACAGACATGCATGTAAGTCAGGCATGGCTGTTTTCAAACTCTCAGATCCGATGAAAGATTAAGTAGCTGCACAATGTTTTAACAAAACAAAATATAGCATTTATCATTAAATCAATGACCGTAACTGGGGCCACAACTCTGGCATTACTAATTCGAGTCGATTGGTTTTGGAACGTGTAGTTTTGTAAAGATCAGATGGAAATGAAGGTCTAATCGTTTAAACGATTCAAACTATGACCTTTTTTACTAAATCAAGGGCCATAACTTTGGTGTTGAAAGCTGACCTTGTCCGAGCTTTCAATGATATAATGAGCCTAGCCAATCTGGTAAAGATCAGATGAAAAATCATGACTCTATCGTCCTAACGAGGCAAACTATGGAATATTTAAGAAAATCAAGGGCCAAAACGCTGGTGGTACTGGTCCGATTTAGCTGGTTTTCGAACTTGTTTTTATTTATACCAACAATCTGGCTAAGTTTAGAAAATATCAGATGAAAAAATGAAGACCCTATCATCTTAACGAGGCAAGCGTTTACGGAAGGACGACGGACGGACGACAGACAACTAGCCATTCCACAAGCCTTCGATTAAAAATGTTTTACTGATAAGGGTTCGTATCCTGAATTCTTTAATGATATGGATCCGCATTGATTTTTCGCTTCCCTTGCTGCTAGTTTGCCAATATGTACACATTGTCTGTACTGTAAACCATTTAGCCCTGCAACATATCCGCTCTATACATAAGCGCATTGTACATGGGAAACAACGTAAATGGTGAATTGGTTTACATGCGTTATCGCGAAATTATTGATAGTTTATAAAGTTTTATTCTATTCTTGTGATTAAATTGCGCATTTCCAC
>JAWPHD010000971.1:5000-371558 GCA_037043455.1 Cyrtodaria siliqua
TGGCCATGAGCTTCCTTATAGCATTATCTTAAGGGCTGCTTAAGTAATGTTGGTTCCTGTAACCCCTGGGCTCCCATGGAACCCAAATTCTGATGAAAATGTGTCTATTTCACATAAAATTTTGCGTGTAAGCTGTGTTTACAGGTCTATATATCTTACATTTCTTGTCCTAGCTCAACTAATTTGTTTTTTTATAGTATGTTGTAAAGGGTTGCATAAGTCATTTTGTCTTTTTCAAATTCTGGGCTCCCATGGATCCCAAATTGTGATGGGTTTGCGTGTAAGCTGTTGTATATATCTATAAGTTCGGTTTGGGATTTCTTATAGCATTATGCATCGTATTCATACTTCACCAATATCGCTCCTCCCCGCCCCGGGATTAACGCAACACCAACACCCCGTATTTTAAAATTTTAATTTCCTTTTTATGTACTTATTTCTGTGTTGTTTTGGTCAATTCTTACACATATAGCTATGCTGCCCCCATCACCCGCCCCACCTTCCCATCTCCAACCAACCCCCACCCACCAACCCCCTCGAAAGTCTTTTTTTCCCTCCATATTTATGGCTCCCCACACAAAGTGTGGTAGGGGAGCCATATTAATTTTGTGCTTTCTGTCTGTCTGTCTGTCTGTAGGTCTGTCTGTGTCACAAACGATGTCCGATCAATAACTAGAGAATGGTTGGACCTAGGGTCCTCAAACTTGGAAGGATGGTTGGTCATGACAAGTAGATGACCCCTATTGATTTTGGGTTTACTAGGTCAAAGGTCAAGGTTGCGGTGACATTGACTATCAAAACGATGTCCGATCAATAACTAGAGAATGGTTCGATCTAGGGTCCTCAAACTTGGTAGGATGGTTGGTCATGACCAGTAGATGACCCTATTGATTTTGGGGTCAAAGGTCAAGGTTGCGGTGACATTGACAATTAAAACGATGTCCGATCAATAACTAGAGAATGGTTGGACCTAGGGTCCTCAAACTTGGAAGGATGGTTGGTCATGACCAGTAGATGACCCATATTGATTTTGGGGTCACTAGGTCAAAGGTCAAGGTTGCGCTGACATTGACTATCAAAACGATGTCCGATTAATAAATAGAGAATGGTTGGACCTAGGGTCCTCCAGCTTGGAAGGATGGTTGGTCATGACCAGTAAATGACCCCTATTGATTTTGGGGTCACTAGGTCAAAGGTCAAGGTCGCGGTGACCTTGACTATCAAAACGATGTCCGATCAATAACTAGAGAATGGTTGGACCTAGGGTCCTCAAACTTGGAAGGATGGTTGGTCATGACCAATAGATGACCCCTATTGTTTTGTGTTTTGTTTTTATTTTTAAATTGATTTTTTTTTTTTTAATTTTTGCATAAAATTTTTAGGGTCGACCCCTTAAAAAAATAGGGTCGGTCGGGTTACCTGAACCACACATATTTTTTATGTGGCCTTACTGATACAGATAGTAGATACAGTCACAGGGATATTGAATATCAAAACGATCTCAGATCAATAGAGAACGGTTGGACCTAGAGTCGTCAATTATGCCTGTTCGGGCGAGTTGGGGAGCCATACGTTTTTGTCCCATGGACAATAACAATTTCTAGTTCTGTGTTGTTTTGGTCAATTCTTACACACCCCTCCCCACCCCCACCCACAAAACTCAATTGTTAAAACTCAATTGTTTAGCTATGTTACCCACACACACCCCATCCTATCCCACCCCCACCCCCACCCACCCAATCATCACCACCACCCGATTTTTTTTCTTACATATATCTATGTGGTTTTGTTTTATCAAATCTACAATTTAGATTAAATTCAGATACACAGATGAAATATAAATAAAAAAATTGCCAGTTATCCCCTCTCTCCCCGAGTTGCCATTCGACCACACATTTCTTTAAAATGACATCAATTTTGGATTAAAACTGATAAAAATAAAAAATAAAAATGCACACTCTTCACTCAAATTTAACTAAAATTTGTATGAGATTCTAACAATAATTTTATACGGCCCTAGTTTCTATACCCGCCTCGCCACCACCCCCAAACCCCACCCCACATTGTTTTAGCCTTTTTTCTGATGGTATATAATCGAATAGTCGAGCTGCGCTGTTCTCCGACAGCTCTTGTTAATATTGTCAGATAAAACGTTCAGTTATCTATTATAATGCTACTTTTTCAGATGAAACAAGCAGACGTCTGCAAACAGTGAGACAACTGTGCCTCAGCTTGACTACGGCACTGATTATTTTGTATCTTAGATTTAATTACACTAAATCAGCCGGATGTGCTCGCCTGGTGCATCGAAAGTAGTTCTGTATTAAAGAGTGTGGATCTTTTTTTTGTTTTAAAAACATTTTTAGTGCAATTTCCTGTAATTTTTTGGCTGTATCTGTATTCTGGACATTTTGCTGATATTTGAAAAGGGAGATCATCATGTTTTTGACATTCTTTGATATAAATGTCAGAAGTGAAAGTAGACAGGGTACGAAATTGCAAGGGGTAAAAATAGCTTTGACCTTTGACCCGGTGTTAGTATACAGCTGAAGAAATGTTTCTTAGAAGGTATTAAACCCCCTGTTTCTTTGTAGATGTTTAATAGCAGACATGTTTATTTACATGATAAAGTAAGTTTCCCAGAATTCTAATCAGGTTAATTTGAGTTTTTAACAGATTGTCAACATTCTATCTTTACTATGGAAGGGGCATGGAGACTCACTTACGCTATTATAACCTATAGTATGCGAGTACACTTTTCCTTTTTCAGGTGAAATTTTCATTTGACATCTCTAACGCTGATTTTTCAGATGAGACCACAATTGAGACCCGATACAAGTTCCATAGATGTGGTCAAAAGGAAACGCCGTAACCGGACGTTATGCTTCATTTGTGTTGGATTCTTTGCGATATTAGCGGTCAGTGTGCCGGTAATAGTCCTGATGGCGTTAAAGACCCACGGTAACTAAACATATATAAATATGATGCGTATTACAAGTTGAAAGAGACTATTCTGTCAACCATTTACACTTGTGCAACCACACCACCACCACCACCACCACCACCAACAACAACAACAACAGCAACGACATTATATAATATATAATACATACAGGATATTTGTTGTTGTTTTAGAGTGAATAACAGATTTTATTTCATCGAGAAGTGTGAAAACTTTATATTTTCACGAATGCGAAGCATGAGTGAAAATACTGAAGTTTGATCACTTCGAGATGAAATAAAATCCTTTATTCACGACAAAACAACACATTTTCTTTTTATTTTATGCTTTATAATCAAAGTGTACTGCGGTTTGCAGAAAAATAAATAAAAAGTTGACGTCATTGGCTTAGTATGATGAAATTGCTGTTTTTATTCCCCGTAACTAAACTACTTACCGATTTCAATAATCTATGACTCATTTTCTTAGTTATGTTATTTCCAATCCAATGATATAACTTTGGTAGTAACTTCCGGAAAAAATAAGTTTTTGAAAAAAAAAGTAGTTCCGGCAGTGAAACAATCAAACTTTTTTCATTGCTAAAATCCACTATTTCACTGCTAAGCATAAAATAAATACAGTAAGCTTTCACGCTATATAGTACTTATTTATATTTTTACATGATCATAACCGGACAATATTTCTGTCTGTTATTTATGTTATTAATCTGATTTATGTAAACTGCATGTTTTTTTTATACAAACATGACCATTATGTAAGTATACTATGATGACGCTATTCTTCACTCATTACTAGACTTGGATGATGCGATAGACGAGACAGTGGGGCGATTTTCGATTACTGCGACCTTGTCAAACGTCGCTTTCACTGAGGAGATGTCTAATAGCAATTCGACGGCATTTTGGAGTATTGCCGAACCTTTCTGTGACGAGGTAATGCAACGCAAAATGGATTTTGAATCGTCCATATATGTAATAACTCTTTAATTCATTAGTGTTCTATGCATACTAGTATTTCAGAAGCACGACGTATTGACCTTGCCCTTTATATGATAACGCCTCAGTGCCTCACCCAGTTTTGTTTGTCTGACAATAATGCTGCAAGTTGCTTGTCTGGCCTAAAACACACTAGTAATTATTGCGCGGTATATATTTTGAATTTGAAGACTTAAAGAAACTTGACGCTAAATCAAGACGAAGATGAATACTTAATGAATGCACACAATATACTACAGGTTTAGTGGTTGACCCAATTACAGTTCGCCACTAGGCTTTCCTCTTTGAATGTGCGATGACAGGACAGATTGTGGACCCTATGATGACATCTACCTTCATACTGAGAGGACGTTAACGTTTGATGTTTGTCTTCATTTTTGTCTTCTCGTGCCAATAACGGATACTTATTGGTCTATCAATGCAATAGTTTGTTAGAAGATATCGAATTGCGAGGATTTCTTTTATTTGCACTGTAGCTTTTTTGGGATGACAATATGGTAAGAGTGACGTTTGGTGCACCCTAGAACCTGGTTTAAACTCCCAGCGGCTTTTTTTTTACCACTGACCGTTTCAAAGCGGTAGCCCTATTGCCAATCCTTATGTTTATGATGTCATATACCTTGCCTTTTATTCACCATTGTTATTGTTGCTTGTTTTCTAGGCGTGCTTTTGCTTCTGCGACTATCACAACCTGACTTCTATGGTAATCGATTTACAAACATCGTAAGCTCCTTGATCATAATCACTTTCATACAATCTTTATTAAACTTGTTAAACATAGATATAACAGTCGAACAGGAAAAGTAGCATTCAAGGACGACAGTCAACCACAAACACACAAAGAAACAAAGAACAACTATACATAAAGATGAATAAAAGGCAAGATAAGACATCGCAAACACACAATGGTTGACAATAGGGCTACCACCCTGGATCGGCCAGTGGCAAGAAAGGCCACTCAGGGTTTAAACCAGGTTCTAGGGTACACCAAACCTCACTCTTACCATATTGTCATCCCAATAAACGGGACAGTGTAAATAAAGATATCCCCGCCAGGTTATAATCTCTAACAAACAAGGCAGCGTTAATAGGCAATATAAGTAAAACACATACTAGTAAATGATTATGTATATATAATATAAAAAACGAAAGCCTAGAAAGCCACAAAGTGAGTACTCAATGACTTGGCAGAAGCCAGAGCAACAAGAGAACAAACCGATAAGGGTACGACAAGACAAGACTAAAGACAAACATTAAACTATCAAACGCTACCGTTCTATAAGGATTTAAGTAGACGTCATCATTGGGTCCACAATCTGTCTGGTCATCGCACAATCAAAGAGGAAAGCATAGTGGCGAACTGTAAATGGGTCAAACACCAAAAGAGGTTATGATCCTATTATTTTGCAATGCACTGCATTTTAGGTGGTTGACCCATTTACAGTAAAGGATATTTTGCATTCATTTGCAGGGATTTTCTTTATGTTAAATGATATTAACCATATGACATATATGGTAATTTAGAACTATGACGTCATAGTTCTCAATTTTGTTTTAGAATAACCTTCAAATGGTCATATCTTCTTTGTTTATAATCCGATTTTGATAATTATTACACCTTCTTCCAAGTTTTTCCGAAATCCTCAATAATAAAGATTGTTTGACTGTGTCGCTACAATTTAATTCGATAGTAAAATTATGATACACGGTGACCGGATTATTATGTATTTCCACCCTCTGTCTGGAGTGGCTCAATACAACCTTAGCTATATTGTGTTGATTATGTTTAACAAATCTTTTGTTTCTTTTTGCACTCAAGATTGATGTAAAGGTGCAAGCAAGTAATCTAAGCAGTAGGTACATAACGTGTGCTGTCGATAACTTGACGTAAGTGTTTAGTTCTTCCCCATGTTATTGTTTTGCAATTAATATTTAAATGTGACATCTGCTTGAATGTTACTAACATTAGGAAACTCCACTGTTTTCATATTGTACCAGAAAACACTGTTTTCGTGTGAATAATACAATGCACTGATTTTTTATGACAGTGATTGTACACACTATTTTGTGACAATGATGGAATACACTGTTTCGTGACAATGTTATAATACACTGTTTCGTGACAATGCTATAATACACTGTTTTGTGACAATGCTACAATACACTGTTTTGTAACAATGCTATAATACACTGTTTTGTGACAGTGCTATAATACACTGTTTCGTGACAATGCTATAATACACTGTTTCGTGACAATGCTATAATACACTGTTTTGTAACAATGCTATAATACACTGTTTTGTGACAGTGCTATAATACACTGTTCGTGTAGCATTGATAGACTACAATCACCCATGGAACGAATGCCGAACTCATGAATGGGAAAAAATGTCGAACTCATGAATGGGAACGAATGTAGAACTCATGAATGGGAACGAATGCCGAATTCATGAATGGGAACAAATGCCGAACTCATGAATGGGAACGAATGTCAAACTCATAAATGGGAACGAATGTAGAACTCATGAATGGGAACGTATGCCGAACTCATGAATGGGAACGAATGTCGAACTCATGAATTGGAACGAATGCCGAATTCATGAATGGGAACGAATGCCGAACTCATGAATCGGAACGAATGCCGAACTCATGAATGGGAACAAATGTCGAACTCAAGACTGAAGGCTTAAGTCGAACTCAGGACCGAAACAAACATAAAAATAATATGTTTTTTTTAAAAATACATTTACATGTCAAACACGTCTCCCTTTACATGGATCGAGCAAATAACATTCCTTGTATCGTTATTTGTCAATTTTCGAGGTGTTGCACCTTACAAGGTGTTGCACCTTACATTACCTCTCATGAACAGACTCAATAAAACCGTGTGTGCTACTTTTATCTCTTATTTGTGTTTGTTGCTTCTATCCAAGGGATCCCCTCTTCAGTATTTATTGATAAGTAGAGGTTGATTTAAGATATAAATTTGTCCTATGAATATTGCATGAACAATATCTTCGATACAGTATCCCGTGAACATGACGTAGTAAGGCATGTTTATTGTATGGTCCTCCAGTGACTTTGCTACGTGTGTGGATTCGTGATGTTATTGGCTTTTGAGAAAGTTATTTTTTCTGTATTTGAAAAATAACCGACAAGCCTTTGAAAAACGACATAGGAGTTAAATGTAAACAACGTTAACTACGGTACGGCACTGTGAACAATGCATCGTACTGTGAACAATAACTTTTATTTTTCAAAACAGAAATTAATGTCACTAAAAACATATTTCATTTATACAGTAAAAAAAATCCAAACATACATTGATATGAGTTAATGAATGTTGTATGTTAATGTGACACAATTTCGTCTCCTATAGTTCTTTTAGAATGTTGTTTACCATTCATGTTTTAAGAAATTATGTATTTATGTATATACTTAACGCCATTCAAAGTGCAAGTTCTTTTTATTTTGTGTTTATTTTTAATTAAAATGTCTCCAAGATCGATTGCATAATTCCAATTTTACTTCTTTCAATACATGAATTTGATCGGTCACCAGATTTATAGGGAATGTGGATAATTTCTAACATGTACATAACACTTCAATCGATCTTGGAAATAAACACAAAATAAGAAAACATGCACTTTTAATGGCGTTAAGTATATATATAAATATTTTGTAAACAATGAAACTAAAATAAAATATTAAATTCATACATTGTTTGTTTCAGTAACGGCAGTGTAGTCGTCATATTTTCAATGTATTTGAGATCTGAACGAGGGGTGTTACCTACCAAAGACAGCTTGTTATTTATTATCACCCAAAAGACTGACGATAATGCTGTTGTCGCTGTTGGTATCTTTCGATTTCTTCGATCTAAACTTCTTGCCCTAAGTGTCACTGCCGTCACCGAAAACGAGGTTCCTACACGTAAGTGATTAGCATGTTATCAATAGTACAGTTTTAATGTTGGATTATGATTGAGGAAAATAAAATAAAATGGTATATAACACAACATATTAGGTTACATTTGGAAAACAACCACAGCGAACGAAAATATGAAGGATGAAGTTCCTCATCTCCTAGCTATTAAGTGCAAAACAGTATCCACTGATCTACCGGGGCCACTGTATTTAGACATAGAATTTAAACATATGAGCAAAAAATGTAAGAATTACATGGTTAGTAACTTAGAATTTCAGCTATAGGCCTATTTTGGCTATTGTAAGCAAAGTGATAAATTCGAGACTATGGTGAGTATTTATCACTTTTCGTCGCGAGCCAAAATACAATTGAATTTTTTTTTATCATGCAGCTGTTTTAAATAACAATTTACCTAAAAAAATAAAACTAATGGAAATGTACAATTTACGTCTGCTGCCGTCAAAATACAAATGGAGGATAGTTTGTCAGGGGAAGTAACTTTGGAAAAAAACGTTTTCGGCGTTTTAAATATGTTCATATCGATAATAAATGCAAAATACTTTCTTTTGACATTGTATTGTATTGTATTTCTAAATTGATACGTATACTGAGTACACATATTGTGTATTGGCTGATTCCTGACTTTTTAAGTCATCAATAATAGCGCGAGTAGCCACTAGCATAATACAGCAGTTGGTTAAATATTAGGTTAGTAGACAGTAGCTGTATTTGTATAGTAGAAACATTAGTTCCATGATAAAAAGCATATGTTGGTTTCTTTTACTATAATGTACTCAGGTGCATTTTCAAAGAAACGATTATTTAAGTTGCAACCTTCTTGTAAAGTTATTTATAAGAAAAAAGATCTGCTGTATTTGAAACCACAGACCGAATATTAAATGTCTGAACCTTACCTGTATGAGCATAACGTATCTGAATAAGTTTAAGGGCGAATACAAGGGGTGTCTACAATACAGTTATGATTATGTAATTGATAGAGTATGGTTTCATTGAGTTGGTTAATTTACACATCGAGGTGTTTAAATTAACCAACGAGATGAAACCATACTCTATTTGTTTTGTAGCATGCCCATTTCATCTCCCTGCCATACTCTAACTTCCAATAACTAGTAGTTGTAGTACACCCTTTATTCTGTGAGGTGTTATTTTTAGTTAAACGATTTACATCTGTCCCGTGTATCCGTCTATCCTCCGAGCACGTTAAAAAAACATAGGAATCTATTTGATAATAAGAGTAAGGCACGGTTCCCGGATTCATATGTATCCTTCCCCTCCCTCTGGGGCGGCTCTATATAACCTATACTATGTTGATGAGCCGTTAAACAACATTCAATTCAATTCAATGCTATTACAAGGAGAATTTTTAGTGACCATGCTGCAAATAATTTTAAATAGCAAACATACTTCAGTGCAGTATAATGTCATTATAAATTAGTAGAATAGATATAAAACTATTAAAAACTAATTTCATTGACATGTTAACAATTAGCGGTACTTTAAATGGTCAATACAAGTGTTTTTGTTGAAAGGATCTTTATAAGCAGGTAACTTTGGTTACATTTATTATTTTATGTAACATTTGCATGTTACGTTATCTTTAGACTAAATTATGTTTGAACTAAGAATGTTTTATTTTTTGATAAACAAGCACTGTAATACAATTCAAAGTCTTGCATTACTTCTCAATGTTATAAATTTGAAAACACTTTTCATGGATATTTTTCACGTTTGTTACAATAAGGCCCACCAATACAGACAACTACACCAAAGGGTACGCCTACCATACCATTTCTAACTATACCGACATCTATATCGAGGATCCCACCGTCGACTACACCGAGTTCGGAACCACAGACAACTACACCGAGAACCACGACGTCGACCAATGTACCTACAACAACACAGACAATACGAATGATCACATCGCCCACAACATCAGTGACAACAGCGCAGACCACATCACCGAAAAACACATTGACCACACTTACACCGACGATCACGCCAAACATTTCAACTACAGAATCTCCTAGTACACCAACAACAGAGTTTATTAGTATATCAACAATAAAACCTACTGGTACAGCCACAACGACATCTACTGTTACACCAACAACAGAATATACTAATAAATCAACAACAGAATCAACTTCAGGTATATCAATGTCAATTTATTATGAAATGATCTACGGATTGATAAATACATTAGTTAAACATGTACAGCGGCGTAGGAACGTCTCATTTATTATTTAGGGATGTGTGTGGGGTGGGGTGGCGGTGAATATTTTCAATTGTTGATAGTTTTTTTATAGATTATTATGTACATGTTACACTCTATTTCCATGTCAAGTGGCTAAATGTATGCCCTTTCACAGTACAATTTCCGAACCTAAGCACATTCGTTGTAAAGTCAACACATAATTTGGCAAACTATTGGGGTGGCCGGATCCCTATCGCCTATCAGATTCAACGCCTTAACTCCCTACCCTAAGATTGGTACTAAATGAAACAGCTTCTGCAATTGTTCTTTTCGTTAACTAATATTCTTTTGTACTGAAAACATTGTTTTGTACCGAAAACAATATACATGAATAAAATATATTGAAACAAAATGCATTTAACAATTTGAATTAAGAACCTACTTATATTGGTACGTAAGGCTTAAAGCACACTTTTAGCACGTTAAATAAAACAATTTTGAAGATAGAACTTTCAAATGAAAATCCGTGATCCTTCAAAAAAAGGTAAGATACTGAAGCGAAATTATTGCAAACGCATCACTCAAAGACTTGTTATCCGTCAGTATTACTTGTTATTGAAAAATGAAAATGGAACAACATTTATGATAACTTAGAGTGATGCATCTCTGTATATTTTAGGTTGACTCTAAATTCATGTTATTGATTACTTTTACATTCTTCGTTGATAAAGTCATTATTTGTGATAATATTTTCGCAATTTTCAGGTGTTTATTTCTCCAAGTCTAACATATCGGCGTATCTCGATGAATCCATTCTCATTGAATGCAATGTTAAAGGTGTTGGCGGTTTGTCAAAAATAGTTTTAACAAGAGGAGAAAACAAGACTAGTGTTTCAACGTTTGACGGCGAGGCAGCAGGTGACTCGGTATCTGGCATCAATACAGTAACGAACACAAGCTTTATAACTGGAGTGGACGGAGTTTTAAAAGTGTATATTGCATCTGCACAATGTGGCGATAAGGGAAATTATTTCTGCCATGCTGTTGGAACAGACATTTCACAAGAAACAGTTTCCACAATAACCTTAACGCGTACGTATACATTGAGCCTAGTATAACACTACTACTACTGATACTACTGCTACTACTACTACTGCTACTCCTACTACTGCTACTGCTACTACTGCTACTACTGATATCTATCAATTTCAATGTGTTTTCTATTAACAGGATCTCCGAAAAAAAACAATGCTTACCCTGCTACTACTACTACTACTACTACTACTACTACTACTACCACCATTACTACTGCTGCTGCTGCTTCTGCTACTATTACTACTACTACTACTACTAGTACTACTTCTAATACTATACTACAACTACTACTACTACTACTACTACTACTACTACTACTGCTACTACTACTACTACTGCTACTACTGCTACGTCTACTATCTATCAATTACAATGTGTTTTCTATTAACAGGATCTCCGGAAAAACCAACACTTACCCTCTCGTCTGATATGATTGAAAACAAATATCAATGGGCAACACTTCCAACAAGGTGTTATGGAGAGGTTGGACATGCCGGAACGCTTGTTCTTGAATTATTACAAGATGACAATGTTCTTACACTAAGTAATAATGTCTCAATTAACACGGTTACACGAAATGACAACGACTGTAGTACCAAAGGAAACGTCACGTATTACAATGATGTTCAGTATACCATGGGATGGGATAGAGCATTGATGCGGTGTAGTGTTAAGGACGTTGAAACAGAAGAAATCAATGCTTCACTTTCAGTTACTAAAGTTGTCCGAGTAGTACCAGGTAACAACACACAATTCATGTTATTGAAAAAGTTTGTACAATGTAAATTTGAATATACGCGTTGACATTACTAAACAGCGAGTACGTTGCATATGATATCAATGATGATTTCAATACAATGGTGCATGCCCGCTACGAAAAATAAACGGGCATACTATATTTTATAGTATTACCATTGTATGTCCGTCCGTCCGTCCGTCCGTCAGAACAGTTTTTCCCCCCATTTTTTGAGTTCGTTTTTAAAAATATATTTTATGTTTAGGCTTTTCTGTGAAACATTAATTTATCGAAGCATCACTGAATGTCACTAATTACTTAAAACGAATAATGATCACTGATTACTTAATTAGAATGAAAACTAAGCTTTATTGGGATTAAATCTAATGCACACCGGCTGGCCTGCTATTTTGAATTATTTAGATTATTGAACAATTTGGAAATTAAAAAACAACCGATTCGCTTCGATTGTTTTTGTTTGACATTGCAGACATGGTATTTAACTGGTTATATTCACTTTTTTGTAGTATCCATATGTAATGGCGTGTCAAATGGCGGCACTAAAGAGCATCCGTATGAATGTTCGGCATATGTGACGTGTTCGGGAACCAGTATTTTACCGTATCAGGCGTGTACACCAACCGAATGTTATCAAAATTCTCTGTGCGTAAGCTGTGAACTAGCCAACAAATGTAAGTACCTGTATTTGCCTCATCAATAAACTCCGAGATATTTATCTCACCCTTAATCAATGCAGATAAATAAAAACAAATTATACTTAGTTGTGAATTCCACAAGTTTGGGAAAACAGAAATTAATACGTATCTCTCAATAATTCTGTTTCAGAAATCTTCACCATTTAGAAACCTGATGTTTCACAATGGTGAATATATTAGCCTCTATTCGACCTATTGTTTATCCACCTATTTTCTATTGATTTCATATGTTCTATTGATAGAGTTGGCTCTTTATGATCAAATGACTGTCGGAGAAGAATACAGGTAGTAACTCTTCGTGCATAAATGTATCCGTATTTAAAATTCTGAGCCATCTGTTTGATTTAGATAGTAGGATAAACACTAGTGATCATTATTTAACTCCTGATATATGTGTTTCCATTGTATTAAAAACAACATGTGTGTTTGCATGTATGCCATCCTTGTAAATAGAAATAACCTATCTTTATCTTTGCTTATAATCACAGAAAGTTGCAGTATATACAATTATGTTCTCCGTGAAAAACCAAGCCCACCTCGGCCTAATGGAAATAGTTAACCGCTTTCCAATGTGTTCTCCGTAAAAAAAACAAGCCCACCTCGGCCTAATGGAAATTGTTAACTGCTTTCCAATGCGTTCTCCGTGAAAAAAAACCAAGCTCACCTCGGCCTAATGGAAATGGTCAACCGCTTTCGAATTTATTCTCCGTGAAAACAATAAGTCCATCTTGGCCTAATGGAAATAATCAACCCAAAGTGATCTCCTTGAAAAAGACCAGTCCACCTTGGTCAAATGGTCACCACTCTCCATCGCGAGAGCCATCCAGGTTAATTTGCCCTGATTTTTCAAAGAACGTGTAAACAATAAACTAGAAAATCTGTGTTTTATTAATGTTTTTACCGATAATAATATTTTTTAAACGAGAGTTATCCCATTTTCGTGAGAATTATTATAGGCTATGTGACCATCACAGCTTTAAAATCTGCCTTATTGTAATATGTCATATTATTCCGCGCAAATCCTTAGGCGGCACGCGGCCTCTTAGAACTACGAAGTTATGAACATACATGGGGAACTGGACTTGCGTCCCTCACCCACCTAACTAAAATGGGAAGAAACCTGTTGACTTCTCCCATATATCAGACATATAAAGTTAAAACTGAATGAAAATTTTATGTAACTTTCTCTTCTTTTTTCACTCCCCAATCTGAAATATAGGATAAGGCCGTGGCTATGAAACTTAGTTTTCAATATGCTTTTTACAGTAAATTGGTATACACATATACGCATGACATTTTTATCATGTTTTCCTATTTTCATATTGTCATAGGCGTTCCCGAGTATAACGGTAAGTATTCTTTTTATAATAATAATAATAATATTAATTAAACGTTAACAACTAGTTATTTAGCCTTAACTAACTCATTATTAACTAGGAAATTCATTAATTAATATGTGCGATCCTAGGTAACACACCAGGGTTAATTTTTAATCCTTTAAGCGCGACTATAATAGCCTTTGCGTCCATTGTAAACCCAGATCAGGTTTACAATGCCCGGCTGCTGATCAGTCATTCCCCCTTTGTCACATAAATTGAATGGTCTAAATTCAAAGAAAGAACAGTCCATTATATATATGTAGTTAAGGGTTACTTCAAAAAGCTTACGCCCGATTTTTTTCAAAATGTATAGTGAATTAAAGTTTTAGATTAACGAACATGGTGCTTAAACAATCTGTTGATCGATTTGTGAATTTTAATCACAAATTGGAATAGTTTTAATATTTTAGATTCTTTTTTAGAAAATACCCGAGATCATTTGTTAATATATACCATAATCAGTAGAATACGTATCTTTTTTCACTACTACCAAACTCATTTATAAAGCATAATACTTACTTGTTTCAGGTACAGATACAAGTAACTCTTTTTATCAACTATAAAACCAAACATGTTAAAACTTAAACTGTATTTCATTTTAAAACAAACTAAATTCCATTTTGTTTATTTCGCTCTTCGGGGCATAGAATTTTGTTAGATACTGGGACCATATGCGCCGCTGGACATGGAATAATAAAATAAGTAGCATGTCCACCATTCTGTACTATTGATTTTATGAATATTGAGTTCTGCTCAACCCGTGGCTATTGGGCGTGAACGGTATCAAGCATATTTCACTACCGTTCATGAACAGTCTCAGTCAAACCGAGACTGCAATATTTCATACTTAACGTGTTCGGCCGTTTCCAAAGGTCCACTCTCATACTCTTTAGTATTTCTAGCATATCACGAGCATAATTCTTAGGTTTGCATAATCGTATATCGTCCATAGCATTTTGATGCGCGCGCAAATACCGTGAATACTAATACTATACTGTACAAATGTACTATATTTGTATTTTAACATTTGCCTTCTTGTTAAAGGTACAACTACAACTACACAGCCGCCTCTGGCTCAGACGCCTGCAGCTAAGTGTAAGTATTGTTTACAAGACATATACATATATTATATATTATTTATATAATAAGTAAGAGAGCAATGTGAAGAACATTTTTAAGCAGGTTTTTATTTAGTAAAAAATAAATGTTCGTTGGAAAGTTGAGAACCAAGTAGGTACATTTCCAGTTCGACTATGTTTTGATATGTATGAAGAATGTAAAAAAAAATAATTAAACATATGACAGTTCATCTTTACGTGACTATATCTTAACTTTATTATTATAAATGTGACATCTTACGTTGAAAAAACGTATTCCCACACGTTATATTTGCGGAACAATTTTAAACTAATTTACACGTGTAAAATGTTATGCACATCGATTATATAGAACTTACGACCTTACCACACATACAAGCTTATTGCTTTCATTCAACACACTGTCGCTATAGAAAATACTATATGTTTTGCCTGTAATAATATTAAACAATGTTTTTGTAAAGCACTTATTTTTTTTAGATCATATTTTCGTCAGGTATGGAACTACCGTTTATAGACAAACTGTTGGTATCCCTAAGCGTACCAAATGTGCACCTGTTGTCGCAGATTTATTGTTTTGTATTGCTATGAAATAGGTTTCATGTTGATTCTATCACCAGATACCCAGGAATATATACATGTTAATCTATGTGTTTTACATATATTGCCTATCAAAATGCCTATACATGTTGCCTTATTTGTTAGAGACTGTAGCCTGGCGAATATTTTTTAAATGCATTGTCCAGTTGTATTGGGATGACAACAGAGTAAGTGTGTGGTTTGATGCACCCTAAAACCTGGTTTATACATCTTGCGGCATTTTTTCCGCTGACCATTCCAAGGCGGTAGCCCTGTTGTCAACCGGTTTGTGTTTATGATGTCACATGCCTTGTTTTTTGTTTAACGTAACACATACTTGTTATTTGTTTTGGTACCTGTTGTTGATCGACTGTGTTCTGTGAAGGGTAAATTTCCTCTTTCATACCTACTTTTGTTCTATTTTCATATTGTCACAGGCGGTACCGCAGATATCAGTAAGTAATCTTCCTCTTAGTATTTTATATTTGTGTATATTTAATAACCGACAATTAATATACATTGTCCTTTCATGAATGGGCTGAATCAAGTTTTACATTTGCAAAGGATACTTGAAACTACCTGTTGAATTAGTAGCGAGCATTGCCCACCTGAGATAAATGCGTAACCAGTCATAGTAATGTTACAGGTTTGATGCTGATCTCACATCTACAAGAACATTTCTGTATGCTCTGTCTTTTGCATTGCAGAAACATCATAAAGCACAGTAATGAACATTATATTGCATCTCAATAAAACTGAGCCTGCTACTTTTCTCTTTTGATTGTGGGAATCACCTCTCCAGTATTTATTTTGTATATATTTAGTGCAAATTAATAATATCGTCATCTGCTGGGCCAGACTTATTACCATGTAGATCAAGCCTATCTTTTATGAATGAAGTCCATTTTTATATAAAGTTATATACGCAACACTAAATATACATAATGCACTGTTTTTAAATAGTATTAAGTCATTTGTTCCACCGTTATTTGGTTTTTAATAACTGAATAGTTTAAATAGTGTTCCTGAGCGATCACGCTCATGTGTAAGCCCTTACACTCACGTCGTAATTAAACTTAAAGGTTGATTTAACTACGATATCGTGTGATTCATATCGCTCTAACCATTTCAGTATTGTATTTAATTCAAAGTTTAAACAAAACATGGTTAATAAACTAGTCTTGTCCCAAACCTAAACTCGGTTAGACGTCTCTGTTAATTTCTCGTCGTCGGACTGATCAATTTTTGTATCCAGTGGCTCAAAATGTATAAATCTGACACGAAAATACCCACTTTTGAACTTTAACCCCTCAGTTTTGAATAAGACTTGGGAGTTTGTGTTGCTTATTTTCATATTAACAATAATATTTTTGTAAATTAAGCAATTTAAAATAATTATAATGGCTGACACGTTACTGAACGAACACGAATCGGACAGACGGGCGGACAGATCGCATTATAACTACTTCCCCATCATAGTTCCCCTGAAATGGGACTAATATAAACATGATTACGTTCACATACTATAAGCGTTTAAGTGTACTTTGTCATACTTTTTATTGGTGTTGTGTTAATATATAACCGTTAAAATTAACTAAATGTGTTGATTCCTCAATTAGAACCCCCTGGAACTCCGACATTGAAACTTCCATTGACGCTAGCCGCTGGTGAAAAAACAAAATACGATGATGATTACATGAGTTGTAAAGCCGAAGTGGGTTATCCACCAGGATATGTGGAACTGAAATACTTTTCTTCCAGCACCAACAAATTTGATAAGTTCGCAGATCAGAATCTTGGTCTAGCGGACTCGTCAGTGCCGATAGAAGTGGACTGCAATACCAATAAATCAGACTCCTACCACTACATTCCCTTCGCACAATATTGGAACAACACGCGATTCAGATGCGACATATTTGACAACACATCAACTCTTCACTCGTCGTCTACTGAGCAGACACTGAAGCTTTTGACAAGTAAGTGTTCTGAAATAGCATGTACACATTCTAATATACAATCTTTGGATCATGCTGGAGGAGAAATATATGTATGAGAAATATGGGATATAGTAATCTGGTTAATCGTCCTCATTTGTAACGTGTTTCCTGTTAGATAATATTTTCGTCAGGTATGGTACCACCGTTTATAGACAAAATTTTGGTATCCCTATGGGTACGAACTTGTCGCAGATTTGTTTTTATTTTGCTATGAAAGGCATTTCATGTTGAGTCTTTCACCAGATACCCAGGCAGATGTTATTGAAGCTTTTAATGACCACCTCTCGGTATCTTGTGGTTGATACTATTTATCCTAAAGAACTTCAGCTTAATAAAGCTAATATATCTGATAATAACGCTTCTTTCTTGATTTAGATCTCTCGATTGAAAATGGTCAAATATTTAGCAAAATCTATGACAAGAGAGATGATTTTAATTTTGACATTGTTAATTACCCCCACTTGGATGGGGATGTTCCCCATGCAACTTCTTATGGGGTATATGTGTCTCAACTTATTCGTTTTTCAAGAGCTTGTACTCGAGTTGAGGACTTTAATATTCGTAATCTTTGTATAACTAAAAAGCTATGGACCCTATGATGACGCCTACCTAAAGCCCATTGGGACGGTGGCGTTTGATGTTTGTCTATGATCTTTCATGTCCTGCCCTTAATGGTTTATTCTCTTGTTGCTCTGGCTTCTGCCAAGTCATTGAGTACCTTCATTGTGGCTTTCTAGGCTATTGTTTTTTTTGTATTATATTTACACGAGCATATTTGTGTTTTACTTATAGTGCCTATTGATGCTGCCTTGTTGGTTAGAGATTAGATCATGACGAGGATTTCTTTATTTACACTGTCCTGTTTTAATGAGATGACAGTAGGGTAAGTGTGAGGTTTGGTGCACCCTAGAACCGGTTTAAACCTCCCAGTGACCTTTGTTGCCACTGACCGTTCCAAGGCGGTAGCCCTATTGTCAACCCTTTTGTGTTTGTGATGTCGTTACTTATTTTCATTACTTTTGCCTTCTCGTTTGTTTGTTTGCGTGTTTGTTTTTGTGTTTTATGGTTGACTGTCGTCCTTGAATGCTGCTTTCCCTGTCCGATATTTTTATCTGTTGTAAAGTGGCGGTGACACTTTTATCACATAATTGCGCAACGTCGTTAACATATACGAAAATACATGGTGGTTTCATTGCCAGTTTTGTTTGCAGCCTTAATGACATGTAAAGTCGTACTCAGCATTGCATCTATCAAAATATGTTTGACATTGCAAAAAATAAAGTAAAACATCCTATTCATCATCAAATCACATGGGAAATGTTTCTATCTGTGGAAATGATTCGAGAGTGTGCACTTTCCATGAGCGTCACTTATTAAGGTCATACGTTCTGCGGCGGCGTCTCAAACACGTGACTTGCTTAATTAAGGTCATAAGTTGTTCTGCGATGGCGTTATGCGACGGCGTATCAATGTTGCAGAAAACTAAATACTTTCCCATAGACCTCCTGTGGCACCTGTCAGCTAATATCTCAAGAACTATACACCAGATTTTCTTTAAATTACCTTATTTCATAGATATTTCCATCACAAAGCCTTTGAAAGTGTGAAAAAGACAACTTTTCCAGCCCAACCTCTCTGCACATGTCTGTGTTTACAAACACTATTGAATCCGCACTGAATATTGACATGCAATTTCAATGGATGTTAAATTTTCAAAAACATGAACAATATTTTTTTATTTAATTTAATGATCCTAGCTGATGGGGATTATTTACCTATAGTTTATCCTTCCTGAAAATGCATATTGAATATTTCAAAGTTATATCTGCTGACCTCTGTGAACTTTCACTGCTGTACTGAATCGTACACAACAAAAGGCAGAGCTTTAGTCAAGCTATATTTAGCTGTACGCAGCCTATAGAGAGACATTCAGACCTGACGGAAGGTATTTTTTTCTGGCTAAATTGTTTGATACATTCAATCTGAGAAAAATTATGTCTTTCTTTTATTTAGAAAAAACTCCTTTTTGACAAAATATGAGGGCTTAAAGAGCTTCGGCTGAGTCAAAATTCCTTCGGTTTTTACGCGTAAATCCAGAATCTTCAAAATACCATATCTCGACAACCGTTCCAATCTGTTGCTTCAAATAAAGTGATTTTAAATTGATTTCATCAACAACATTTGATATTTAACCAGTTGAAGCTATCTTGAAAATAATATCTACTTAAAAAATGATATTTGTGATTTTCAGGGGTCAAAATAGCAGATTTTACCATAAAAATGCCACTGTTTTTGTATAGATTCAAAATCTGCCTTCAAATGAATAAATTAACATTATTCAGCAGTTTCTATATGTGAAACCATCAAGAAAATGCAACTTTTCAGTTTAAAAATGACAAAAAATAATTCTGAGACTATCCTCCCCAACTCCATTTTTAGGGCCATGCCATGTTTCACAAAATGCTCATTACACAAGATTGCCTGTAACTGTACTATTTATTGTATTTTTTTATTAGATATTGTTTGTAGCATCTTTACAGGTCATTTTCATGCAATCATGAAGCCAATAAGCACTGTTTAAAGTACAGATCCATGAAAATTCATTAAAATGAAGTGGGTGGGGTAGAAAAAACTTTTAAAAAAACACAGAAAAGTTCATATTTTTTGCCAACTAAATAATTTAATTTGTAAAATGTATTAAACCACATAAAATATTTGCATATCGACACTAACCGTATAGAAGCGATGAACTCAAAGTCAGAGTTTACCTCAACATCTTTTTCAAAACAGACATAAGCGGCTTTTCGACATCTTTTCAGACAGATGTAGATTGTCGCTGAATAACACTTACTGGATATACTTTTAACTGTGTCAAACATGTGCATTACAGGCCAATTGTGTATACCAGGTGTCAGGTATGGTAATGTTGTGTTCACAACACTTAATAAAAAAAATTAAAATACCTATTTTGCATCATAAAACTGAAATATTTAAAAAATCATGAAAAGAGTTATAAGAAAAGTCAAAATTCGCCATAATTCAACATTTCTTACACTTTCAAATCATTGTGTTAGAAAATAAGCATGTCTACTTTCACTTTTACCCTATGCAAAATCTAGCCTATAGGTTGCAGAAAACAATACTTTCCCATAGACCTTCTGTGGCACCTGTCAGCTAATATCTCAAGAATTATACACTAGGTTTTCTTTCAATTACCTTATTTCATAGATAAGCCTCCATCACAAAGCCTTTGAAAGTGTGAAAAAGACAACTTTTCCAGCTCAACCTCTCTGCACATGTCTGTGTTTACAAACGCTATTGAATCCGCACTGAATATTGACATGCATTTTCAATGGATGTTAAATTTTCAAAAACATGAAAAATATTTTTTTATTTAATTTAATGATCCTAGCTGATGGGAATTACTTTACCTATAGTTTATCCTTCCTGAAAATGCATATTGAATATTTCAAAGTTATATCTGCTGACCTCTGTGAGCTTTCACTTCTGTACTGAATCGTACACAACAAAAGGCGGGGCTTAAGCCAGGCTATATTTAGCTGTACGCAGCCTCAAACACATCACTTGCTTTAGTTTTGCGACGGCATCTCAAACTCGAATAGAGCAATACCATTTCATTAAATCAGGAATCACCCTTTGACGTTTGTTACTTTTAGGTAATTGCATACACGATGGCTACGGTTTCACTGTAGACTTTAACGTCCTTTTCACTTCTATGCAATACTGTTGCGACAACATAATAGAATATGCTAGTTTCTCTATCACAAAACAAAACTGTTTACTGGTGTCGCATTAGTGTATTAATATATACTTTTTAAATGTAATACCCAACTATAACCCTGATGTGTATATAGACGAGACACATCATTGCTTCTTGTCACTGGGACGTATATGTCTGGTAATTTGTATGTTCTATATTTTCAGATACTTGTATTCAAGATGGTGATGGGTATTCTTATCACCCATTTGACTGCCATTTATATAAACGATGTTATAGTGGTGGAACATTGGCTGTGTACTCGTGTGACACGAGTTGTCCATTTGAACCAAATGCCACAACAGTGGCTTGCGCGTCCAACTGTTTAGACACGGTTCTCGGACGAGTTGCGTGCCTGTAGTATAGATCTCAATATTCATCTAATGCACCTACAAATGCTCTTGCTCCCCGGTGGGCAACAATGCATACCCAAGAGATTATACAGCAAGTAATTCACTGGAAACAAGAATGAGACAACAACCCGTACCAACACTGGGACATTTTTGATATTTATATTATACATAAATGTTGCCCCTAGGGATGGGAATTAGACAATCAATTTGTACATTTGGGGGAAAACATTGATAGGTGAATAACCATTTGTAATAATATGCTGCATTAGACCGATTGTTTTCATTCATGAATTAACTTGATACATCTCTCAATAGCAAAAAACATTACGCTTACTGTTAGGCGTCTATTTACATGTATTAAACCATGACACCCCTGCCATTCCGCCGTTTTTAAATATTTAATTTATGAAGTTATCTTGGTCATTCAAAAGCAAGCCATGAAGGAGTAGAGTTATTTATAAAAACCTTTCCTTCAAATTGTTAAATTTTTAATACGGTCTTCAACACATTTATTCAAGCTGTTAATATCAATAACAGCCCTGATGAGTTTGAAAACCATCCATATCTGACTTGCAACCCTTATCATACCACATACTGTAACATTTTTCTTGATATTTACTAGACGACACTTATAAATAGACCGTTTGTAAATTCTAATAAACCATTTATTTCTCATCATCATTTGCTTAAATTTGAAACACGTTCTGTCAATTTAATCCGATTATCGAACTGATTATGCATTTTCAATTTTATTTGATGAATCTATTTAAAATGTATTGAAGAGTTTCCATACGATATTTTTGTCGAAATTGTACATTCCGTTTAACAGATATGACATAAATATAACTGGGGTATTAATGCATGTCGTCTAGTGTACTATCGTCTAGTGTACTAGTTCAGTTGTATACATTGAACAGATATGACATAAATATAACCGGCGTATTAATGCATGTCGTCTAGTGTGCTAGTTCAGTTGTATACAATATTTGCATAAATGGTTTTAGCTGGAGCGTTAACAAATAAACTGGAATTTCCCTGTAAAACATACATGTTCATTTGATTAAAGGACAAGAAATGTATTGTCGTCAATATTAAACTATATTCGCTAATTGCTTTACTATCACCTTGAACCTATTAATTAATTAATAATTTCTCATACGTAAATATGTTATAGTTACTAATATTTCTATTTTGTATGTACTTTTATAATAGTTCTACTAGAAGTTAAATCGGCGTTTTGATGATTCGGTGATTTATTCATTTGTTTTTATCTATTACTTTTATACTGTAATTGAGCTGTTTATTATTTCGCTGTGTTTGTAATACACTATATTAAGGAATGACTAATTGATCCATTGGGTCAGCTGGTTGATTTAAAAGATCCCATGTTAATAGTTTGTTATATTTGTTGTATACATCTGTGCATCTCTCTATATATATCTCACCACAATTTACGTACTAAATAAAAGCCAGTTTGCAACAATTCCTTGTTAGTTTGATTTGAAAATTACTCTAAAAGTCACGAATATACAAACTCATTAACAAAGCCTAAGGAGATCCGTACTTTACCGAAACCCAATGAGCGAAATTTAACCAAATTTATAGTAAGACTTTCCCACATGATAACGACAAGCAAGAGAAAAATGGTTTTGGCTCTGCACCCAGAGACCCTCAGGGGTTCAGATCCACTACAGATCCACTACAAATTCAAATAACATTTTTCAACAACAATAACATATCAAACTATTGTGTTATCGTAACGTGATCTACTCTTAAAATATAAAAAAGTAATTTAAAAACTCTTCTTCGACAAGGATTATCACAACCTGACTTCTATGGTGAAGAGATTTACAAACTTAAAATTCTTGATCATAATCACTTCATACAATCTTCATTAAACTTGTTTAAAAGTTTATCAAAAAAAGTTATTTTGATACGCACTGCTTGTTTAGTGGTTAACCCATTTACAGTTCGCCACTATACTTTCCTCTAATTGTGCGATGACCGAATAGATTGTGGACCCTATGATGACTACCTGAATCCTCAAAGGACGGTAGCGTTTGATGTTTGTCTTAAATCTTGTCTTGTCGTACCCTCAGTGATTTGTTTTCTTCTTGCTCTGGCTTCTGCCAAGTCACTGAGTACTTACTTGCATTGTAGCTATATTGCCTATGTATACTGCCCGGCGGGAATTTATTTACACTGTCTCGTTTTATTGGGATAACAATAGGTTAAGAGTGAGGTTTGATGCATCCTATAACCTTGTTTAAACCACGAATAGCATTAGCCCTGTTGTCAACCTTTTGGTGTTTGTGATGTCACATGCCTTACTAATTAACATTGTATTTGTTGTTTGTTTTAATGCGTGTTTGGGTTGACTGTGTTCTGTGAAAGATACATTTCTTTTATCGTCGTTTCAAAATGTTTTATAAATAATGGATTGAGGAGTGAATGATATTTTCAAATATTATCGTACTTTTTCATTTTGCATTTCATCGTTCTAAATCGTTTCATATGTCAAAATACCGTTTCACCTTTCAGTTAATAAAAGTTACATAATTTGACATTCAGCGTGGCTGAAAGGGTTTACGTTGTATTGATTCATAATGCAACATACTCATTTTATTTATATGTGTTACTTCCATTTTCCTAAGTTAAACACCTTAGTTTCACCTCATCAAATGACCTCATTTTGAATTAATTGATGTTTCATTGTACCACGTGTAGTGAGAGGCCTTCATTTTGACGGATTTAGCCGCCAAATAGGAACAAGAGTTTTATAAAAAATGGCATGCCTATTAATAGCGCCATTGTTTGAAAGGGTTGTATTATGCATGACAATTTATGGATAGTAACACGTGATACATGCGGTAATGGCGGCTATTTTGAGTGGGAGAGAAAATTTGTGAAAATCTGGATTATTAAATAACATTGTGGACTTTTTTAACGCAAAATATCTTACATTGATCAGTAGTGTATCTATGTTTGAAATAGTATGCCTAAAAATGGGAAAAATAAACGGAAAACGAGAAACAGTAGTGATGAAAGTGACAATGTAAACAAAGGTAAGATTTTCAAACAGAGAGGCCCGTCACAGGAGCAGGATTTAAACATTTCAGTGAGTGAAATCGTAGGCCAAGCACATTCATTGCTTTATAATACGGACACTGTGAGTTGTGAAAATGGCCAGGATAACAGTGTATTTGTAGTAGATATAGGTGATAATCAGGACTTAGTGAACTTTTCGGACAAAATGGCGAATTGCAATCCGGAGCCCTCTAACAAAGACATTATGAATGTATTGGATGTTATAAGTAAGCGGCTAGGATTAGTGGAGGAAAAATTAGGGGACATTAAACTGTTAGAACAGAAGGTGACTAGTTTTGAGAAAGAGTTAAAGTCCTTATGGCTAGCACTGGACAATCGCACCAAACGCGTCGAGGAGAGGGTCACCAAGGTCGAGGACATGGTCGAGGGCACAGATATCGCGGTGGGCCTGCTATCGAGCAAGGTCACGGACCTCGAGAAGGAACGTGACGAACTCCGGGACGACGTGGTTTACCTCAAATCCCAGTCCATGCGGAACAACTTGGTGTTCACGAACGTCCCTGAAGACAACACCGGGGGCAACGAGTCCGCGGAGGTAACTGATCGGAAGCTACGTGAGCACCTACAACAAGCACTCAAGATTGCCAAGGAGACCGTAGACAGCATACGCTTCGAGCGCGTACACAGGTCCCCTGGGCAACCGGTACCTGGCAAGGTTAGAACAATTGTTGCAAAATTTACGTTTTTTAAGGACCGAGAACAAGTGCGAAAGCAGTGGAAGGAACTGAAGGACACCGCCTTTCATATGTATGAACAGTACCCGTCGGAAGTGATTGCTAAGCGGAGGAAACTAGTACCCAAGATGAAGGCGGCCAGAGAACATGGTAAACGCTCCTGGATAGCCTACGACACGTTGTACGTTGACGGCCGGCCGGTGCGCGACTATGGGCACGCCGGAGGTGAGCTGTCCGTACTATCATGGAACGTGCATGGACTTACGCAAGGCAAGCAATGCAATAGTGATTTTGTAAATATTGTTGCTAATCATGATATATGTTTTTTTTATGAATCTTGGACAAATTCTTCTACTAAAATTAACCTTAATGGTTATATCACACATAATTTTTACAGAAAGTTTCAAAACAGAAATGCACGCCGATGTAGCGGGGGTATAGTTTTAATGTATAAAGAACACTTAAAAGATGGTATACAGATTGTGAAAAATCACCATGATACTATTATTTGGATAAAGTTGGATCGTGTGTTTTTTAATATAAATGAGGATATCTATTTATGTGGTTCATATATTTGGTGTGAAGATTCACCAGCATATAATTCATTTAATAACATCAACTTGTTTGACACACTTGAAAATGATATTTCTACATTTGATTGCCTAGGTTCTGTGTTTCTATGTGGTGATTTAAATAGTAGAGTAAGTAATAAAAATGATTACATAATCCACGATAAATGTAATATGTCTGTTGATGAAGTAGATTATGAACCAGACAATACCCCTGTTAGGGCCTCTATCGATAAAAACCATAATAGTCATGGTATTAAATTATTAGATCTGTGTAAATCTTCATGTATACGTATTGTTAATGGTCGCATTGGTAATACAAACCAGTTCACCTACCTATCACGTAACGGTACATCTGTTATTGATTATTTGTTGTGTAGTGAACGTCATTTTTCATTGATCAATGATTTTACTATTGGGCATTTTAATGAATGTAGCAATCATGCCCCGTTACATTTTTCATTTGTATGTAATAATGTATCACCTGATGTTGACAGTTATTCTGAGACACGTTTTAAGTGGAATGATTTGTATAAGGCGCAATTTCGGTCTGGTATTATTGCCAAATTGCCCGACTTCAATACTATTGTATTTAATTTAAATAACTGTACAAAACAGTCGATACACGAGACTTTGAGCAATTTTACTGACACTATACGGAGTGTTGCTGATCCTTTATTTACAAAACGCACTTATTTTGAAAATAAACCTTGTTTTGATACTGAGTTTCGTATGAAAAATGCAGACTGGTTTGATCAAGACTGTGTGAATGCTCGAAATACGTATTTAGATACTTTAAACCTGTTTAATTGTTATAAAACTGATGCAAATAGAATAGATTTATGTGAACGTAAATTATTGTATAAGAATATAATTTGTAAGAAGAAAAATACATTTTATAAACGTAAAATGTCTGAAATAGAGAGTCTTAAGAAAAGCAAACCACGAGATTTTTGGAAGTATTTCAAGAGCTCAAATAAGTCTGTTGCTAATAAGATAGCATTAGATACTTTTCGGGAATATTTTGAAAAGCTTGGCAGTGATGTATTTAACTGTACAAATGATGACGCGGAATATTTTTGTGAAAATAATGATTTTGCTAATCCTATTGGGTCCTTCCCAGAACTTGACCAGCCCATCACGATTGATGAAATTTTAAATGCTGTAAAATCTTTAAAAAGAGGGAAGGCTTTTGGTAGTGATTGTTTACTGAATGAATATTTTATTGAAAGCATAGACATATTATCGGCTCATTTATGCGATATATTCAACTGCATTTTGAATTCGGGTTTTTACCCAGATAAATTGATGGAAGGGATTATAATTCCTTTACACAAAAAAGGCGATGTAAATGATGTAAATAATTATAGAGGCATTACGCTAGTTAGTTGTTTCTCAAAGGTTTTTACTACTGTACTCAATAGGCGTCTTGAAAACTTTTGTAATGAGCATAACATAATTTCGGATGCTCAGTTCGGATTTCGCAAAGGAAGATCGGAAGATCCACCGTTGATGCGATTTTTATACTTATGTCATTAGTTCAAAAATACTTGAATGAAAACAAACGATTGTATGTTATTTTTGTTGATTTGATGAAATGTTTTGATTCTATTTATAGAAATGCATTATGGCTTAAGATGTATAGATGTGGTATTAATGGCAAATTACTTAGAATTATACGCAATATGTACCAACAAGTCAAATCATATGTCAAATCGTGTGCTAATTATACTGATTATTTTAATTATGCTGTTGGCTTACGTCAAGGGCAGGTAATGTCCCCTCTTTTGTTTTCTCTTTTTGTTGAAGATTTGGAGTTATATTTGCAAAATAATATAGATTCAGGTTTGCAATTAGATGATATAGTACTAATGTTATTGCTATTTGCGGATGGCATGGCCATTGTAGGAAAAACACCTGCTGAAATACAAGTACATTTAGATACATTAAATAATTATTGCGATTCGTGGGGACTTAAATTAAATATTGCCAAAACTAAAATTATGGTTTTTCGTAAACATGGCGGATTATTAGCCAATGAGCATTGGACCTACAATGGAGACGTTATCAACGTAGTGAATGATTTTAACTACTTAGGGAATGTTTTCAATTATACTGGAAATTTCGCTCTTAATCAGGAACATTTAGTTGGTAAAGCGCTTAAGGCAATGAATGTTCTATTATGTAAATGTAAAGTATATGATTTGAGTCCTAAAACTTTATGTCAGTTGTTTGATGCCTTTGTTGTGTCTGTTCTTAGTTATGCATGTGAGATTTGGGGCAATACTAAATCTAAAGAAATTGAAAGAATTCATTTAAAGTTTTGCAAAAGGTTATTAAAGGTACTACCTAATACATGCAATGCAGTTGTGTATGGCGAACTTGGAAGATATCCCCTATATGTTAATAGATATATAAGAATTATGAAATATTGGTTGAAAGTAATAAATACTGACAATATCATTCTAAAGACTGTGTATAAACACGCTTTACAGGACTGTAATAACGGAAAAACGAACTGGGTTAGAAGTGTTAAGAAATTACTAGATGATTACGGTTTTTCTTATATATTCTATAATGCTTCTTATATAAACAGTGACGTATTTTTGTATGACTTTAGAATTAGAGCTTTAGATACCTTAAAACAAAATTGGTGTGGTACCTTAAACAACAGTTCTGTGTTAACATTATACAAAGATATTAAAACTAGATTGGAATATGAAACATATTTAGACATTTTGCCAAGAAGTTTACGTCTATATTTTACTAGACTTAGACTATCTGTACATCCACTCAGAATACAGACTGGTAGATATGCCAACAATAGAACACTTCGTGAAGAAAGATATTGCCTAATTTGTAATAGTTTAGATATAGAAGATGAATTTCATTTTGTATGTATTTGTCCTTGTTATATTGATATTAGAAAGAAATACTTAAAACTTTGTTATTATAAACGTCCTTCTGTTTTCAAATATTTGGAGTTACTGAAATCACATGACAAGATAGAAATAATAAAACTTTCGTGATATGTTAAAGAATCAATTATATTAAGAAACGCATTATTAACTATTGAAAGGTAGTTACTTAGTTCAACCTCCTACTCTTAATTACTATACTACATAATAATAATAATAATAATAATAATAATAATAATAATAATAATAATGAAATGACAAATTATACCATTTGTATATATTTCACCATTGAAATCACATGACAAGAAATAATAAAACTTCCGTTATATGTTAAAGAATCAATTGTATTAAGAAACGCTTTATTAACTATTGAAAGGTAGTTACTTAGTTCAACCTCCTACTCTTATTTACTATACTACATAATAATGATAATAATAATAATAATAATGAAATGATTAATTATACCATTTGTATATATTTCACCATTTACTTGTATATATACGTTGACATCTTATATGCTAATATGTATGTATTGTAGACGATGTACTTTGTACAAGTCTGAATAAAAAGTCTGTCAGTCTGTCTGTCTGTCTATAACAATGTACGTATGTACAAGTTAAATAAAATATATGTTCTGTTCTGTTCTGTTGTACTTAACTGGACGTCCTGGTGGCAGTATCATGTATATTGATTCACCCCAATCATACTTTCGCTTGCTTATCTGAGTCTATTAAACTAAAACACTCAAATAAAACAAAGACATATTCACATTACATCATTCGTATGGATTAAAGATAAAGAGATTATTTAACTGCTGGGATCGACTATAGGGAAATCTTTCACGAGATGATAGGCGTGTGGTTCTTTTCACGAACGAGCGTAAGCGAGTGAGTGAAAAAAACAGCACACGTCTACCATCGAGTGAAGGATTTCCTTATAATCGATCACAACAGTTAAATAATCTATTTATTACATTTTTAATCAGATTATGTATGATTCTAACAAGAATTATACGCTTTATTTAGCGTTATCGGCGGATGACGTCGACGTCACCAACACGCTATTGACGTCATAACTCAACGTCGCAGTTAGTTATTAGCTCGACTGATCAGAGATCAGCAGAGCTTAAGTCCAGGTGCGGTGTCCGTCGTCCGTCTGTCCGTCTGTCTGTCCGTAAAGTTTTATTTGTAGCGACTTCTCCTCTGAAACTACTGGATGGATATTGATGAAATTTATTTCGATGCAACTTTAAACATGGCCGCTAGCGGCCATCTTTGTTTACATAGATTTATATAGTAAAAACTTGTAGCGAATACTCCTCTGAAACTACTTGACACATTTTTATGAAACTTCACAGGAATGTTGCTCTTGATGTCTAATTGATTCCAGAATTTGTTTAGGTCGGCCGGAAATTCAAGATGGCCACCATGGCTAAAAACCGATTTTTAAAAAACAGTTTGTAGCGACTACTTCTTGAAAACTGTAAGTGATATTGATATGGGACTTTTTCTAAAATGATCACCATGGCATGATGCTGATCCTTGTCGAAAATTATTTTGAAACACAATTAAACCTGGGCACCAGTGGCCATCTTTGTTTACATAGAGTTTGTATAGTAAACATCTGTAGCGACTACTCCTCTGAACTACTAGACGGATTTTCATGAAACTTCACAGGAATGTTGCTCTTGATGTCTAGTTGATCCTAGCACAATTTCAGATCGGCCGGATATTCAAGATGGCCAACACGGCTAAACATAGATTTTTAAAAACAAGTTTATAGCGACTACTTTTTGAAAACTGTAAGTGATATTGATAAACCAAAAGTACAAACGATCGTTTGTATAGAAACGTGTGAATGCGTCGTGATATAGTTTGTGTATTGCTGTGGCTGATCGTCTCCTACATTTTCTTTAGATAAAAATGTGTGGATAATAGTATCCATTTATATGAGTATTTAAGAACTGGTTCGCAATGTTTCGGCATTTATCGGGTTTAAAAGCCGGTAGTAAATGAAAAATTCCGTGAAGATCGTTTATTATTCAATTCAGGTTTTTAAACCCGCATAAACGCCGAAAATATGGGAATCAATTCTTACAGTAACATAAGTTTGCCATCGCTATAGTACCAACAATAACATGCCTCGGGAGAATGTTAGACGTGCGTGCAAGAGAAACAACTTCCGTCAGTTTATTTCCAGACTGTTGAATATCCATTTTTAATCGAGACACATTGGATGCGTGCACAGTAGCTCCGCCTTCTTGCAAAATAAAATTTACTTGAAATTGAACGTGATTTCTTCAACAGAAAGACTCAAGTCAAGGTAAATATTAAGTTAAATTATTGTAAGCACGATACTTATGAAAAGTTAATTTAACATATATTTTGCTCATTATATTACTAATTGCTCATATCGGTAAAGTTTGTAAACCGATATCAGTGTATGCGACAACCATTCATGCTTGCAACTAAACAATAATTTATATCGATCGGGCTCATTGGGTTTAAACTTAAATGTACACAATTTAAAAAATTATCTGTTAAGCTACAACTTGATTTATTTTCCAAATATGACATTTGTTTTATTGTTTGTTGATCATTTTCATGATATTGTCTGGTTCAATTGAATACGAAACTGAAAGTTTAAACAGTAAGTGTTATAATACATTAATATTCGCATGAGTGTTGTGATCGGGTGGATTTTACTGAATTTAACATTTCCATATACAAACTACGTTTTTCTACAATTCGACCTTTCGGATTAAACGTTTATTCCAAGCGGTTTTGAGACATCGACTTGCTGAAAAATTCAGTGTGACAAAAGCGATTGTTTTAGTTATGGCGTATAGCAGCTCACAGAACAATTACATTCAACTCTCAAACAGCGGCCCGAAATATGACTACGCGTTTCCACTACCGGATGAAAATCTGTATGATAAAACTCGTAAAAGAGGACACGATGGAGTAGAACACAATCGACGCTCGGATCGTGGTTCATCGACGTATGATCGTTTGCAAGGGGGCGCTATAGCTCGCGATAGCTATGTTGACACCAGCGGTTATGTCCCTGGTAGGATGAGACCCCATAATGCATCTGATCATTTTGAAATGCAAACTTCCTCTAGTACTTTAGCTAGTGGCTTGGGCGGATATGAACGGAATAAACTGGAAGCTGTGAGACGTAATAATCAAGAGAATAGAAATAATGTAGACAGAGCACAAATGATGAACGGAAATAGTCGCGATTATCAGAAACCTACCAAGTCTGAGGATGAAGTTGTCAAACGAAGAAGAGATCTTAAATCTTCCAGACAAGATAATAGCAGATCATCAAGTGAACACAGTTCTGATCAAAGGCCGAACTGGGTCAGCATGGCCCAAGATGCACACTGGATGAACGACTGGAAACAGATGTTTGGAAAGGTATGATACATACACTAATTCTAGACTTCCTGTTCTATTTATAATTCGTGTCCGTTCCAAAAAAATGAAATGTTTTTTGACTACTAGTGCTTGAAATTGAAAAGATATAAGAATTTTCTCCGGTATTATTGTTTTGCAAATGTAATTTTTCTTTTTGATGTAGACATAATAGTTAAATGCATGTATTAGTCTTATTTCTCAGGTATTTGCAATTATTACTTAACAAGCTCGTTTTACAGCAGCAAACCGCCTATATATATATATATATTAATTAAGGGGGTGAATATGTATTATCACGTATTTGTAAATAAGTAACTATCCCGAAAGTATCGGTACCGTAAAGCGCCTATATATCAGGGAGATGATCATGTATTTGTAATCATGCCATTCTCCCTACTGAAAGCCGACTATTTATTAGGGAGATGATCATGTATTTGTAAGCATGCCCTCATCCCTACTGAAAGACGCCTATTTATTAGGGAGATGATCATGTATTTGTAATCATGCCATTCATCCTACTGAAAGCCGCCTATTTATTAGTGAGATGATCACGTATTTGTAATTATGCCATTCTCCCTACTGAAAGGCGCCTATTTATTAGGGAGATGACCATGTATTTGTAATCATGCCATTCTTCCTACTCAACGCTGCCTATTTATTAGGGAGATGATCATGTATTTGTAATCATGCCATTCTCCCTACTGAAAGCCGCCTATTTATTAAGGAGATGATCATATATTTTTAATCATTCCTTTCTCCCTACTGAAAGCCGCCTATTTATTAGGGATATGATCATGTATTTGTAATCATGCCATTATCCCTACTGAAAGCCGCCTATTTATTAGGGAGATGATCGTGACATTCTCCCTACCTTAACCCGCCTATAGATTAGGGCAATTATTAAGTATTATAACGCGTTTTTAACTTATTAACTAATACTTCTCGCTTCTGTAAAAATGAGAAGAATGGTCCCTTAGAAATCATAGCACCCAAACAAATTAACTATACAATGAAAAGGGCAATACACAACAATTAAACCCGCTTACTGTCATATTGCCAGCAGATTATGTTTGACTGTCTCTTCTTTGTGTTTTGGATGATTGCATTGATTAGTTGCTATACTTCCGGCTCGACCTTTTGTGTAAATACGGTATTGCAAATATTTGAGTTGCATTTTGAAATTTTCAAATAACGATCTACGTAAATTCAATGGAGCTATATTTAGGAATAACGCGGAAGTTCTCGTTTTACATAAATGTATATGTTAAATACTGCAATAAAAACACAGTTTAACGTTTATAAAATACCTTTACTGATTCGTTAATAGCAGGAACATTTGAAAAAATAAAATAATTTTATAAACGGGCTAAATTGCTCGTGATTATTATCTTGCACGTAATAAGGTAATATTATATATGCAAGGAAGAGTACATACACATAAACAAAAAAGCCACTTGCTGGTGGACCCATTTACAGTTCGCCACTATGCTTTCCTCTTTAATTGTGCGATAACCGGACAGACTGCGGACCCGATGATGACGTCTACATTTAGGCTGGGACCCAACCTCACGTATCGTGCAAAAAAAAACACTTTTGGTTTACCCGGAAAGATATACTCGTGATTTTTTGCATATCAATAGCAGAAACTGTACTCTATACGAAACCACTGTATGGATTAATGGTATTCTTTGCATTACGTAACACCAACGCATTTTCTACGGAAGCCCATAAGTGATAAGAAAATATTGATATTCAAAGAAAAAAGGTGTACAAGTTTATATTTTAGCGATATGATTTTGTTTTGTACATAAATAAGACATATGCACGCCTAATTATATTCTGTTTATGCCGAATGCAATTTTAAATTATTATTTTTTAAATCAAAAGCGGTTTAAGGCGGGCAGATGGGTGGAGGGAGGGACGGGCATACACCTTTTGGCTAAAGCTTTCATGCACGTTGTTAATAACTTCTGTATATTGTTTTCGGTTAAAACCAACTTTACTGTGAAGTGTTATATCGTTAAGATGTCACTTTCTTACGAGCAAGACCGATTTTCTCCTTTTAAGAATAGAGTTATGACCCCTGAGTTACTTGACAAAAATGCACATTTTGGGTAAAGCTTAGGTGCAAGGTTTCTTTATCTTATTTTGGATTTTAACTAAAATTGCTGTGAAGCCTTATATCAAACAGACATCACTTCCTTACGATCAATGTGTACCTTTGCCTTTTCTAAATAGAGTTATGGCCCCTGATTATCTACGAAAATACATGTTTGTGTTGAGTTTATGTTAATTAAACAACATTTTGGGTGGACATTTTATATACAAATAGGATACCTGTATATGTTAATAATATTTATGATACATCAACTTGTTTTGCCATTTTGGAATAGAGGTATGGCCCTTAATTTACTTAGAAAATATGGTTATTGCAACAACTATCTTGAATTGTGTAGGGTTTAAACCATATCGTTTAGTGTGAAGTCTTAATAATATTAACATACTTGCAGATATTTAGAATCCGTTCGATGGTAGCTTTTAGATTTCTTAATACAGTTATGGACCTTTAATTTACCTTGAAAATAAAATAGTAGTTACTGCAATTACTGTCTTATCAAATTCTAAACTTCCAAATTGGTTCACTATTTTGTCACAGACGTTTGATTGTATTTATCAGAAAAATAACGGGGTTTTTATTGACTAGTTTCGTTGGAAGGCGATTGAGTGACGTCATTGTTTGGGTATGACGTCTGACAGAGTTTCTCCAAAACATCTTGAATACTATCTAAATGATTTATTTGAAATTTTCACTTTTGTTACATATGATCATTAACTGTCCAACCAACATTGGTGTTTCTGTGACCTTGAGTTTCAATTCTAGGTTCTGATTGATTGAACAGGCAACTTCTGGTTAAGAAGTTTGTCAACGTTTCTCAAACACATCATGAACTTGAATATTTTCCTGCGGTTTGTATCGCCTTGATCCATGGGACGCAATGTATTAAATAGTTAAATAGAATCATGTTTACAGTTTAAAACTATAAGTATCACTAAATGTGATCCATATCCTATTTCGAGTCAGAAACAAATTATGGTATAAAAGTCGAGAAGGAAATATAACATTCAGAGAACACAATGAATCAACGAAACACACGTATTTGAAACAAACACCAATCACAAGGATAGAAAAGAGCAAAGTCTGCGAAATGGCAAACTCAAACGGTTGAAATATGGGTACCTCCTTGGAATGGTCAGTGACAATATGGGTACCTCCTTGGAATGGTCAGTGACATAAAGGCTGCTGGGGTTAAACCAGGTTCTAGAGTGCACCATACCTCACTCTTACCCTATTTTCATTCCAATAAAATTCGACCAGCCAGGCTATAACCCCTTACAAACTAGGAAGTATAAATAGCAATTAGTAGGCAATATAAGTATAACACAAAATGATCATGTATATATGAATAGAAATTCCCAGAAAGTCACAAAGCAAATACTTGTCAGAAGCCAGGACAAAAAAAGAATGATGACGATCAGACAATATTAAATAAAAAATTAGGCCTATTTAGGTAGAAGCACATGCATTCATTACGATATATAGTATTGAAGGATAGAGATAGAGAGCAGAAGAAGGCCCTTTACTATATACATATACTATAACTATATTCTTTCTAGCCTTCTATATTATATATCGTAATCAATTCCTGTGAGTAGACGTTATCATAGGGTTCATCGCAACATTAATTGTAAAGCATTGTGGCGAACTGTAAATGGGTCAACATCTTAACTTGCAGTGCATTGCATAATGATAGGGTCATGTCCTATTTTGTTATGTTTGTTAACAAGTTTAACACAGATTGTATGAATGCGATAATGACCAATAATCTTAAAAAGTCTGTACATATAGTCACCACAGTATTCACGTTGTGATAGACCTTGTAGTAGAAGTGTTCTGGCAATACTTTAAGTAAATCAGGGTTATGATAATAAACCTTCGCAAAGGTTTGTCCGGATATAAAACTCAATGAAGCACTATTAAAGCTGGAGTAAATGAAAAGTTAAACAAACTTCCAACTGTGTACGGTATTCCTAATTTACAAAAACAGCCTAATAAAGCACACTTTCTTCCTATTTCTAGTGTCTGCACCACTACAGACATCTCCAAAGGTACAATGTCCTGTCTTACTGCCGCTGTAGATCACGTAACACAATATTGTGCTAAAGCTTATGCTAACTTTTGGATTAATATATTTTAGTCGTTATTACTTTCTTGAAAACGAATGCAGTAAACGTCACGCAAACCTTTTCAAATATAAGCTTATTGCTCTTATTCAATATTTATTTTAGTGAATAAACACTAATGTTTGCTCAGCATTATACTGCGGTAGAATAAAATGTATTCTTTGGCATATCACTCCGCCATTAAAACAATCAAAATGGACTCTACCATTGCGTTTTCCATAGGGTTGCATTATATCGTTTGTTCTTACCATCACTTTCTAAAATTTCATAGCTCTAAACAGCCTACCTAAAATTAAAATACTAACCTAAATTCATCAAAAATGTCCAAAGTAAGCGGAGTTCCGTTCGATTGTTTACCACTCAGCACCACCCCATGGCATTAATGGTGTCAGGTCGCGTAGATGATTTCTGATAACCATTTTGATATTTTAGCTATGGTCATGTGGCAAATTATGACGTAATCGCAGACTATTTTCTAAGACGTTGACAGAGTCACATGGTGATCCTGGTAAAGATTGGGTAATGATCACTGTTAAAAGACTTATCAAAGGAGGTTGTCACCTTATTATTTTGCAACGCACTGCATTTTTAGTGGTTGACCTATTTACAGTTCACCGCTTTGCTTTCCACTTGATTGTGCGATCGCCGGAAAGATTGTGGACCTATGATGACGTCTACCTAAATCCTGAAAGGACGGTAACGTTCTATGGTTGTCTTTAATATTGTCTAGTCGTGCCCTTAACATTGTCAAAATTGAAATGATCTCTCTTGTCATAGAGTTGGCTTACTATTTCTCAGTTTCAATCGCGAGATGTAAATCGAGTAAAGAAGATATAGCAACTATGAGAAATATTAGCTTTTTTGAGGTGAAGTTCTTTGGAAAGAAAGTATATGTAGTAAAGAAGAGAAAGGGTTGTAATTGTCCAAAATATCATCCATATACAACGGGATATAATAAAAGGCGTCAATTACATCTGCCTAAGCGTATCTGGTAAAAGACTAAAAATGAAACCTCTAACATAACAAAACAAAAACAAATCTGCAACAAGAGTTGCACATTTTGTTCTCATTTGGGATTCCAACAATTTGTCTATAAACAGTAGCGTCATACTTAACTAGTTCCATATGTGTAAAAAATATTATCTTATATGAATATAAATGCTTCGAAAACAACTACGTGACAAGTCCACATAGTGTAATTGTCCAAAACCCTTCAACTAAATATTAGTGAGAATCAGAACTCGTTTACTGTAGTTGCCGTGTACTCAGTCTGAAATTTAAATATTTGCAAACATCAAGGGCGATAACTTTGTAAACCACTCCTCAATTGTTCTCATTGTCAAACAAAACCGAGACCTTAAAAATATTACCCCAAAAAGCATGGAAAATCAAATGCTATTTATTACAATCATCGAGAAAACAATCACGCTCCTTAGTCAGAGGACGATATCCTCTTTGTTCAATTAGAATATTACACAGTAATTGATGATATTTCAAAGGAAAGTAGGAAACAATCAGACGATGGAATTTTTCGACAATTTAGAGCAATAACTTGATACTCGTCTAACCTGTCTGAAATCCGTTTGATATAAAGTTACACGCCAAACTGTGTGAAAATCGAAACCAATTTATTTAATGTATTGTGTACGAAAGCTGAAATTTGCATATTTGCAATAATCAAGGGCAATAACTCAGTAAGGCAGGTGTCAACTCTGCTCATTGTCATCTTGTCAAAGTTCATATTCATATAAAGTCTCACACTAAATAATGTGAAGATCGGAATCCGTTTACTAAAGTAATGTGTGTACTCAAGCTAAAATGTGCCTATTCTCTCAATAACCAAGGGTAATAACTCTTTAAAGCAAGTGTCAGTTTTACTCAGTATTGCCTTGTAGGTATAAGGCCTAACACCATACAACATTTAGTGGAAATCGGAAACCGTTTACTGCAGCTATTGTGAACACAAGAAATCCGCATTATCCCTGGCACAGGACAAAACAAAATTCATAAAAGGTCTATAACTCTTGTTAAAATTAGTAAAGTGTAACATAATCAGGTCTTGATTCTGTAGTTTGATATTTCATATACACATATAGGTTTCAAATACTGGAACTGTATTTGCCTAAAAGGACGTGTGCAAATTTCTTTATTTTCCTTTGAATGTTTGTTCAGCGATTTTCATATATTGGCTTGGTACGAATGGGTTACCGTAGAAATCGCGATGCTGTTACGAAATGCAAAGTATGCCAGAAGTCCATACAGTGGTTTCATATGTACAAGACCCCCATCTGTTAATATTTAAAAAATCAGGAGTATATCTTTCCGGGTAAACGTTTTCGTTTTTTTCAGGCTTGGGTCCCCGCCTAATTAAACCCAAATGGATGGTGACGTTTGATGTTTTGTCTGCACTCTTGTCTTGTCGTGCCCTCAGTGGTTTATTCTCTTGTTGCTCTGGCTTCTGCCAATTCACTGAGTACCTTCTTTTAGTAGCTTTCTAGGCTATTTTTTTTTGTATTTACATACGCAGAAGAGAAGCGATAATATGATGTTACCCTTGTCCATCCTTCACGCCCTCTGTCCGTACGTGCAACCTTACGTACGTACTAAAAGGATTTACATTCAATTGTTTCGTTAATGCCATTCCTCCGACACAGGAAGCAGTAGATTGTTCAACATTTTCATATTTTTACATATATCAGTATGTTCCTGACTAAAGCAAGTCAATATGATGACCTTGACCTACTTTTAGTTTATGTGACAGATAGTGCTAAAGTTGTTCATCGTGTCCCGTGGATACATGTTCTAGTTATACGTTTTTTCTGGTATCCTTATTATCACTGATCATGGTCAATAAAACGTCATTAACTTATGTAAATAATGACTCTACTTCGCTTTGTGATATTCAGTCAAATAGTTTCAGATCTTCATTGATGAAGAGGTCTTAAAGGGGCAACACCAGGCTTATCCTGAGGATCTAGGGGTCCGAATTAAAACTGAACAATGATTGAATATAATCTAACGGGCCTAAACATTATGAAAGAGACAAAAATGACGCCTTATTTACAAGAATGTTGCTTCTGCACAGTAATATGTTCTATTCTAGGTTACGCACCAGGGATAAAATATAGAGTTTAATTAACATTGTTGTTGTATTACAGGAAATAATTCCCGGGTGAGAAGGATTCTTGCGATATAGAAACTCGTGCGCATTTCCCTTATCATGACAACAATGTTAATTAAACTATATATTATAATAATATAATATAATAATATATTCTGTGATGAATTTCTTTCCAATCGTCTTTTTACACGTATTCCTTCTTCAGTTACTCCTCTTACGACAGAGTGGATATCGTGACGTCACTCGCGCTGTGTGACGTCACGATATTGCTGCACAGGCACAGCCTCAGACTGGAACCGTCCTGTAGACAATGATGGCTGGGGTTCAGTGGGCATTTCCAGCATTTTTGGTTGCATAGGCATTTCAGGACCACTTACTTCTTCAAATTCAGAAGTTTTTAACTGTTCTTCAACCTGCTAAGAAAGTAGTTCCTAAAGTCTGACTACTGTGCTATCTTGCACACTACAGTAGGCGAGATAGCACAGTAGAGGAAGAGATATGTTATAGATTTTTTCAAACTGGGAAATTTCTATAATTCATCACAGAATATATAATATAAAATTTTTACGCCCGATTCTATTCCAAAGATGTGTTGAATTAAACTTTAAAACATGGGAATCACGATGCTCGCACCATATAATGATGTATGACGTTTTTATCACGAATTGCAACCATTTTAGATTCTTAAAGAAAAGGTCCCTTTTGAATTTATTCTTTAAATACATGTAATAGTTCGTCTCTTCTCCAAGATATGTAACTATTATTCGAGGCGCTTGTTTCAGCCAAAGGGTTTTCAACAGTAGCGTGAGCAATTTAAGTAATACGTACATAAATAATGTCTATGGCATTAGAACTGGTATTTTTAGTGGTAAATAAAAATACATTAGTTTTGAAAATCGGTTGAGAAATAAATATTTTACAGCTCGAATGATATTTGATGGATCTTTTCCAATGTAAATTCCTTGATGGTGGGACAGCAGAAAATTAAAAAAAAAAATCATATAGCTTCAGTTAGCCTTCATATTTTGGATACAAAGTCTAAAAAAAAGTTTTTTCAAAATATTAAGGCTGAAGAATTTTGCATTGAAAATACCCCATCAAAAGCAGCTTTCGCGCATGAAATTTTATTTGAAAAGTAAGGTATTTCTTATTTACCACTAAAAAAAATGTCTGTTTTACTGATGCAAAGTCAAAACAATCTTTGGCTGAAACAAGCGCCCCAAACAATAACAAGTATGCTCCATCTTTAGATGACGCCACGATTAACACCGACGTACACCAGAGAACCGATAACATCCGATATGCACCACGCTGGCAAACACGCAAACAATAACACAGGCAGTCAAACAAACAAACACAGCGAAAATGCGAAGAGGCGACGAACCCGGATGTTAACGCTATTCTCGGTCTGTGTGGGATTGGTGGTCATATTAACGATCGCTATACCGATTTTGGTACTAGTGGTATTCAAGAAAGACGGTAACCTACCAACATAAATTAATAATGTATGAGGGGTGAGGTGTACAATTCTGACTTGGTACAATTCTAACTTGAAACTTAAAACTCGTATCTCCCACTTGCTTTACTATTTTGTGAACTAATTCCACTTTTCGAATATATCTAATATTTCCTCTATTCAAATCTAATTTTCTCAGTTTGTTTTAATTCATTTTCATACATGATTTTGATGGGATAAAAACCGTCATATTTTCCATTCCTTTGCTTGATTTTGTTTTATATCTGAGGGATGGCGTGGCGCAGTCGGATTTGTAACCGGAGGCCCCGGGTTCAATCCTCCGTGTTGCCACTGAGTTTCGTCGGTGTGTTCTTCGGCAAGACACTTTCCCTTAGCCTCTCGGATAGGGACGTAAACCGGGCGGTCCCGTGTATCGGTCTATCCTCCGAGCACGTTAAAGAACCATAGGAATCTATTCGATAATAAGAGTAGGGCACGGTTCCCGGATTCCTATGTACCTTCCCCTCTCTCTGGGACGGCTCCAAATAACCTATACTTAGTTGATGAGCCGTTAAACAACATTCAGTTCAATTGTTTTATATTTATAATTGACTGCTCACATCTGCTTATGAATTTAAGATAGATCAAAATTGAATAACAAAATATAAAATAATAAATACTATGACACTTTAAAAAGTTTTTTTTAAATATATTGATTATGCTATATAAGCTATTAATGCTATTTTATGAATATCTTGCATTACATACACTATAATATAGATATAAACTTGTGATACCATTAATAATACCTACCTGATTATATAAGTGTTCAAATATAATTGAATTTCTATGTTTGAACTATGTTTATATGAACCTTTACCATTAATAATGAGCTTTCATGAAGAGGTTATCAACGCATATTTCGGCAGAACTTTTACGGCTTTCAGAACCTTGGTTAACAGTAGTGGCATTAGTTGTTATATTATTATTTAATTTAAATTAAAGTACATTTGCTAAAGTTATTACCATACCTTATACTTTTATGAGATAAAACTTCAGAATGCGAGTACGATAATGCACATTTAAATAATGGATATAGTCTACTGTCCAAGCATTACTAGAAATGTTTCTAATATACGTATAGTTTTGATATTATTCACTCTTAATCAGATTATAACACTACGATAGAAGAGACACTTGGACGATTTGCTATCAAAGCCAAATTGTCAAACATCAGTTACACATCGAGCATGGGAGATAACACATCTAGAGACTTTTGGAGTGTTGCTGAACCTTTCTGTGACGAGGTAACTGAATATATAAAAGATATTCCTCCTTCAAAATGGCTCCCATTGTGATTTAATTATCTCCCACAAAACATGTATGCAAATTCAATGTATCCGTTTAATCTGGCATTTTCCCATAGCGTTTGACAATACGTAAGAGTAAATGCAATTCCGTCACCATTAAAGAAGATAATGCTTGTATATGCAGCTGAAACAAACTCCCGATGATGTCAAATATGGTAATTCGTTTTCAGGCTTAGTAATCTTTCAACTAAATGTTTAAGTTATTTAAGTCGTATCTCTTTAAGTTGGTGCAATTTGTTTAAACACATGTTATTTCAAATGTACTATACACATGTTACATTATAAATGGATTTGAACGAAGCAATATGCTTACAGAGATTCTTTCCATTAGGTGGAGTTGCCGCCCTTGACCGTACGTATGAGGCGATATACTCCTTAAATACGATCATTTAATCACGTGTTCGGCGATTTCCAAATTTCTCCTTTCATACTCTTTTTGGTACTTGCTGAAATGTAACACTAAGTCACCCATTGGGTTCTGATTTGGGAACTAGCGGCATTTAAAAGTAAATATCTAACAATTTCTTTGATTAAACAAATAAAAGGAGTTTACGTCGCGTTAACACTCTTGTTAAATTATATTGGAACAACAACCTCAGATGGAGAAGAGATGAAGGATGAAGTTTCCCATCAGACTTGCCTCTGCCAGGGAGCGAACCCACGCGTGGTAGAGGTCTGTAACTCTGTAGTGCAAGACCCTATACACTGAAAAAACAACAACAACTTTCTCCTAGAAAGAAAGCAAAGTGATGAATAGCTGTTTCTTTTTTACACTTTAGATGGATGCCAAATATCAAGCAAGTAATTTAAATGGTAGCTACAGAGGTTGTAACGTCGACTTATTAACGTAAGTTAATCGGTTTAATTTTGCTTACTTACTGAAATTACTATGTATGCTATCCACCTTCTGGGTGCTTATCGTTCTAACGATCAGCATCAGGAAAATAACAGTGCGCAGAAATATTAAGACGAAGTTCTTATATTGTCGCAGTATTTGCCAAGGCAGTAATCCATATTTGTTTGGTATGCTTTCATAGTCAACATATTATATGCGTCATTAGGTTGGTTGACGTTTTATTCAAACTATGTTCTTTTCTGTAAACATAAATGTAGGGCACCTAGAGTGTGGCTTGTAATCGATGAAGACATAATTATCTATAATGCTGTATATATTATGTGTTTCAGTGAAGGATGTGTAGTCGTTACATTTTCGCTGTACATAAAATATCAACAAGGCTTGCTACCTACCACAGCCACATTGTTATTACTTATCACCATAGAGACGAACGAAAGTGCTGTCGTCACTTTTGGCAAATTCCAATTTATTCGATCTACACTTGTTGCTCAAAATGCAAATGCCATCAACGAAGACGGGATTCGCCTACCTACAAGTAAGTATGAAATAATGAATTATCTAGGCAACAAAAGCAGAAACGCGTGAAATCATATATAGACACCAAGTTTAAGCAACAACGCTTGCATTGTGTATACTTTCTTATCGTACCATCATAATATACAGCAACTAAAAACCACCATTCAACAACGCATGCTCACGGCGGTTGGCAGTAACAATGCTGGTCACCAACGGTAACAATTATGGTGAAACATCACATGCACCAAATCGATGACATGTTCCAGTAAAAAGGCGTAGACAATCCGTCGAAGTGACACTGATTGACATATTCACATGTTAACTGAAGTGTTTTCTTAAGAAACCATACTCATATTCATTCAAAAACATCAACAAATCATTGGAATACGGCGGTTGTTCATGCAAGCATAGCATTATGTCTTAGAAACCTTGTCGAAAAAAATGCGTATGGGCTAACAGTAAGAGACCAGGATAATTGTTTCCATAATGTTATATATGGAATGGGAATACATTTAAGTTCCGCCATTTATGATATTGTTGTGTGTTTGTCGTTTTGTGGCGTCACGACAGTTCAAACGAAACATGATACGTGATGTATATTACTTGCGTAGTTAAGGTTGCTTTTAACAAACATGTTTGGTCTTTAATATTGTTCCTTAACTAAAATTCCGCTATATGGTACGTATTATTTGCTTTAATGGGGTTCATATTTGTAGCAGTTGTGCACATTATTAAATAATATGTAGTTAGATCACAAAGCAGGAATGTATTATAGCCTAAAGTATCGTATGAATTTATATTAATGACTTATGCACGAAAACTAGCCGAGTCGTTGAGTTTTCCCGAACAATATCCTATTAAGTTAAGCCCTGCCCATCATCCAATGAAAACCGTTAAAGGGCATATCATGAGGTATTCCTAAGGTAGTGGTATTCATTGGAAAATTAAATGCAGCGTGTCAAATAAGATTCATCGTAGCTAATGCAATAGCGATGTAAATATACGTATTTGGATTGACAATCATTGTTCTTTCAGATCGACTAAGCCCCGTTCACACACGTTTTTATGAGTAATATGATGTTCACTTACAAACGATACATATGCCTAGCTATGATTATGCTTGCAATTCAATTAATTCTGTGTAAGCTTTATCATGATAAAATGTATTTATAGAAGCGGCATTTAACAGTTTATGTACAACGGAAGGAGTTGGTACCGGATGTGTGACGTCACATGCTGTATGCACCAATGGGACTTGCGTTTGTCCCTCTGATAGATATCATTCAAGTGCAACAGGGACGTGTGATCTAAGTAGGTACATATTTATCGCTATTTCTGTTTTTTTTAGGAGAATCTTGAATTATCGGAGGTGCTTTTAAGTCGGATTGTCATTAAAACACACACATTAAAAGGAAAAGAAAAATGACGATTAACTACTGATTAAAATGGTTGTCTGCCTCTTCAAATTAAAAACAATAATAACGCCTGTATTCAGTTTTGTACATGTACATCTTTAAATATAAATACAATATATGTAGTTTAATCATTTTTCACAATACTCATTTACCATTGAAACGAAACATACTTTGTAATATTACACTTAAATGCATTTTTATTTTCCTGAGTTTATAATGTATATAAGTACATACTTGTTTGAATAGTCCCTTTAAATACAAAAAATGTAATTTTTATTTTTACCATTATTACCTTTATTTATATCTACCTCCTTAAAATGATATGTGAGACATATGATATGAACTTCCAGGCGACGAACCTGTGACTGTAACTTGACAAGCACATAATACGTCAACAATACTTACCTGATTATATAATTGTTCAAATTTCTGATTGTATTCCCATGTTTGAACTACAAAGTTTATACGAAACTTCATCATTATTAATGAGCTTTCATGAAGACGTTGTCAACACATATTTAGGCAACACTTTAGCGGCTTTCAAATATTTGGTTAACAGTATTGGCTTTACTTGTTATTCTATGTAATATATTAAGGTACACTTTCTAAAGGCATTACCATATACTATTATGAAATAAAACTTCCGACGGTGAGTACGATAATGCAAATTTAAATAATGGATATAGTCTACTGTCAAAGCATTACTAGAAATGTATTAGACGCGGCTTCAGATTTTCCGTTAGAAAGTATGTTTCTAATCATACGTATAGTTTTGATATTATCCACTCTTGAGCAGATTCTAACGGTACAATAGAAGAGACTCTTGGGCGATTTGTGATCAATACCACATTGTCGAACATCAGTTACACATCGAGCATGGGAGATAACACATCTAGAGACTTTTGGGGTGTTGCTGAACCTTTCTGTGACGAGGTAACTGAATATATAAAAGATATTCCTCCTTCAAAATGGCTCCCATTGTGATTTAATTATCTCCTACAAAACATGTATCCGTTTAATCTGTCATCATTCCAAGGAGTTTGACCGTACGTAAGAGTAAACGCAATTCCGTCACCATTAAAGGGCATACTGTGTGTATATGCTACTGACACAAACTCCCGATGATATCAAAGGTAGTAATTAGTGTTCAGGCTTAGTAATCTTTCAACCAAAAGATATCAGTCAGTGGAGTTTTTTTAAACACATGTTATTTCAAATGTACTATACACATGTTACATTCAATAATAAATGGATTGGAACGAAGCAACGTGCTTTCAGAGATCCTTTCCATTAGGTGGAGTTGCCTCCCTTGACCGTACGTATGAGGCGATATACTCCTTAAATACGATCCTTTAATCACGTGTTCGACAATTTCCAAATTTCTTCTTTCATACTCTTCTCAGTACTTGCTGAAACGTAACACTAGGTCACTCATTTGATTCTGATTTGGGAACCAGCAGTATTTACACGTAAATATCTGACAATTTCTTTGATTAAACAAATGAAAGGAGTTTACGTCCCGTTAACACTCTTGTTAAAAAATATTGGAACAACAACCTCAGATGGAGATGAGATGAAGGATGAAGTTTCCCATCAGACTTGCCTCCGTCAGGGAGCGAACCTACGCGTGGTAGAGGTCTGTAACTCTGTAGTGCAAGACCCTATACACTGAAAAAACAACGTTTCTCCTAGAAAGAAAGAACAGTGATAAATAGCTGTTTCTTTTTTACACTTTAGATGGATGCCAAATACCAAGCAAGTAATTTAAATGGTAGCTACAGAGGGTGTAACGTCGACTTATTGACGTAAGTTAATCGGTTTAATTTTGCTTACTTACTAAAACTACCATGTATGTTATCCGACTTCTGGGTGCTTACTGTTCTAACGATCAGCATCAGGAAAATAACAGTGCGCAGAAGTATTAAGACGAAGTTCTTATATTGTCGCAGTATTTCCCAAGGCAGTAATCCAGATTTGTTTGGTATGCTTTCATAGTCAACATATTATATGCGTCATTAGGTTTGTTGACGTTTTTATTCAAACTGAGTTCTTTTCTGGAAACATAAATGTAGGGCACCTAGAGAGTGGCTTGTAATCGATGAAGACATAATTCAAGTTTATTCTTATCTATAATGCAGTATCAAACCTGTTCATATATTATGTGTTTCAGTGAAGGAAGTGTAGTCGTTACATTTTCGCTGTATATAAGATCTCAACAAGGTTTGCTACCTACCACAGCCACCTTGTTATTAATTATCACCATAGAGACGAACGAAAATGCTGTTGTCACTTTTATTCAAACTATGTTCTTTTCTGTAAACATAAATGTAGGGCACCTAGAGAGTGCCTTGTAATCGATGAAGACATAATTCAAGTTTATTCTTATCTATAATGCAGTATCAAACCTGTTCATATATTATGTGTTTCAGTGAAGGAAGTGTAGTCGTTACATTTTCGCTGTATATAATATCTCAACAAGACGTGTTGCCTACCACAGCCAACTTATTTTTAATTATCAGCATAGAGACGAACGAAAATGCTGTTGTCACTTTTGGCAAATTCCAATTTCTCCGATCTACACTTGTTGCTCAAAATGCAACTGCCATCAACGAAGACGGGATTCGCCTACCTACAAGTAAGTATGAAATAATGAATTATCTAGGCAACAAAAGCAGAAACGCGTAAAATCATATATAGACACCAAGTTTAAGCAACAACGCATGCATTGTGTATCAATTCTTATCGTACCATCATAATATACAGCCACTAAAAACCACCATTCAACAACGCATGTTGCTGCCAACGGCGGTTGGCAGTAACAATGTTGGTCACCAACGGTAACAATTATGGTGAAACATCACATGCACCAAATCGGTGAGATGTTCCAGTGAAAAGGCGTAGACAATCCGTCGAAGTGACACTGATCGACATATTCACATGTTAACTGAAGTGTTTTCTTAAAGAAACCATACTCATATTCGTTCAAAAACATCAACAAATCATTGGAATACAGCGGTTGTTTATGCAGGCATAGCATTATGTCTTAGAAACCTCGTCGGTGCGTATGGGCTAACACTAAGAGACCAGTATAATTGTTTTAATAATGTTATATGGAATGGGAATACATTTAAGTTCCGCCATTTATGATATTGTTGTGTGTTTGTCGTTTTGTGGCGTCACGACAGTACAAATGAAACATGATACGTGACGTATATTAATCGTGTAGGTTGCTTTTAACAAACATGTTTGGTCTTTAATATTGTTCCTTACCTAAAACTGTACGTATTATTTGCTTTAATGGGGTTCATATTTGTAGTTAGATTACAAAGCACGAATGTATTATAGCCTAAAGTATCGTATGCATTTATATTAATGATTTATGCAAGAAAACTAAACGAGTCGTTGAGTTTTCCCGAGCTATTTCATGGTTTTATACGTATTTGGATTGACAATCATTGTTCTTTCAGTTCGACTATAGTCCCGTTCACACACGTTTTTATGAGTAATATGATGTTCACTTACAAACGATACATATGCCTAGCTATGATTATGCTTGCAATTCCATTTATTCTGTGCAAGCTCCATCATGATAAAATGTATTTATAGAAGCGGCATTTAACAGTTCATGTACAACGGAAGGAGTTGGTACCGGATGTGTGACGTCACATGCTGTATGCACCAATGGAACTTGCGTTTGTCCCTCTGATAGATATCATTCAAGTGCAACAGAGACGTGTGATCTAAGTAGGTGCATATTTTATCGCTATTCTTTTTTTTTTTAGGAGAATCTTGAATTATCGGAGGTGCTTTTAAGTCGGATTGTCATTAAAACACACACATTAAAAGGAAAAGAAAAATGACGATTAACTACTGTTTAAAATAGTTGTCTGCCACTTCAAACATTAAAAACAATATATAAGCATTTGTATTCAGTTTTGTACATGTAAATCTTTAAATATAAATACAATATATGCGGTTTAATCTTTTTTCACAATACGCATTTACCATTGAAACGACACATACTTTGTAATATTACACTTACATGTCTTTTTATTTTCCTGAGTTTATCATGTATTTAAGTACATACTTGTTTGAATAGTTACTTTAAATACAGAACATGTAATTTTTATTTTTACAAGTATCACCTTTATTTATATCTACCTCCTTAACTCTAATCTACACTAGCATGTCAAGACAACTGGTATTTGTAGTTTTAACCTTTTCGTTTTTACGAAATGTACATACCTTACTAATTGATACTTTGTTTTAGTTAATTGCGGAGAGCCACCTGCAATTACAAATGGAAGAATTATTGAAGGACCAACGGGAACTGGTTTCCAAGATTCGTTTAAAATGATATGTGACGTAGGATATGAACTTCCAGGCGACGAACCTGTGACTGTAACTTGCCAAGCACATAATACATGGCCACCAATACCATCTTGCAATCCGGTGAAATGTACCGAATACCAATTGCCCATAAATGCTAAATTTGACGGTATTTCAACACAAGGACGGACATTTAACGACAATATCACACTCAGTTGTATCACTGGATACGCTATGCCAGAAGAACATCCAACATCTGTCATGTGTCAAGCCAATAAAACATGGAGCGTCAGTCCATCATGTGACGTTATCAATTGTGGACCCCTTACGGAACCTATTAATGGGTTAGCTGATAAAACTGACGTAACTACGTTTGGAACAGAAATAAACATAACATGTAATACTGGTTATAAAATAACTGGAGCACTGACGGTAAGATGCAGAGAAAATGGTCAGTGGGGAGACATTCCAACTTGCAATATCATTGACTGTGGGTCTTACACACTACCAAACAATAGCGCTATTGTTGCATCTGAAACTACTACATATGTTTCGGAAATTAACGTGACATGTAATGTTGGTTATAACATGACGGGACCACGTACGGTAACATGTGGTAACGACGGTCAGTGGGGAGACAGTCCAACTTGCAATATCATCGGATGTGGGCCCTACACACCACCAAACAATAGCTTAACCGATACATCTGGTGAAACCACGTATGGTTCTAAAATTAACGTGACATGTAATGTTGGTTATAACATGACGGGACCACGTAGGGTAACATGTGGAAACGACGGTCAGTGGGGAGACAGTCCAACTTGCAATATCATCGGATGTGGGCCCTACACACCACCAAACAATAGCTTAACTGATACATCTGGTGAAACCACGTATGGTTCTAAAATTAACGTGACATGTAATTCTGGTTATAACAGCACGGGAATACCGACGGTAACATGTGCAAACGACGGTCAGTGGGGAGACAGTCCAACTTGCAATATCATCGGATGTGGGCCCTACACACCACCAAACAATAGCTTAACTGATACATCTGGTGAAACCACGTATGGTTCTAAAATTAATGTAACATGTAATACTGGTTATATCATTACTGGAGCACTGATGGTAAGCTGTGGAGAAGACGGTCAATGGGGAGACGGTCCAACTTGCAATATCATTGATTGTGGGCGCTATACACCACCAAGCAATAGTGTTATTGTTACATCTGGAAATACCACGTATGGTTCGGAAATTAACATGACATGTAATGTTGGTTATAACATGACGGGAATACTGACGGTAACATGTGGAAACGACGGTCATTGGGGAGACAGTCCAACTTGCAATATCATCAATTGCGGGCCCTACACACCACCAAACAATAGCTTAACTGATGCATTTGATGAAACCACGTATAGTTCCGAAATTAACGTCACGTGCAATACTGGTTATAACCTGACGGGAAGCTCGAAAGTAACTTGTTACGAAAATGGAAAATGGAGTGAAAGTCCGACGTGCGTCATAGCTTGCGGGCCTTTGAGTAAACCAGTCAATAGTGTATTAGAAGCTGCTGAAGGAGGAACCACACATGAGACATTATTTATTATTACATGTAATACTGGTTATAACATGACTGGGGAGGCGACGGTCAAATGTGGCGCCGACGGTTCCTGGAGCGACATTCCAACATGCGATATGGTCGATTGCAACGAATTGGACAGCATTCCTAAGAATGGATACATAACAAAAGTATATAACACGACATTTGGTAGCACATTAACTATTACATGTATACCTGGATTTAATCTCATTGGAAACGCAACACTTACTTGCCTTGAGGGCGGACGCTGGACAGAAGCTCCAATATGTGACATTAAAGAATGCGGTAAACCTGCAGACGTTGTCAATGGATTCTTCTTGGACTATACAGCCATTACCTATAGCTCTAATGTCTTCGTTGAATGTGACCCTGGATATGAAATAATAGGAAATAATGAAATGAATTGCACTGGCAGTGGACAGTGGACCGAACCACCAACTTGTGAACCTGTAAACTGTGGTAATTATACACTTCCAACGAATGCTGACGTTGTTAGCTCTAATGGTACGACATATGGAGCAGTTGTAACTGTAAGCTGTATTGAGGGCTTTTATTTGCTGGACCAAAACGAAACTTCAGTGGTATGCGACGACGATGGTAGATGGAAAGGAACATCTGGCAGACAAGATGAACCAATCTGTACATCTATAGGTACCATTTATTTACACCTATTTACAGGAAAAACTGTATTATACTTACTATGTTTAACGTCTGTCATTGATTAAAGTAATTAAATAGTTTATGCAAGTATTTCTATGTTTAAAAGAAATAGTAAAGATCTATTATAAATATGTGCATATGCATGCTTATTTCAAATTACAAATCACATTCCAAATTTCGTCAGTTCCGTCGGTGTGTTCTTGGGCAAGACACTTAGCCTTAGCCTCGTCCGTCGGATGGGGACGTAAACCGGGCGGTCCCGTGTATCGGTCTATCCTCCGAGCACGTTAAAGAACCATAGGAATCTATTCGATAATAAGAGTAGGGCAGGTTACCGTATTCCTATGTATCCTTCCCCTCTCTCTGGGGCGGCTCTAAATAACCTATACTGTGTTGATGAGCCGTTAAACAACATTCAATTCAATTCAATTCGTCACAGGTTGTAATAATCTGATACTTTTATAGCTGAGCTATGACAAGGAGAGTGGCAATACCAAAACCAATAAGGCCACATAAAAAATATGTGTGGTTCAGGTAACCCGACCGACCTTATTTTAAGGGGCCGACCCTAAATCTTTTGATGCAAAAATTAAAAAAACCCAAAACATTAAATAAATATATATATATTTATAAAAAAATTTTTTGTTGACAATTCAAAAAATCGACCTCATTATGGTATAGTTATTTAACATTATCAGAATTGAATTCATTATTGAGAAAAAAACAACAACAAACCTACCTACCTACCCTATTTTTTTTTGCCAGTGTTACCTGAATCACACATACTATTTTGTTTGGCCTAACTTTTTACAAAATAATAAATGTGCTTCTAAAAGGTATTTAAATATATTTGCTGTTCATAAGTATATTCAAACGGTTACAAAGTGTATACTTATGTTTATCATACAGGCTCAGTTTCTTTCGGGTCAAAGTGTTATGTATTTCTGGAGACAAGTGCTGGACATGTCACCTGTGAAGTAACAAATGCACAAGACTGGGCAACAATTGTGATTTATGATAAGGAGAATTCACCGATAGCTGTTGCAAACCAGACAAATGGGAAGTTCACAAACATGTCGATGTCTAACCACGTGACAATAGAGGAGGTCTCACAGTTTACGGCTAATGGCGCTACAATAGTGATGAAGTTTAGTCCAGTTCAAGCAAACGACAATGGCACGTATTTTTGTGGAGCCGCAACGGTCGATTTGAAGTCAATATCTCCAACTAATTCCAACTCCGACACAACAACTGTGTCAGTTCAGAGTAAGTATATTTGGTTCGACTATTCACTAATTACCTGTACCCGGTTACATACACCCCACCAGACTGAAATTAGTCCCTGCATTTCCAAAATATACAGGAGAACCACTGCTGGTGTTTCTCTGGATGATTCCGGACGAGCCCCCAAATATAACAGGTGGTGAAAAAATCGTTCCTCAGCCGTGACTCTAACCCAGGGTCTCTGATTTACCGTACCGGCGCTCTAACCATCGAGGAATACGGTTTGGAGTCGATTTTTCACTATTTACCTGTACCCGGTTACCTACAACCCACAAACGCACCCCCACCCACCTAGACTGACATTTGTCCCTGAATTTCTAATTATAAAGAAGAACCACTGCTGGTGTTTTTCTGGATGATCCCACATCACGCAGTATACCCTCAAAATATGACAGACGGTGAAAAAATCGTTCCTCAACCGGGATTCGAAGCCAGGGTCTCTGGTTTACCCTACCAGGGCTTTAACCACTGAGCTATCGAGGACATACGGTTAGAAATCGATTATTCACCATTTACCTGTACCCGTTTACATACCAAATAGAGCTTCACAATGACCATAACTGGTGGTCATATGCTGACATGGTGGACTTTACATCATCATGTTTTCAATACTGTGAAAATATATCACACAGGGTATTGTGATTTACCAGATATGCTTCGAAAGTTTCACAGGAACATCCAATAATCCAATAAGCGGTTTTATAAAAGGTCATAGCAAATGAAGTATTCGTCTGAGTATATTACTGCATGCACATATGTATATAGCTGTGAGAATCATAGTCATTATGGTTTCCTGTTCTACACCATAGAGCTAAAACGATCCCCTTTAGGTCTCACACCACACTTCGATTTTACTGTGTTGGCCATAGGCAGTAAAGTCCAATTTTCCATTCTGAATCAAGCATTTACAGTCTAAAAGTATTTTTTGAGGAAAATACAGTTACTGCTGCTCATAAAACCCACAAAATCTGGTACATAGACCACTTTTTTTTTAATGCGAGTGGTGTCAGGCAAGGTACTTTGTTCGGCTTTCACTAAACAGTTTGCACCTAAATTCATACGCATTTTGAGCACCCACAAATGTGTCATATTTTGCTGTCGTCTAATCACTGTTCATCCAATATCACACTATTGTTTTCTCAACTGCAACAAGAAAAGAAAATATCCATGGGCAATTATTAAAATATCGCAAACCGAAGAACACACCCCTACTTTTTATTGTGTAAGAATCATCTACAGTCACATGCAAGGGAGCTAACTGTGTAGTGAGACCTTTATAAAGTAGGCAGATTATGAAGCACCACTTCATCAGCACTTTCGTCGTGGTTTCTGAAGACATCACGCAGTGTCAGCATAAACAACTACCGTATTTCAGTTGACTAAGCCTTATATAGAACACAGATATGCATAACACTCACCAATGAGAAGGATATCATGCCGATCTTATATTTTTTGCAACGATTGTATATTTTCTGAAAATTCAGTGTTTTCTTCTCAAAATATCTCGCTCTCGTCTGAAATCTAGTCCCGTATATGATATTCTTCGCTTGCATGCTTGACTTATATTTATCCCATTTCTAGTCATGTGGGATAGTCATGTGATAGGTGTTTTCCTCTTGGGAGATAACTCGATCTTTCTTGCATACCGGATAAGGGTATCCGCGTTTTACATGGGGGATGGAAAGTCTTATCTGTATGGGTAAAGATAAAAGTCACGCGCATCAATAATGACGTCAATAACGTGAACAGATATGTGTGAAAAAACATGTAAAACGTTACTTATTTGCGATGTCAACGCACAAAATGTCAATGCTATGCAAGAAAAAGAATCAATCATGGGTATCCGTCTCAGGTATGGAATTTCAACACTCGGTATAATTGTTTTAATCGGAATCTCGGCAGAGCCTCGGTTCCGATAAAACAATTAGGGTTGGAAGAGCCTCGGTTCCGATAAAACAATTATACCTCGGGTTGGAATTCCCGATCTTTACCGGATACCTATGCAATATTCTTATATCAGTAAATAATTAAATGTTAAAACACTACTATAGCACATTTTAAACACTGTCTATTCAGCTAACCTGGTATTCCTGATACTAAACCAGACGAATACAAGCACAACCGTACGATGCGATGGTAAAGTTGGACTAACAGATGTAGGGTCTCCAGACGCCAACATGAGTCTGCAAGTAAAATATAATGTAAATATATACACGCTTGCCTATATAACATGCCTTTATAATGAAAGATATTTTTTTCTTGCTCCTTTCTACTGATAGGTCTATTATTTACTTTGTAGTTTGCTTATACATTTTGGTTTTAACTTTCGAATTATATATTGTCGCTGATCTTATCAATATAGCATTGGGAAGTAGTTAGTCTGAATGTGTTCCTTACGACACTTTAATAAAAAGAATTATTTTTTTTGGACATTATTCATATATTGTGTTTTTTTAAAAAAAATTATTTGCGCATGTGATTAGAATGAAAAACGTCCATATAAACGCAGTAAGACTTAACAAGCATATATACATTGTTCAGTGTAGGGTTAATTTCAGGTTTGAGGATATGTATATTTTAATAATTAGTTCATGAAACGCACCAAAAATGAGACTTAATGTATTTTAGTAGAAATCTAAAAACTACATCTTTAAATGCTTAAATTATTTTCTGCAAATTTCAAAGAAAGTTTGCATTTATTCAAAAGTAGATTTAAAAAAAGCACCTTCTCGTTCGTGTCATAATTTATAATGCATAATTGATATAACGGTACAACTCGATTTAGGCCGTATTTTGCAACACAACATGACACATTTCAATCTAGAAGAAGTCAGCTTTATGTCGAGCAATCTTTTGTTTACTATAATACTAAATACCATTTTGCATAATCATGAGGTTATATACACTGAACGACTTTTAAAACTCAACACGGGAATTTCCGCTATAAATTGTATGTACAATATGCTGCATTTAATCGAATGGTACATGGCTACTTTGGAAAACATACTAAAACAACAGATAACACAGCAAATAGTAATCCTTCAAAGTGTCATTTTTGACAGAGTACGAGTTTGGCTCAAGCATGTGAGCAAACTTAGGATGCAAAATTTTGCTATTTACGTTAAATACAGGTCTGAACTGGCTCAGTTTTTCAAAGAGCAACTTCAACATTTATGAACTTCCTGTTACAAGGTGTAGTGTGATTAAAACGTCTACAACATCACAGTTGTGTCCTTTCTCTAATTAACTACAACTTCTTTGGAATATTATGTGCAATTAAGTGTGCAGTATATACAATATATAGCGGCAATTCGCGTGTTGCGTATTTAAAGTCGTTCAGTGTACATATTTTGTTTAGGAAAAAAAGCATGACTTACAACTTGCATATATTCTGACTAGCGGACACGTTTTGTTTTATGACATGAAGGTATGGGATATTTGCTACCGGCTCATACATATTTTTAAAATACTGATTATTTCAGAATTCTGGAGAATTTGTGGCCATTACTGAAAATATGACCACCACAATTGTTAATACAGCATGTCCAGTCCAAATGACAATAGAAACAACATTAGTGGCGGACCAAAAGTGGAACAGTGCAGTGGTCAGATGTGTACTGAACACAAAGGAACACGAATTTATCTCGGATGAGGCAACACTGCTTGCTCAGTCTGGTGAGTGTTAGCAATGTTGCTAGTGTTTGGAATGTCAGTCTGGTGATTGTTAGTTATATTGTTAGTGTTTGGAATGTCAGTCTGGTGAGTGTTAGTTATGTTGCTAGTGTTTGGAATGTCAGTGTGGTGAGTGTTAGTTATGTTGTTATGTTTGGAGTGTCAGTCTGGTGATTGTTAGTTATGTTGTTAGTGTTTGGAATGCCAGTCTTGTGAGTGTTAGTTATGTTGTTAGTGTTTGAAATGTCAGTCCGGTGAGTGTTAGTTATATTGTTAGTGTTTTGAATGCAAATCTGGTGAGTGTTAGTTATATTGTTAGTGTTTGGAATGCCAGTCTGGTGAGTGTTAGTTATATTGTTAGAGTTTGGAATGTCGGTCTGGTGAGTGTTAGTTATATTGTTAGTGTTTAGGGTGACAGTCTGGTGAGTGTTAGTTACATTGTTAGTGTTTGGAATGCCAGTCTGGTGAGTGTTAATTACGTTGTAAGTGTTTGAAATGCCAGTCTGGTGAATGTAAGTTATATTGTTAGTGTTTGGAATGCCAGTCTGGTGAGTGTTAGTTATATTGTTAGAGTTTGGAATGTCAGTCTGGTAAGTGTTAGTTATATTGTTAGTGTTTAGAATGACAGTCTGGTGAATGTTAGTTGTATTGTTAGTGTTTAGAATGACAGTCTGGTGAATGTTAGTTATATTGTTAGTGTTTGGAATGCCAGTTTGGTGTGTGTTAGTTATATTGTAAGTGTTTGAAATGCCAGTCTGGTGAGTGTTAGTTATATTGTTAGTGTTTGGAATGCCAGTCTGGTGAGTGTTAGTTATATTGTTAGTGTTTGGAATGCCAGTCTGGTGAATGTTAGTTATATTGTTAGTGTTTGGAATGTCGGTCTAGTGAGTGTTAGTTATATTGTTAGTGTTTGGAATGTCAGTCTGGTGAGTTTTAGCTATATTGTTAGTGTTTGAAATGCCAGTCTGGTGAGTGTTAGTTATATTGTTAGTGTTTGGAATGTCGGTCTGGTGAGTGTTAGTTATATTGTTAGTGTTTGGAATGTCGGTCTGGTGAGTGTTAGTTATATTGTTAGTGTTTTGAATGTCGGTCTGGTGAGTGTTTGTTATGTTGCTAGTGTTTGGAATGTCGGTCTTGTGAGTGTTAGTTATATTGTTTGGAATGTCGGTCTGGTGAGTGTTAGTTATGTAGCTAGTGTTTGGAATGTCGGTCTGGTGAGTGTTAGTTATGTTGCTAGTATTTGGAATGTCAGTCTGGTGAGAGTTAGTTATATTGTTAGTGTTTGGAATGTCGGTCTGGTGAGTGTTAGCTATGTTGCTTGTGTTTGGAATGTCAGTCTGGTGAGAGTTAGTTATATTGTTAGTGTTTGCAATGTCTGTCTGGTGATTGTTAGTTATATTGTTAGTGTTTGTAATGTCAGTCTGCTGAGTGTTAGTTATATTGTTAGTGTTTGGAATGTCGGTCTGGTGAGTGTTAGTTATGTTGCTAGTGTTTGGAATGTCAGTCTGGTGAGTGTTAGTTATGTTGCTAGTGTTTGGAATGTCTGTCTGGTGAGTGTTAGTTATGTTGCTAGTGTTTGGAATGTCAGTCTGGTGAGAGTTAGGTATATTGTTAGTGTTTGGAATGTCGGTCTGATGAGTGTTAGTTATGTTGCTTGTGTTTTGAATGTCGGTCTGGTGAGCGTTAGTTATTTTGCTAGTGTTTGCAATGTCAATCTGCTGAGTGTTAGTTATATTGTTAGTGTTTCTAATGTCGGTCTGGTGAGTGTTAATTATGTTGCTTGTGTTTGGAATGTCGGTCTGGTGAGCGTTAGTTATGTTGCTAGTGTTTGCAATGTCAGTCTGCTGAGTGTTAGTTATATTGTTAGTGTTTAGAATGTATATCATGCATATTTGTAATCTAACAATACCTAAACAATATTTTTTGAAGACCAAGAATCATCGCTCCTTGTATGTTCATTGATGATTTAATATCGATATATATTGGAGCTTGATACATTTTACTGAATAGTAAGTTATAGGTCGCATGGTTAATAGAGTTAACTGGTATGTGCATTTTATCGAAGATTTTTTAAAAACAATTTTAGATGAAGAATGTGGCCCCTACACACCACCAAACAATAGCTTAACTGATGCCTTTGGTGAAACCACGTATGGTTCCGAAATTAACGTAACGTGCAATACTGGTTATAACCTGACGGGAAGCTCGAAAGTAACGTGTTCCGAAAATGGAAAATGGAGTGAAAGTCCGACTTGCACCATAGCTTGCGGGCCTTTGAGTAAACCAGAGAATAGTGTATTAGAAGCTGCTGAAGGAGGAACCTCACATGAGACATTATTTATTATTACATGTAATACTGGTTATAACCTGACTGGGGAGGCGACGGTCAAATGTGGCGCCGACGGTTCCTGGAACGACATTCCAACATGCGATCTGGTCGATTGCAACGAATTGGACAGCATTCCTAAGAACGGATACATAACAAAAGTATATAACACGACATTTGGTAGCTCATTAACTATTACATGTATACCTGGATTTAATCTCATTGGAAACGCAACACTTACTTGCCTTAAGGACGGACGCTGGACAGAAGCTCCAATATGTGACATTATAGAATGCGGTAAACCTGCAGACGTTGTCAATGGATTCTTCTTGGACTATACAGCCATTACCTATAGCTCTAATGTCTTCGTTGAATGTGACTCTGGGTATGAAATAAAAGGAAATAATGAAATGAATTGCACTGGCAGTGGACAGTGGACCGAACCACCAACTTGTGAACCTGTAAACTGTGGTAGTTATACTCTTCCAACGAATGCTAACGTTGTTAGCTCTAATGGTACGACATATGGAGCAGTTGTAACTGTAAACTGTATTGAGGGCTTTTATTTGCTGGACCAAAACGAATCTTCAGTGGTATGCGACGACGATGGTAGATGGAAAGGAACATTTGGCAAACAAGATGAACCAATCTGTACATCTATAGGTACCATTTATTTACACTTATTTACAGGAAAAACTGTATTATACTTACTATGTTTAAAGTATGTCACTGATTAAAGTAGTTAAATAGTTTATGCAAGTATTTCTAAGTTGAAAAGAAATAGTATAGATCTATTGCAAATATTAGCATATGCATGCATATTTCAAATTACAAATCACATTCCAAATTTCTTCACAGGTTGTAATAAACTGATACGTTTATAGCTGACAATGACAATACCAAAACCAACAACTTTTTACAAAATAATAAATGTGCTTCTAAAAGGTATTTAAATATATTTGCTGTTCATACGTATATTCAAACGGTTACAACGTGTATACTTATGTTTATAGGCTCAGTTTCTTTCGGGTCAAAGTGTTATGTATTTCTGGAGACAAGTGCTGGACATGTCACCTGTGAAGTAACAAATGCACAAGACTGGGCAACAATTATGATTTTGAATGAGGAGAATTCACCGATAGCTGTTGCAAACCAGACAAATGGGCAGTTCACAAACATGTCGATGTCTAACCACGTGACAATAGAGGCGGTCTCACAGTTTACGGCCAATGGCGCTACATTAGTGATGAAGTTTAATCCAGTTCAAACAAACGACAATGGCACGTATTTTTGTGGAGCCGCAACGGTCGATTTTAAGTCAATATATCCAAATAATTCCAACTCCGACACAACAACTGTGTCAGTTCAGAGTAAGTATATTTGGTTCGACACACCTTACAACGAAATTTGTCCCTGATGTCCTAATTATACAGGAGAACCATTGCTGGTGTTTCTCTGGATGATCACGGACGATATAACAGGCGATGAAAATATCGTTCCTCAACCGGGACTCGAACCCAGGGTCTCTGGTTTACCCTACCAGGGCTTTAACCACTGAGCTATCGAGGACATACGGTTATGAATCTATTATTCACCATTTAACTGTTCCCGGTTACATACCAAATAGAACTTCGCAATGACCATAACTGGTCATATGCTGAAAAGGTGGACTTTTCATCATCAGGTTTGCAATATTGTGAACATATATCACACAGGGTATTTGTGAATTACCAGATGTGCATCGAAAATTTCACAAGAACATCCAAAAATCCAATAAGCGGTTTTATAAAAGGTCATAGCAAATGGAAATAATTTGTCTGAGTATATTACTGCATGCACATATGTATATAGCTGTGAGAATCATAGTCATTATGGTTTCCTGTTCTATACCATAGAGCTAAAACGATCCCTTTATAAAGTAGGTAGATTATAAAGCACCACTGTATCAGCACTTTCGTCGAGGTTTCTGAAGACATCACACAATGTCTGCATAAACAACTACCGAATTTCTGTTGACTAAACCTTATATAGAAAACAGATATGCATATGAGAAGGATATCATGCCGATCTTATATTTTTTGCAACGATTGTATATTTTCTGAAACTTCAATGTGTTCTTCTCAAAATATCTCGCTCTCGTATGAAATCTAGTCCGGTATATGATATTCTTCTCTTTGGTGAATGTTGTGCATGCTTAACATATTTCTCCCATTTCTAGTCATGTGAGACAGGTGTTTTCCTCTTGTGAGATAACTCGATCTTTCTTGCATACTGGATAAGGGTATCCGCGTTTTACATGGGGGATGGAAAATCTTATCTGTATGGGTAAAGATAAAAGTCACGCGCATCAATAATGACGTCAATAACGTGAACAGATATGTGTGAAAAAAACAGGTAAAACGTTACTTAATGGCGATGTCAACGCACAAAATGTAAGAAAAAGTTAGGCAAGAAAAAGAATCAATCATGGGTATCCGGTTCAGATATAGAATTCCAACACTCGGTATAAGTGTTTTAATCGGAACATCGGCAGAGTCTCGGTTCCGATAAAACATGCCTCGGTTCCAATAAAACAATTATACCTCGAGTTGGATTTCCCGATCTTTACTGGGTACCTATGGAATATTCTTATATTATATCAGTAAATAATTAAATGTTGAAACATTACTATAGCACATTTTAAACACTGTTTATTCAGCTACCCTGGCATTCCTGACACTAAACCAGACGAATACAAGCACAACCGTACGATGCGATGGTAAAGTTGGACTAACAGATATAGGGTCTCCAGACGCCAACATGAGTCTGCAAGTAAAATATAATGTAAATATATGAGTATACACACTTGCCTATATAACATGCCTTTATAATGACAGATAGTTTGTTCTTGCTCCTTTCGATTAATATGGTCTTTTTTTTACTTTGTAGTATAAACGACACCCTGAACATTATGCTAAATTTGCGAATATATATATACAATTTGGTTTTAACTTTCGTATTATATATTGTCGCTGATCTTATCAATATAGCATTGGGAAGTAGTTAGTCTGAATGTGTTCCTTACGACACTTTAATAAAAAGAATTATTTTTTTAGGTCATTATTCATATATTGTATTTATTTTTTTTGGTTTGCGCACCTGTGATTAGAATGAAAAATGTCCTTATAAACGCAGTACGACTTAACAAGCATCTAGACATTGTTCAGTGTAGGGTTAATTTCAGGCTTGAGGATATGTATATCTTAATAATTAGTTGATGAAATGCACCAAAAATGAGACTTAATGTATTTTAGTAGAATCTAAAAACTACATCTTTAAATGTTTAAAATATTTTCTGCAAATTTCAAAGAAAGTGTGCATTTATTCAAAAGTAGATTTAAAAAAAAACACCTTCTCCTTTGTGTCATAATTTATAATGCATAATTGATATAACGGTAAAACTCGATTTAGGCCGTATTTTGCAGCACAACATGATACATTTCAATCTAGAAGCAGTCAGATTTATGTCCAGCAATCTTTTGCTTATTATAATACTGAATACCATTTTGCATATCATGAGGTTATATACACTGAACGACTTTAAAAACGCAACACGGGAATTTCCGCTATATATTGTATGTACAATATGCTGCTTTTGTAAGACCTTTCCTTTTGGAAAAATACTAAAATAACAAATAATACAGCAAATAGTATTCCTTCAAAGTTTCATTATTGACAGAGTAAGCGTTTGGCTCAAGCATGTGGGCAAACTTAGGATGCAAAATTTTGCAAACTATTTACGTTGAATACAGTAGTGAACTGGCTCAGTTTTTCAAAGAGCAACTTCAACATTTATGAAGTTCTTGTTATTAAACGTCTACAACATTACAGTTGTGTCCTTTCTCTAATTAACTGCAACTTTGTTTTTTACAAAACATCTTGGGATTTCTTTGAAATATTATGTGCAATTAAGTGTGCAGTATATACAATATATAGCGGAAATTCCCGTGTTGCGTTTTTAAAGTCGTTCAGTGTACATATTTTGTTTAGGAAAAAAAAGCATGACTTGCTTATTATTCTGGCTAGCAGACACGTTTTGTTTCATCATAGGAAGGTATGGTATATTTTCTACCGGCTCATAGATATTTTTAAAATACTGATAATTTCAGAATTCTGGAGAATTTGTGGCCATTACTGAAAATATGACCACCACAATTGTTAATACAGAATGTCCAGTCCAAATGACAATAGAAACAACATTCGTGGCGGACCAAAAGTGGAACAGTGCAGTGGTCAGATGTGTACTGAACACAAAGGAACACGAATTTATCTCGGATGAGGCAACACTGCTTGCTCAGTCTTGTGAGTGTTAGTTATGTTGCTAGTGTTTCTAATGTCAGTCTGGTGAATGTTAGTTATATTGTTAGTGTTTGGAATGTCAGTCAGGTGAGTGTTAGTTATATTGTTAGTGTTTGGAATGTCGGTCTGGTGCGTGTTAGTTATAGTGTTAGTGTTTGTAATGTCGGTCTGGTGAATGTTAGTTATATTGTTAGTGTTTGGAATGTCAGTCTGGTGAGTGTTAGTTATATTGTTAGTGTTTGGAATGTCAGTCTGGTGAGTGTTAGTTATATTGTTAGTGTTTGGAATATCGGTCTGGAGAATGTTAGTTATGATGTTAGTGTTTGGAATGTCGGTCTGGTGAGTGTTAGTTATGTTGTTAGTGTTTGGAATGTCGGTCTGGTGAGTTTTAGTTATGTTGTTAGTGTTCGGAATGTCGGTCTGGTGAGTGTTAGTTATTTGTTTGTGTTTGGAATGTCGGTCTGGTGAGTGTTAGTTCTGTTGTTAGTGTTTGGAATGTCAGTCTGGTGAGTGTTAGTTATATTGTTAGTGTTTGGAATGGCAGTCTGGTGAGTGTTAGTTATGTTGTTAGTGTTTGGAATGTCGGTCTGGTGAGTGTTAGCTATGTTGTTATGTTTGGAATGTCAGTCTGGTGATTGTTAGTTATATTGTTAGTGTTTAGGATGACAGTCTGGTGAGTGTTAGATATATTGTTAGTGTTTGTAATGTCAGTCTAGTGAGTGTTATTTATATTGTTAGTGTTTAGAATGACAGTCTGGTGAGTGTTAGTTATGTTGTTAGTGTTTGGAATGTCAGTCTGGTGATTGTTAGTTATATTGTTAGTGTTCAGGATGACAGTCTGGTGAGTGTTAGATATATTGTTAGTGTTTGGAATGCCAGTCTGATGAGTGTTAGTTATATTGTTAGTGTTTGTAATGTCAGTCTGGTGAGTGTTAGTTATATTGTTAGTGTTTGGAATGCCAGTCTGGTGAGTGTTAGTTATATTGTTAGTGTTTGTAATGTCAGTCTGGTGAGTGTTAGTTATATTGTTAGTGTTTGGAATGCCAGTCTGGTGAGTGTTAGTTATATTGTTAGTGTTTGTAATGTCAGTCTGGTGAGTGTTAGTTATATTGTTAGTGTTTAAAATGACAGTCTGGTGAGTGTTAGTTATGTTGTTAGTGTTTGGAATGCCAGTCTGGTGAATGTTAGTTATGTTGTTAGTGTTTGGAATGTCGGTATGGTGGGTGTTAGTTATGTTGTTAGTGGAATGTCAGTCTGGTTCTGGTGAGTGTTAGTTATGTTGCCAGTGTTTGGAATGTCAGTCTGGTGGTGTAAGTTATGTTGTTAGTGTTTGGAATGCCACTCTGGTGAGTGTTAGTTATGTTGCTAGTGTTTGGAATGTCAGTCTGGTGAGTGTTAGTTATATTGTTAGTGTTTGGAATGTCAGTCTGGTGAGGGTTAGTTCTGTTGTTAGTGTTTGGAATGCCACTCTGGTGAGTGTTAGTTATGTTGCTAGTGTTTGGAATGTCAGTCTGGTGAGTGTTAGTTATGTTGTTAGTGTTTGAAATGCCAGACTGGTGATTGTAAGTTATATTGTTAGTGTTTGAAATGTCAGTCTGGTGAGTATTAGTTATATTGTTAGTGTTCAGAATAACAGTCTGGTGAGTGTTAGTTATGTTGTTAGTGTTTGGAATACCAGTCTGGTAAATGTTAGTTATGTTGTTAGTGTTTGGAATGTCGGTCTGGTGAGTGTTAGTTATGTTGTTAGTGTTTGGAATGTCAGTCTGGTGAGTGTTAGTTATATTGTTAGTGTTTGGAATGCCAGTCTGGTGAGTGTTAGTTAAATTATTAATGTTTGGAATGCCAGCCTGCTGAGTGTAAGTTATATTGTTAGTGTTTGGAGTGCCAGCCTGGTGAGTGTTAGTTATGTTGTTAGTGTTTGGAATGTCAGTCTAGTGAGTGTTAGTTATGTTGTTAGTTTTTGAAATGCCAGTCTGGTGAGTGTAAGTTATATTGTTAGTGTTTGGAATGTCGGTCTGGTGAGTGTTAGTTATATTGTTAGTGTTTGGAATGTCGGTCTGGAGAGTGTTAGTTATATTGTTAGTGTTTGGAATGTCGGTCTGGTGAGTGTTAGTTTGGAATGTCGGTCTGGTGAGTGTTAGTTATGTTGCTAGTGTTTGGAATGTCGGTCTGGTGAGTGTTAGTTATGTTGCTAGTGTTTAGAATGTCGGTCTGGTGAGTGTTAGTTATGTTGTTAGTGTTTGGAATGTCGGTCTGGTGAGTGTTAGTTATGTTGTTAGTGTTTGGAATGTCGGTCTGGTGAGTGTTAGTTATATTGTTAGTGTTTGGAATGTCAGTCTGGTGGTGTTAGTTATGTTGTTAGTGTTTGGAATGCCACTCTGGTGAGTGTTAGTTATGTTGCTAGTGTTTGGAATGTCAGTCTGGTGAGTGTTAGTTATATTGTTAGTGTTTGGAATGTCAGTCTGGTGAGGGTTAGTTCTGTTGTTAGTGTTTGGAATGCCACTCTGGTGAGTGTTAGTTATGTTGCTAGTGTTTGGAATGTCAGTCTGGTGAGTGTTAGTTATGTTGTTAGTGTTTGAAATGCCAGACTGGTGATTGTAAGTTATATTGTTAGTGTTTGAAATGTCAGTCTGGTGAGTATTAGTTATATTGTTAGTGTTCAGAATAACAGTCTGGTGAGTGTTAGTTATGTTGTTAGTGTTAGTATACCAGTCTGGTAAATGTTAGTTATGTTGTTAGTGTTTGGAATGTCGGTCTGGTGAGTGTTAGTTATGTTGTTAGTGTTTGGAATGTCAGTCTGGTGAGTGTTAGTTATATTGTTAGTGTTTGGAATGCCAGTCTGGTGAGTGTTAGTTAAATTATTAATGTTTGGAATGCCAGCCTGGTGAGTGTTAGTTATATTGTTAGTGTTTGGAGTGCCAGCCTGGTGAGTGTTAGTTATGTTGTTAGTGTTTGGAATGTCAGTCTAGTGAGTGTTAGTTATGTTGTTAGTTTTTGAAATGCCAGTCTGGTGAGTGTAAGTTATATTGTTAGTGTTTGGAATGTCGGTCTGGTGAGTGTTAGTTATATTGTTAGTGTTTGGAATGTCGGTCTGGAGAGTGTTAGTTATATTGTTAGTGTTTGGAATGTCGGTCTGGTGAGTGTTAGTTTGGAATGTCGGTCTGGTGAGTGTTAGTTATGTTGCTAGTGTTTGGAATGTCGGTCTGGTGAGTGTTAGTTATATTGTTTGGTATGTCGGTCTGGTGAGTGTTAGTTATGTTGCTAGTGTTTAGAATGTCGGTCTGGTGAGTGTTAGTTATGTTGTTAGTGTTTGGAATGTCGGTCTGGTGAGTGTTAGTTATATTGTTAGTGTTTGGAATGTCGGTTTGGTGAGTGTTAGTTATATTGTTAGTGTTTGGAATGTCAGTCTGGTGAGTGTTAGTTATATTGTTAGTGTTTGGAATGCCAGTCTTGTGAGTGTTAGTTATATTGTTAGTGTTTGGAATGTCAGTCTGGTGAGTGTTAGTTATATTGTTAGTGTTTGGAATGCCAGTCTGGTGAGTGTTAGTTATATTGTTAGTGTTTGGAATGTCAGTCTGGTGAGTGTTAGTTATATTGTTAGTGTTTGGAATGTCAGTCTGGTGAGTGTTAGTTATATTGTTAGTGTTTGGAATGTCAGTCTGGTGAGTGTTAGTTATATTGTTAGTGTTTGGAATGCCAGTCTTGTGAGTGTTAGTTATATTGTTAGTGTTTGGAATGTCAGTCTGGTGAGTGTTAGTTATATTGTTAGTGTTTGGAATGCCAGTCTGGTGAGTGTTAGTTATATTGTTAGTGTTTGGAATGTCAGTCTGGTGAGTGTTAGTTATATTGTTAATGTTTGGAATGCCAGTCTGGTGAGTGTTAGTTATATTGTTAGTGTTTGGAATGTCAGTCTGGTGAGTGTTAGTTTTATTGTTAGTGTTTGGAATGTATATCATGCATATTTGTAATCTAACAAGACCTAAACAATATTTTTTTGAACAGAACAGAACAAATCTTTTATTATATACAATCTCAGGCAACATGGGTTACAACAAGAGAGAAAGGTACATTATATACATACAAATGGTACAACTAAACTGTATACAAGGATCAGTACATATGTTAAATATGAAGGGGGAAAGCATTATCAATGAAATACGTCTCATGTACGACGTTACTTGGCATTTTGTAAAAGAATTCTGACGAAGACACTTAGTTTTTTTTGGACTTTGACTGCGGGATGGGTTAAAAGCTCCTTGTATTTAATGACATTCGTGTGCTGATAGAAATAACGCGGTATGTAATGTTTGCGCATTTGATCAAAATGTGGACATTTTAATAAGTAGTGGAATTCGTCACCTATGTCGGAATCGCATAGTGTACAACGTCTGAGGTTATACGCAGTGTTAGTAAATCTGCCAGTTTCAACGGGGAACCTATGGTTAGTCGTACGGAATTTAAATAAATAAATATAATTGCTTCTTGGTAATTTAAGATATTTTTCGAATGCTAGGTCATCTTTAAAAAGGTTGTAGTTTTTCCCTTTCGACGAATTTTGTAAGTCTGATCTCCAAGATTGTGTAAACTGGTCAACTAGCGTTTGTTTAATTGAAAGGTGAATGCTACTATGTTGTAAATTATTGCGGTTTGTCCATATATCTGAATTGCCGGTTTTATTGAGAATGGATTTGATGTGTTTTAACCACTTATATTCGTAATTTTCAGTGTTATCCATTGATTTGTAGCAGAGGAAACTTAGCTTTGATTGGTTTCCAATGATAAGTTTGTTCCAGAATTTTATCATACGGGTTTGTATAGTTATAGCAATTGGATGTCTACCTAGTTCTGCATACAACATATACGAGGGAGTGCTGTTTTGCTATTTGTAATTCTTTTCAAAAAATCTGTATGAATACGTTCTATGATGTCTACATTTTCGAATCCCCAGACTTCGCAAGCATATGTTAAGATCGGTAATATTGTATGGTCAAATAATTTTAGTTGGAGATCTAAGGGGAGGTCTAAATTATTAATTCGTCTGTAAAGTAAAAACATTGCTTTTTTGGCTTGTTCAACAAGATGTTTTCGTGTATTAAGGAAGCTTCCAGAGCTAGAGAATATGACGCCTAGATATTTATACTTGTTTGTTAGTTCTATTTCATCTGGTCCGAGTTTAAATGAGAATCGGGCCGTATTGCGAGCACCGAATACAATAATCTTTGTTTTGCTCGTATTTATATTCAATTTCCATGTTTCGCAATATTCATAAAAAAGTTGGAGGCATGATTGGAAACTAGTAGGGTTGTCAGAGAGGATAATAGTATCGTCTGCATATAACAGTAACATTATTTTTATATAAACATCGGCCTGAGTGTTAACAGAAATTCCCTCTTGATCAGCATTTAACAAATATTCTTCTAAGTCGTTTAAAAAAATAGAAAATAAAATCGGCGATAAATTTTCGCCTTGACGGACGCCGCATTGACTTACAAAAAAGGCTGACGATTCATTATTACTGGACACACATGATTTAATATTTTGATACATGTTAAATATAACTTGAAACAGCTTTCCCTTAATTTCTGTATTTAATAATTTGCGCCACAGGCCTATTCGCCATATGGAATCGAACGCCTGTGCAAAATCAACAAAGCAACAGAACAATTTCTTTTTCTGTGAACGTAGCATTTCGACTAACTTATGTAAAGTAAATATATGGTCAGTAGTAGCATGCATACTTGGCTCTAAACCCTGCCTGATTTTCAGATAAAACCCCATTTTCATGTAAGAAAGCGTTGATTCGTCCGTTAAGGACAGACGTGAATAATTTGCCAAAACAGCTGAGTATAGTGATCGGGCGGTAATTTTCAGGACTGAGTGGATCGCCTTTGTTTTTGAAAATAGGTTTGATAATGCCTTCCAGCCAACTTGTTGGGAGATAACCTGAATCAAATATGATATTGAATAATTTAGTGTATATGGGTAACATCACTTCTTGCGTATTTTTTATATATTCATTTATTATTTGGTCGTTGGCAGACGCTTTATAATTTTTTAGATTATAAATATTTTTTAAAATTTCATCAGGTGTAATTGGAGCGTTTAAAATTGGGTTGTCGTCCGCTATATTGAAATCCGGTATATAGTTGCCTTCATCATTATCAGGGAGTTTTGTGTTTATATTTTTGAAATAATCGAATAAATCATTTAACGGTGGCGTTTTATTGAAGAGCAAGAATCATCGCTCCTTGTAAAGTATTTTTTAAAAACAATTTTAAATGAAGATTGAAATATTTATGAACTATTTAACTACCTTCCTTTTGAGTTACAACATCAACATAGACTACATACTGCACCTGCAGCTTCCTGCAAGTAATGGTTTGTTTCATGTTACCATGTTCTTGTTCAATTTGAGATCTTAATGTTACTAGTAGTCTGGTGAGTAAGATGTCCTACTGCGGTGAAGTGAAATACCTGGTAACTCACAATACACTGAACTACTACAGTACTACAACGAACATATAACGTTGTGTTAAAATAGTTTCTTTCTTCCTTATATATAAAAGCAACTTGAGAAAAAAAAGACGAATTCAAATGTTTTCCACTTGGACGGGAATGTTACCCGAGCTGCGTTTGATACGTATATATTTCTGAAGTTATTAGCTTTTCCTTTTTATTCTATTGAGTATTAATATCCTGTTGTCAAAATTATGAATTAGAAACATGCATGAAAATAAAGATAATTACAATGTTAAATAAAAAGCTAGGTATGTGACATCGCACACACACAATGATTGACAAAAGGGCTACCGCCTTGGAAGAAGTATTGAAGTTTAAACCAGTTTCCAGGGTGCACGAAACCTCACCGACCCTATCGCCATCCCAATAAAACGGTGTAAATAAAGTAATCACCGTTAGGTTATATATCCTCTAACAAACTAATCGGCATTATTAGGCAATATACGTATAACACAAAGATACGCCACAAATAATTGTAATTGCAGTTAAAAGAACGCAGACTATATACGTATCACAACGTTCAAAAAGCTACCAGAGTTAAACAATTCCCCATATTAGACACGATTTAATACGAATGTTTACCAACTATATACACTTGTGTCAGTAAGTATTGTGTTTGTTGTAGAATATAACAGAAATTTTGTCAAGAGTAACCAGGGGGAACAACTATCCGATATAACAGTGTTTACAAAGGAAGTTGTGATAGGGGAACCACTATCCGATATAACGGTGTTTACAAAGGAAGTTGTGATAGGGGAACCACTATCCGATATAACGGTGTTTACAACGGAAGTTGTGATAGGGGAACCACTATCCGATATAACGGTGTTTACAACGGAAGTTGTGATAGGGGAACCACTATCCGATACTAAATATGACGAATATACAGAATCTTCGAAGTTAAGATAACACAATTCGGAAACAAGATGCATCCTCCAAGAAGAATGTGATACAAGAGGGATGTCAACGAATGCATACAGTGTTGTGATTATGTATTATTATTATTTTGTTTAAGAAATGCGTACACATTTGTTCTGTTATATATATATGTTAAATTCACGCCCGTTGACGGGCATTTGTGATTTGCTGATCTACATATACATAGCTAATACTTTTACCATATTAACCCTTATTTGAACATAATTTTAACAATATATTTTTACATTCGTTTTTAATAAATAACCTAATATTTCATTTGTTTCATTTTTCATTAGTTTTAGGCAAAACATGACATATTTACTGTGTGTCGACGTGCCGTAAAACACCATTCATTCATTATATCTGTTAAACTAACATATACGAGTATTTACAATTATTTTGTTCTCCAAGTTATTACTACTCAGCGATTTTTTCCACCCTTTTGGGAATGGTACCGGTACCCATTCAATTGGGAAATTTCGCGGCGTTTTGCCTTAATTTGGGATTTTTTCACTATATAAAAAAAAGCAATAGTGTATGCTTAAATACATTGCAAACACATTATCATGTATAAATTCTCTTGTAGTATGTCATAACCCTCACCTAAAAGGTATTTCCCCATTTCTTCTCTTTAAATTAAGTCTCACTGGAAATATTTAAAAAAAAAAAAATAAATAAAAAAAAAAAATATATATATATATAAAACTTTTGATTGGGAATTTGTTAATTCCAATTGAAAAAAAGAAATTTGCTATTGGCAATAGTACCGTTGTTCGGTACTACTTATATAAGGAAAAACAAGTGTTACTTTTAATATAGTATTACATGCGCATTAAGGCAAGAGCGTTTCTCCTACATTGTAACATTATGAGATATCTGTGCGATTACTTCCCATTTTAAATGTTAACATTTTTGGGTAAGATCGAAAAAATCGTTTCAGTATTCAATTCATTTGCTTGTATACGGTTATCCCGTCTTCCGTAAATATAAATATACCACTGTAGATAAACGTTCTAACACTTTATTATTATATACCTATCAATAATTATATACATAGTACCTTCATTTTCTTACAGTGGAATACAAAAACCTGTATCACCTCTAGAGGTTTTCTGAATCCGTTTCAGTATGCTACTAAAAATAGATTCCGTATCACTATCCTACTTAAAATAGAACACTGAAATTCCTTATAATGCTCACAATTTTCACTAGAACGTCAATACGACGTTACGTCAAAGAAACAAAACAAGTAGACTATGCCACACCAATGAACTTTAACTTGTAAGCTGTAGCTACACCCCCAAATATATCAAAATACGTCCATTACCCTTCTACGCTTTATCAAAAAATAAGCCTTGAAACATTTAGAAACCTTCTTTATTGCATACGTATGAGACAGAAATGTAAATATGTCTAATGGTTAATCATATGTAGGAGGTATATAATAAAAGGATCATTACTAGAGTAACGTGTTCTAAGTGTGGAGTTGCTTACTATTAGGTTATCGTTATTTAAATTAAACAGTATTGTGAACTTTTTCCCTCTAAGTATTTGAATGTAAAATATCACATAAACGCGTATTTTAAAATAATTATTAGTCAAGTGCCTGGTACCACAACAACTATAGTTTAAATATGTCTGCAGATGCTGTGGTAAGGTTCCCTGCATAATATCCAAACCGGAGTTCCGCAACATATGCCTTCGTCACGAGGTTATTAAAGTGGTCAATATTGTGAATTGGGGAGCTCGTACAAACAAACCACAGTCATACACGACTTCTACATTCAGGAACCAGGTTTATCGGAACTTTATATTATGGCAAATGGGGAAAATGGGTAAAGGCAACACAGTGCCTACGCCAGCATGTGTTATTCACATTTGACGATCAATTTGCACGTCATAATCGCTACAGACTTCCATCAGAGTTTTCTCTGACTTCGTCCTACTCAAGCATAGTTCACCATATTTCGGGTCCCAACGTATGGGCTCTTGAACGCCACGCGAAAAGACGCCGGGCGAAAAGATGCCACGCGAAAAGACGCCGGGCGAAAAGATGCCATGCGAAAAGACGAAAAACCGCCGGGCGAAATAACGCCACGCGAAAAGACGCCGGACGAAATAAAGAAAAGACGAAAAAACGCCGGGCGAAATAACGAAAAAACGTCGGGTGAAATAACGAAAAAACCAAAAAAAATCACACGAAATAACGAAATTTTAAATGTATAAAATATCGTCTTTTCTCGTGCTGTTTTTTGTCTTTTCGTTTTTATGCCCGGCGTTTTGTCTATTTGTCGTCTTTTCGCTCGGCGTTCTTTCGTCTTTTCGTTATTTCGCCCGGCGTCTTTTCGGTTATTTCGCACCATATTTAGGCATATATTATAAGGTTAAAGGACTCCATTAAACAACAGTTTATACATTTTATGAGTGATCCTAGCATTTATCATGTCTCATTGTTTTATTTATTTCTTATTTTAGAACTCTCACAATAATGTAACCAACTAGATAGAAATGCGACATTGTATACATGAATATAACATCATCTGTGATAGATTAACTAACTGTGATTTACTATGTAAGAGTCAATATTCTATGATTGTATACTTCATGATATTTAACACATGATATCATAACATATCAAATTTTCTGTGATATTAACGTAAGATCATACATTACTACACACGTGATGAAAGTATGTGTATTGCATTGTTTAATGTGTATATGTATGTGAAATGATATGCTGAATAAATCTATCTATCAGCCAACTTGGCTTATTTACAATGGAGTCCTTACACGTATGATAACTGTGTCAACATAATTTATTATGTTAGTTATATATTGGCAGAAACACATGAACATGCATGGTAATGCATTGTAAATGTAAAAGTTGGATTGGATATAAACTCAGGACTTACTTTGGTAAAAGATACATCTATATAGAACCCTACTGTAATATGGATTAAAAAATCGAACAGGAAAAGTATCATTCAAAGACGACAGTCAACCATAAACACACACAGAAACAAAGAACAACATTACAAAAGAATACAACATTACAAACAAATAAAAGGTCAAACACGACATCACAAACACAAAAAGAGGGTTGACAATAGGGATACCGCCTTGGAACGGTCAGTGGCAAAAAAGGCCGTTGGGGGTTTAAACCAGGTTCTAGGGTGCACCAAACCTCACACCTAGCCTCCTGTCATCCAAATTAAACCGGACAGTGTAAAGAAAGAAATCCCCGTCATGAAATATTCTCTAACCAATAAGGCAGAATTAATAGGCAATATAAGTAAAACATATAGATGCTCGTGTATATATAAATACAAAAAACAAAAGCCTAAAAAGCCACAATGAAGGTACTAGATGACTTGGCAGAAGCCAGAGCAACAAGAGAATAAACCATTGGGGTAAATCTTTTCTGTCGTATAAACATCCTTTGTGGGTTAAAAAAAAAAAAAGAAAAAACGAAAAAAACGTTATCCATGGCCCAATTACACCAAAACAACATTAATAGGGAAAAAAGAACTTTTTGAGCGTTAACCATTTTTTCTTCAAATTATTGGTGGGGTGGGGGGGATTGGGTGGTGGGGCGGTGGGGGGAGGGGTGGGGTGGGGGTGTTGGCCAAAGCATACGCTGCCCCACTCTCTCTCACACACACACACTCACACACTCTGAACATTGGTGACCGGGCCCCCACTGGGTCCCCGGCTCCTACGCCTACGAAATGAAGCAATGCTATTGCGGAATGTCCCATATCTTTACTTTTTAAACGTGTTCTAATTTTATTATGCAACTAATGTTTCTACTGTACAAATACAGCTACTGTCTACTAATCTAATATTTTCCGCTCAACTGCTGTATTAATCTAGTGGCTACACGCATTATTATTCGATGACTTTAAAAGTCAGGAATCAGCAATTTAGACTACAAATATACACAATATGCTTATCGCCGAAGTTACTTCCCCTGACTAACTATCCTCCATTTGTATTTTGACGGCCGCAGACGTAAACTGTACATTTCCATTGTTTTTCAGGTAAATTATGTTATTTATAACAGTTGCATGATAAAACAAATTACATGGTTAGTAACTTAGTAACTTAGAATTTCAGTTGTATTTTGGCTCGTGTCGAAAAGTGATCATCACTTTTCTTACACTCGCCAAAATATAGCTACATTTTATACGTACTATTCTAATACACCCGCACTATATAGCCTAGTTTAAAATATCTCGTTATATTGAACGATATATCACTGTTATTTTTGCAACGTTAGGAGAATAAGCATTGCGCATTCCCCATTGTAACGTATGCAACGTTAGGAGAGCAAGCAAAGCATTGCGAAAAATTTCTGATGTGTGCGTTATTTTCACATTTTAGGGGTATTAGAATAGAAATAGAACATCGTTTACGGTGAATTATCTATAATATGTCACGGTTTGTCGTTCAATTGTAAACAATAATTTCAAATTAAACTCCAAACCGTGATATATTAAACGATAATTCACAGTAAACGATGTTCTATTTCTTAAGTATATTATAATTCTGTGAAACGGTTACCAGATTCAAAATAAAAGCAATAAGCGAAAATAGTGATTTGGTTGGTCAGCACACACAAACTCAGGAAGGCAATATTGGAAGATTCACATCTAAACGATATCCATGTTATAACACGAAAGGATTATAGGTGCTGATTTGATATTTGTACACGAGTATCCAGGGCACCGAATATCAATATTTGCTTCAAAGAACACATACAGGAACTCGCGCAAATTGTCATTTTCAAAGACTCAGTTCTAAACTTCTAAGACAACTTTTATTTGAGAAATAATAAATATGTACCTGTGTTCTGTTGGTGAATAAAATACAGTTATGAGTTGGGATGCAATCACGAGTGCGTTAGCACGAGTGATTTAATTACTCGTATCCGAACGACTAACTGTATTTTATTCAACGATAAAATACAGGTACATAGGCTATTTATTATTTCGATTCTAACACAACAATAACCCCATTGTTTATGCTATTGTTGGGGCACTATATATTATCTCGGAGGTGAAAGTAATTAGGCTGCTATGTTTACAGGCTGTTCCATTGGGCGCCCCCGTATGCAAAGTTCTGCGTTTCAATACACTAGTAGTCACGTGACGAACAATTAAGTCATTGATTACGTCATATAGCTTGCGCTGTATGACGTCAACGTTCTGATGCTTATTAAGAAAGATAAAAATATTGGACAGGGAAAGCAGCAGAAATCAAGGACGACAGTCAACCAAAAAACACAAAAACAAACACGCAAACAGAAAAACGAAAAGGCAAAAGTAATAAAAAATGCAAACGACATCACAAACACAAAAGGTTTGACAATAGGGCTACCGCCTTGGAACGGTCAGTGGCAACAAAGGCCACTGGGGGTTTAAACCGGTTCTAGGGTGCACCAAACCTCACACTTACCCTACTGTCATCCCATTAAAACAGGACAGTGTAAATAAAGAAATCCTCGCCATGATCTAATCTCTAAACAACAAGGCAGCATCAATAGGCAATACAAGTAAAACACAAATATGCTCGTGTAAATATAATACAAATAAAAAACAATAGCATAGAAAGCCACAATGAAGGTACTCAATGACTTGGCAGAAGCCAGAGCACCAAGATAATAAACCATTAAGGGCACGACAGGAAAGATCATAGACAAACACCAAACGCCACCGTTCCAATGGGCTTTAGGTAGGCGTCATCATAGGGTCCACAGCCTGTCCGGTCATCGTATAATTAAAGAGGAAAGCATAGTGGCGAACTGTAAAAGGGTCCACCACCAAGTTATATGTTATATGTTATAGGTACTGATGCATATGATGGGTTTATATCGGGTGTGTGCACGGGTTGGGAGCATGGCAAGTTTGTTATAATTAACGTTTCATTAAAATTACTGTTGAGTTTGTCTTCGTGACGTATATTTACCAAGTGAGGTCATGTAACGTGGCGCTCCAACGGATGAAATATACGCGGGGAATTAATGGAACAGCTGTATTTTATCGTAGAATAACATACAGCTGTCCCTATGAAAGACTGCGGAGGTCGTGTTAGAATTAAGAAATAATAAATATGTACCTGTGTTTTATCGGTGAATAAAATACAGTTAGGAGTTCGGTAGTAATTAAATCACGAGTGCGTTAGTTGGATGCGTAGTAATTAAATCACGAGGTACGTATTTATTATTTCGATTCTAACACAACAATAACGCCATTGTTTACGCTATTGTTGGGGCACTATATATATTATCTCGCAGGTCAAGGTAATCAGGCTGCTATGTTTACAGGCTGTTCCATTGGGCGCCCCCGTATGCAAAGTTCTGCGTTTCAATACACTAGTATTCACGTGACAAACAATTAAGTCATTGCTTACGTGATATAGCTTGCGCTGTTTGACGTCAAACGTTCTCACCTTGTTCAAGATGCTTATATGGTGGGTTTATATCGGGCTGTGCACGGTTTGGGAGCATGGCAAGTTTGTTGTAATTAACATTTCATTAAAATTACTGTTGAGTTTGTCTTCGTGACGTATATTTACCTAGTGACGTCATGTAACGTGGCGCTTCCAACGGATATAATATACGCGGGGAATTAATGGAACAGCTGTATTTTATCGTAGCTGTCTCTCTTCTTTGTGCATATGAAAGACTGCGGAGGTCGTGTTAGAATAATCATTCAATTGCACGTCAATTGCCTTTTTTATCATCATTATTTTTGTATGGAGTTTCCCCGTTTGTTCGTGTATGTTGCTTTATTGACACTCGTACTAGGGTTTGTTTAGTGATGTGTGGCGGCTGTAAAACTCGCCCGACTACATATCAGTAGAGCTGTTACTTGTTGGTCCTTTGGGATCATCAATCCCCAAACAGTGTGGCTTTAACGTATAACGCTAGGAGATGTATATAACCTTATATTACCTCTGAAGAACAGACCCATAAAAATCGCTACGTTTCTTTCCTGTTTGTGTTTGTTGCTACCAAGAGATTTTTTTTCAGTATTTATTCAGTATTAATATGCAATACTATCTAACTGGTTTTTGATTTACTCCTGGTCAGTATGTATAAACTAAACGTCGATACATGTGTTTTCAGAAGAACTCATATTATGTTACTATATGTTGCCAATTTCATGTATACAATTATATCTGTATCCTCACGGGTCTTATGACCTTTTAGAGCTTGGTAAATAAGAAAAAGTAGATATAAAAGTCGAACAAATAATGTAGCACCCAAGAACAAGAAAGACGTATTTGACAAAGGACGTTGCTGTTTCGGTACACATATGGTGTTCATTGATCGATATTCTTATAATTAAGGTTTATTGAAAATTGAATTAGTAATGAGTAAGTGAACTACTCGGCAAGTGCCAACTATGTTGAACAATCAGATAGTAGAGCGTTATAATTCTTGATATACAACCTCGTATACCTTGACGGAATGCCATTCGAAGAATATTATTGCCGTTCTAGGTGTAACACATCCATTGATTGTTGCACTGAGTTGTGTGTGAATTAAAATTTAAATGCCATGTTGTCATCCATATCTAGGCCCAAATTTAAAATGAATAACTTACATACTCATCACAAATGACACATATGCTGCCAAAAAATACACAGAAAAATGGGGGTCATGTATCTTCTAAGAAAGAACTTGTCTCATGAATGAATGGTCCCTTTAAAAAAATAAACACTGAGATGCCATAATATTGTATTCATACACTCATTTCCATATAAGCAAACCAAATTAAAAACTCACAATTTTAACATGGCAATGCTTGAAAAATGTAACAAATAGATCAACAATGTGATATAAACCAAAAATAGCACTTTAAATTAGTGAAAATGCCTTTTTTTACAAAAAGAAATGAGAATTATTTATTGGCGCCATTATGCGACTGTATTACAATGGGTGTGCTACACCTCTAGAGTATACATGAACTTTCAAAGCAGGAATAATGGCGTTATCTGACAATTAAGAATAAGATACATTTATTTCCTCAAAATTATGTTCCCTCATTTGAAAACAACACATTATTATGATACTATTATATGTGTCTCTATAATATTTGTCTCTATAAATATGAAAACCGTGTAAAGGAGAGGAACTCTATAATAATTGTTTTTGCGTTCCAATCCTGTATCCTATTAACTATTAACTGAACTTAAATATATACGTGTTAAATTCTGAAATAAAATCATACAGCCTATACAGTATACCATTTATACCATATCATCCCTTATTTGTAAATAGTTTTATCTTTATATTTACAAACATTTTTATTTACTACTTCATTTCTTCATCTTTCATCAGTTTTTGCGCACAATACGACCTATTTATGTGTCGACGTGCCGTAAAACACACTCATTCATTCATTCATTCATTCATTCATTCATTCACATTCATTCATTCATTCATTCATTCATTCATTCATTCATTCATTCATTCTGTCTGCTCTAAAGCATACAATGCTTCCTACAAAAATAAAAAGTAACTTGATACAAATTACTTTCTCCGGTTCTGATCCAATATGCTTGTTTTGTTGATATAATGTATATATGAAATAAAACAAATATGTTTAAAGAAACCAAGTATATTAACAGTTTGACACAACGGTTTGGTGAACAACAGGTAATGTTTTCCTGCTCTGTAGAACGACGGAATACACTCAATGAACGCTATACAGAATAGTGATCAATAGTGGATGTGTCTAATGCTGTGGAAAGCTCGGGAATGAACAAACACGCAAATGTAACTCAATATTAGAAGAAAAACAAACAGGCGGTTTAGAATTGAAAACCAAAAATGAGGAAAATGGTCCTATAGTAATCACAGCACCCAAGCGCAATGGCACAGTAGATCCGTACTGTACCACGAACAAACTGACACGTTAGTGAAAGCAGGGAGTAACGTACTCCCTGGTGAAAGGGCGCACCTACAGTACACATGACGGACTGCAATTGTTAAAACGTTTCAAAAAGCTATGTATGACGCGTTTCTTACTGCGTATCTTACATGATATTTAGGCTCGTACTACAATGTCAAGGGCATACCGTATTTAAGGGATAATTGAAGATCACTCAATAAAACCGAGTCTGCTACTGTTATTTGTTGCTTCCAAAGGATCCACTTTTCAATATTTATTTTATACCTACTTTGATACTTTAAATAGGGGTGATATTACCAGTGGACAAACGCGTGAGTTTTAATTGCAATGACTGGGTAGACGGCGAACAGCTTTTGCTAATAAAAACAACGAGTCTAGGCATTTTTCGAAAGAGCTTATTAATTCAACCGTGATTAAGTTTATTACGTTACAAAAGTATCAGTTGTATTGTTTATTATTAAATACCAGCATTGGTTAATTTAGTGCCGAAGTCGTTTCTCGTTCAACCATAGACAGTGAAGGCTGTTTTGAATTACAAATCACAAGGCGATAATATTGATAATTCCATTGGGTTATATAGAATCAATGCATTCAATGATACATATATTGAATAAATACGTAGTTGTAAATAGCTTGGAAATAATTAGTGTAATTGGCATGCGTTTACATTATTCAAAATACAGGTGATGAGTTTTAGTCGAATGTTTAATTATATGTTAAATCAGTTGCGTATCTTTAAGATAAATATGATTGAAATTGGAAACACAATTTTTTTTTCAAATTGTAATAGAGGCACGTTCATGAAACAAATGCATCGGTGAGGTGATGTTAAATCTAGAAAAATACGTGTATGTATCCAGACTTCTTTCATACAAACTTAAGTAAAGTTCCCCGGCCATGTTTTGTTTCATGAACATGTTAATGTTTATTTAAATCGAAATCAATACACAACAATAGATACTTTCAATTCACACATTGCAATATCTGTAAAAAAGCGAGAATACGATTTTATTTGATGACGTAGAAAACTTTGAACAGGTAAATGTATTTATCAATTATCTGGCAATAGTTGTGCAGCTATACAATACAGATTTACCTCATTTCCCCGTGCAGTCACGCAGTGGTACGTCAGACAAATAATTCTTACATACAACTTAGTAGCGGTTTTAAATACATGTTTCTCTCCAGGACTATCAAGACATGTTCATATAATGTTTAAGAGTTAAATTTATTGATTGATAATACTACAAAAAGGGCGGCCATTCATTTTTAAAGGCCAACAATTCAGTGTTCAACGTGATTGTAGAGGTGTGAAAGCAGAACTATAGTAAACAAATAACAAGTTAGTCATTTCTCGTTCAACCATAGACAGTGAAGGTTGTTTTTAATTACAAATCACAAGGCGATACTATTCCATTGGGTTATATAGAAATTAACATATCACTGACAGCCAAACAATCACTATACAATAATAATATCTCATGTTACACAATGCTATCAAATTAAACGACATTTCAAAACATTATTTTGTACCAATATAATTAACACATCGTTTACATTGTAAACGTATAATTTAATGGCGAGGGAAGAAAGATGATGATGCATGTGCACATTATATTGTGGAATACATATTTGCACATGCGAAATTAATACCCTGTATTTAATTAAGGATGCACGGCTGTCTCCATGAAACGAAAACGATATTTTAATTAATGGTCTATTTCAAAATAAATTACCATGACAATTGCTCAATGTAACTAGAGAGGCAAATGTGCAAATCGTCTTTATGCAATAAGATTATCAGATTTTAATATAAACATGATGCTTTTGCAGAGGCTTGGTTGTTCATTTGAAGCAATAGAACTGACGACACATACACCGACCTTAGCTGAAGTAGGTACACAAATATGTATTAACAATAAAGTAAAACTACGAAGATTGTCCGTGTATGATGGTAATCTTGGCATATTCAGCATGGCACATTGGAACTATTACATTTCAAACGGTATTCGGTCATTTTCCCCTAAAACCTGTTTAAACCCTCTACCTACCCAAACGAACGTTTTTCCAATGACCGTCCAAATGCGACAAGCTCTTGTATGTGTGGTGCCGTGTACATTATTTCTAAAGATTAGGCATTCATGTAATTGTTGCTTGTATTACATGCGTGTTTTTGGTTGTCTGCAGTCTGTGAATGCTTAATGTCCTGTTAGACTGTCGTATCAGTGTGTATTGTGATCGATTACATGTATGTACACATTGCAAGGTTCATGGAGGATGCCAAAACTCCCGATCAGTTGCGTAACCACGTGATCACCCATGTGTCCGCTTTGGATATCTGCTGTCGGAGGGAAATGAACTGTTGGGGAGTTTGGGAGGATGCCATCGAACCTCTATGGACCTATGACGAGGCACAATCAAGTTCTTCTCTTCCATGAATCATAGTATCACAGGCATATATGTAGAGGATTATATCATTTTTGCTAACGAGTTTAATAAATTCAATAATGAATGAGAACGAATGATAGATTCTATTTATCACATAACTCACATATCGACTTTTATTGCGTTTTGCCTGTCGCTTTAACACGCGAAACCGACATAAACCGTGGAAATTGGATCATAGTCATTATCGATTTTTTTTTGACAGCGCATACTTATTTGCATATAACTAGTGGTATATCGAAAATATCGAAAATATAGTAAGGTGTTATTCCTCTCCCACACCGTAAGTGTCTCGGTATTATAAGTGTGATGTTAATGTGAAAGGAAACCGGTGAACTCTCTCTTAAAAAACAACACGCGACCAAGCAGACGGCCACCTTACCCTCGGACTTACAACGCCGAGTCGGGGAAACGAACCGGGTGTGTAGTGGTGAGAAGCAAGTCCGTGCCACCGACTATTCTACCCGATTGCATGTTATGAGTTTTTACATATAGGTATGTATACTCGTCATGTAATACTGTTCAGAAATCAAAGACAAAAAAACACAGTTTCGCCAAATTGTTAGAATGCATGAGAACGTACGTAGAATGTATGCGTGTGAGCGTGATTTGACACAACAATGCGTGTAATGAATGATTCACCACACGAACCGTGAACAATTTTGGTTATGACCATCCTTTGAAGTTTCCCCGATGTTGACATCGAAAGGAAATCAAGAAAAACTACACCTGTTTACTACCTTACTCGTTGCAAAATAAATTATTAAAAGAATGTAACTGCATCAGGGAGTGCACACATCTGTATATTCCCGGGCGTCACTGCGATGGTTTTTATGAAAAGTATGAGGTAAACAAACAAATCAAACATTTTGGTTTTGCATTTCTTTATTATAAATTGACATACACATTAGCAGTTTTATTATCTAGATTAATATGTGCATTATACATATCACGAACAGTCAGGACGACTGCAATTACCTTGAAAAACGACTTGTCCTTATCGTTGTATAGATAAATAAGTGCTATGTACTTTTAAACGTTACTAGTATAGTTAATTATATTCAGTTGTGTCAATGTAACAAAAGAAACAAGCGAATGTTCATGAAGATATGACGAAACTAATTTATCTAGCTTTATAAATATATTTCTATTTTACGATATATACAATTTCCATATTCAAATAACACAATACACATTTTTAGCAGATGACATATGTCATACACCCGTTAATGCTTTACAATATTTTTTTTCAATCTATTGCCTTTCTTGTACATACACTTTATATACTGGAAAGAAAAAGAAACACATAATGGGTACTTCCGCTATATATTGTATGTTTAATATGCTACTGCTAATCAAATGGTACAGGGCGACATTAGGCCTGTCCTTCTGGAAAGAAGGTTTAAACAGCACCGAACACACCCGTTTCATCATCGACAGAATGCGCATTTACATTAAACACAATACTGAAATAGCTTGACTTTTTCAAGCGAAACTTCAACATGTATGAATTTTGTGTAAAAAAGTACGATTTGCTTAAAAGGTCTACTACATGACAGAGTTGTCCTTTTTGTAATTAGTTGTAGTCCCTTTTCTTTGTTCTTTCAGTATATTAGTGAATATGCTACTATAAGCATACATGCCTGTACAACATTAACTGGACTAGAGGCGATATGAAAGAATTGTGGATGCCAATCCAAACACAACAAAGGTATCGTAATTTGTTTCAGTTTTATATTCAATGTGCATAGATACTAATCTAGGACCTTTTAGATTCTGAATCATAGACGATCAGTACGACGGGAACATTACAGACAGATACGCTTTGCTTATAATAGTGTTTAGAGTAACAGTGTGGTTCATTCCAAACAATGTGCAGAAACATTAGGAAGATTATAAGAATCCCTTGGGGTCAGAATTGCAACCAGGAATATTTCGTCCCTCGTCCCTGGTTATAATTCTGATCCCGGGGGTGAGATACCCCTTTCTCGCATGGATAAACTCATGATGGATTATTGTTCTCCCACTATGTGCTTAGTACAGGCATACTTTAATGACTGTATTTGATTTTACACAGGGAAAAAATATCCCACATGACTAGAAATGCGAGAAAAAAGTATTATATCAATAGGGTAAAAGTGAGATTTGGTTTAACACCCAAATGTCCTTTTTGGCACCTACCGTTCCAAAGCGGTACCCCTATCGATAACATAAGTAGTTGTAAAAAGTCGAGCAGGAAATGTATCAGTCAAGGACCATAGTCAACCAAAACACACATCGAAACACAACAATTACAAGGATAAATGAGATGCTATATGTGACATCACACACATAACAGGTTGACTGTATAGTTATCGCATTGGACCGGTAAGTGGCAATAAAAGGCCTCTGAGGGGTTTAAACCGGGTTCTATGATGCACCAAGTCATGCCTATTCTGTAACAAAATAAGCAGGATTAATAGTAAACATAAGTAAAACACACAGATGATCGTGTAAACATGAAAACACACATATATATATAAAGCCTAGAAAGCCGCAAAGGAAGTACTCAATGACTTCTCAGAAGCCAGAGCAATAAGAGAATAACCCGATAAGGGCACGGCACGATAAGTAGATATAAAGGTCAAACAGGAAATTTAGCAAACATATGTTATTTTTGTGAGGTCGCATACTGTCGCTTTTATTTTGATTTGTAATTGTTGTTTGCTATATATGCGTGTTTTTGGTTGACTGTGTTTTATGAAGTTATATTTCCTGGTCGACAGTTATATCTTAATCGAACCCATCGCCCTCCCTAACACGTGCTAACATAAGCATGATAGAAACTGTAACAGGTGAAAGAAAGGCTGCGTTCGGTTAGTATTACAATTCTTTTTTGGCCAGTATTTCTTTTGTTGCAGTTTTCTCCATACATGTATATCTTTATAAAGAGCATTTAATTTCTGGAGCGGGGTTAGTTTTATCCCGGACACTTCATTTGAACGCACTTGATAGTGTAGATTTCTGAAGGGGGAAAAAAACTTTCAAAATATGTACAATCGTTCTTGAGACATTTTGTTATTTTTTTTTTTACATTTTTCACTTTATAGTTTTTAAATATGGCGGGGTCACTTTTTACCGCGTTTGATATTTTAGGGTATACTGATCTTCCTGAAATAAATCAATGGTTCTTGAGCAGAAGAAAATTTAGAACTGTACCCTAATCTCTGTTTACAACATTTAGTGACCCGGCGCGTAACCATTTAAAAATGTAGCAAGTACGAAAGTATATATAATTTCACCAATCATGTCGTTTATATTAGAAAAATAAAATGTACCGTGTATGGCCATTTAATGGGATACGTTTTAGGTACATTAACACGCGTGTGAGGGCGCGCAAAGGCAAAGTCCTTGGACGCCATCAAACCCCAAGCATAAACATTACCAACAACCCTTGTTGTGTGTTTTAATGTGTATAGTCTCCATCGTCACAGAAATCACAACGTGACAAATACATTTGTTTATATGTATGAGTTTTGGCTCATTTTGGTTTTGAAATTTGCTCTGCAAACAGTATGAGGTGCGGAAAATCACACTACCCCCGGATTTCTAGTCGAACGTGTAACCATTCATTGTATACTCATAAAAAAAGAGTACCCCCTTTTCAGCTGATATCAGTTTGAACAGCGCTTTAATTAAACAATGTTTGATGCTTTTAAGCAAACTTCATTGAGTACTAAATATTCCTTTGATCAGTTTCAATTTTTTTTTGCAATACACTTTTATGGATGCTATGGAAATCTTAAATGGAGGTAATTTGATAATTTTTGATAATCAAAAGCTGCTATACCTACACAATCGGTGTTGTGTTTACTGTGATAGTTTTCGAAAGCAACGTATAGAGAATATTGTCTGGGACTCTTGATTGTTTTAAAAACTAGCGGCGTTCCGTCAGTTTTTCTACATAAATTGCATTTGTTCAATCATTAATGTTAATTATAAGAATTGTATTAAGCCATTTGTTTTTGCATACTACTATTTATTTATATTATTTCACCAGTAATATATTAAAACGTATAGTATAATAACACGAAATAGTGAATACTTAAAATCTTATTTATCTAAATGTAACCAGGGTATACTGGATATATAAATCGAGACACCCATTTCAAACACTTCAAGATTGCCGTGTGTCCCTTTAAGAAAATGTGTACTGAACTTTTCAAAAAAATCTCTTTTTTTGACTATTGGTGGTGTCGATCTAGTTATTCTATATACATCATTTATCATTTCCTGTTTTGCTGTCTATATAATAAGTGAAAGAAAAATGGGTACTTTTTTATTTTTGCCAAGTATAGATCTTGCCGCTGTATTACGTTCGAACGAACACTAAATGTAGTATCTAGTCCTTGGCTTCACCTTACATAGTTGACTTATTGTATACGTGGTTAACTATCTGTTACCTGTATTTGTTCTCAGTTCAATAGTTCGTTTAAGCAACTCTTTCATGTCTGAATCGTATGTCTATCAATCGATATCTATTTTTTAAAATATGATATGAAATGAAATGACCGATACTATTGTCCTCTAAATACTCCATAATACATCTGAATACCGTATACACGTTTCTTATATGAACTATTAAACGTTTGTTTTAATTTTCAATAACAAAACATCGCGAGGCTAACAGTATATTCAACATACAAATTATGTATACCCGTGTTGAAAAAGCCGCTTACGTAGTATTGGCTTTAAAATTTAAATAAGGATAAGTAGCTGTTCAAGGAACGCCAGTCAGACCAACTAGGAAGTAGCTATTTTAAGGTGTCTCTTGATTATTCAGTCACGGGTACTGCGTTGTCAGTATAACAAGTGGATTTTGAAAAGAATAAAAATAATGTTGTCACCGCTTGAATCGAGTTAACTGGTTTTGTTTATAGTTAAATTTTGACAATTTATTATTTAAAATGGCAGACAACTACACACCACATAGTTATGTTCCGTTATCAAAAAGTGTGCCTAACTATAACTACGTCGCTCCACAAACGGATGGTTACTATGATAGAAGTCGGAAGAGAGGACCTGATGGATTGGGGAAAACGAGACGCGATGGTCTAGGTGAAACTAGAAAAAATGACAACGATTCGCGAGAGGGGGATTTCGGATTCACCTGGCTAAACGACTGGGATAATATAGGTGAAGGTGATATAGGAGCGACCCGTCGGGACAATATAGGAGCTACATCGCGTGGTGGTTTAGGAGAAACAAGACGGGACAATTTGGCCGCTTCACGTCGTGATATCAAGAAAACAAGAACACAGAATCATTTAAAGGTAACTCAAAAAACAGAGTATAGCGCGAGGCGAGGCGAATCTCGACAACCTGTTTACCCTGATGATGAAGTTGTCATGCGAAGGGATTTTCAGTCAACAAGGCGACATGATAGCGATGTATCAAGCGAACGTAACCCGGGGGGAAAGGCGCACTGGATCAGCATGGCCCTTGATAAAGACTGGCATAACATGTTTGGAAAGGTAAAACAGTTTATAATTATAATATAAAAATAATAAATAAAAATTATAAAAGACTAAAGTTTCAGCTGCTACTGCTGCTGCTATTACTACATATACTATTTAATACTAAGCAATTATATAATTACTACTGATTATGTACATTATAATAAAAGTAAATATTAAAATAGTCAATAAGTAAAATAAAGAAAATGAGAAACTATTAAAAAGGAAAAACGAATAGGAGGTGGTGGAGGAGGAGAAGCAGAAGAAGAAGCTACACACATGCATGCACAGAATTGCGAGAATGAACACTCTCACATTGTATTGTGTTTAGTAGTCCGACGGCATATAGATACCCTGCGAAATGAATACAGTACGGCACGCCCGTGCATGTTGTCGAGATACACTAGCAAACTGTTATATGTTTTTATAGTTTGTTTTTGTCGGGCGGTGAAAACATTTAAGTTATTTTCCAAAATATGATTCGAACATTTTCGTTAAAAAAAAAACAGTGTATTATATGTCACTCATGATATTCGTCAAAAGTCAGATACATGCATGTGTGTGTTTTGTTACACACATCAAAAGATTCGATATCAAATAACATTTATTCTCTTCATTCCTTTTACTAGCGCACTTCTTATAAATAAATTGTGTTGGAAATGTGTTCATTATGAAAATGTTAAACAATGTGTGTATGTACCTTTTAAATCAAATATAGATGGCTAAGCTGTAGGCCTTATTGCCTACTGAACATTTCAAATCGGTAACCCCGTCTTCTCCACTCTTTATGTTATGTATTGTACATTTCATTGACTTTTAAAATATGCTCATTCATGTCTGTTTCTGGTGCAGTGCGGACCTACGGCGCCATTGCGTTTGACTGCTGTGGTTTTTATAGGACCATTTCTCTCATTTTTTTAACCGTACACGATAAACACATATACATGTACTTGTTGTTTTAAAAAAAATGCGTTGCCTTTCTTTTCATGTAAGTTGTGTTAAGTCCTCATATGTCTCCCCTCCACCCACCCCCACCCCTTTTTAAGTCTTAAAACGATCCGTTAAATAAAATTATAATGACTTTAATTATATCTTCGACTTTTCTACGAGTGACATACGATTATATTTCACTTTAATGAAAAGCACAGTAATGTTTTTCCATGGCAGCGATTAAAAAAGAGAAAATAAAAACGAATATATATATATACTTTTGTGTTGCCGAAAATGTTATACTTCAAATGAAAATTTCGACCGAAATTCCTTAAAATGTATCAAACGTTATAGATCATTAAAAAACGAAAAAACATAATATCTGGATTAGCGCTGAAGACAGGATAATAGCGAGGTTGGGTACACTTAAAATGGATTTAAGCTAACCGGTGGGCCATTATGCCCACTGAGCGTTTCAAGTCGTTAACCCTGTCTTCAGCGCCCTTTCTTATGTGTATTGTCTTTTTTATTGTAAAGTTAATTTATTCTAAATGTGGTACAGTGCGGATCTACGGTACGATTACGTTTGGGTGCTGTGATTTCTATAGGACCATTTTGACATTTTTGTGTTTATTTGTTCCATCTAAATTTTTATTTGAAAATATATATTATTGTATATATTATTATGGTTCTCATCTTCAACTGTTTGTACATCCATCTGCCTTCCTATCCAGTTGTATGGATATTTAGGGAAAGAGTGAGGGTGGTGTACCTATAACCTGGATGAAACTCCCAGCGGCATTTGTATACCCCTGTTGCCAAACATTATTTATGTGTGTAGTCTCGCGTACTTAGCTTTTAGATAAGTATTATTCCATGTGTGAGTTGCTTGTTTTGAATGCGTGTTTTGTTTAAAGATTTAAGGATTTCAATTATCGAAATCAAGTTATTATAAATAAACTTCTCCAGCAAGGTTTTCGTTATCATAAACTACGTAGGTCTTTCTCAAAGTTCTATTACAACCCCGACCTAAAAACGTTTCTGCGACAAGGAATATCACAACCTTTATTCTATGAAGATGTGCTCTATAAACTTCGGAAGTTGAAGGGATCTGACGGATTTCCTGACCACTTTACAAAATTATCGGGAAATTCAGAAAAGGTTACGATCCTTTAGTATTACAGCGCATTTCATAATTGGTGATTGACCCCTCAACAGTCAGTCATTACGCTTCACGTTTCTCTTGTGCGATGACCGGACAGCCTCGTGGGACTCCATGACGGCACCTTCTGAACCCCTGAATGGGGAGGTAGGTGTATGAACTTCCGCCCTCGGGTTTTTTGGCCGTACCCTAGGTTGTTTTTCCTCTTTGGCTGCAACTGCTGTGGTTGTTCAGTACACTTCTGAATACATCCTGACGTGTTTCTAATAACTTTTTGTTTATATATTAGTATATATATATTTACGAAAATACATACATGTATTGTGCCCTAATTCCTCTGGATGTGGAATTTATTGTTACATATTTCCTTTTGATGGGATGTACTTTTATTTACACTGTCTTGTCAACTTGAGCGCTGAAGACAGGATAATAGCGAGGTTGTGTACACTTAAAATCGAGTTAAGCTAACCAGTGGGCCTTATTGCCTACTGACAGTGCCAAGCTGGTAACCCTGTCTTCACCACTCTTGGTGTTGTGTATTGTCCTTCTCATTGTGTAGTTAATTTGCCCATTGTTTATGGTACAATGCGGATCTACGATGACATTGCGTTTGGATGCTGTGATTTCGATAGGACCATTCTTCTCTTGTTGGATTGACTGCGTTCTGGGAATGCTACATTTCCCGTTCGAGTTGTATTATCTTCAAAAAAGCCGGGTGAATGAAAGTGAACTGAAATTTGGAATCTTGTCTGAATCGCTCTCAGTAATAATTTGGATCATCATTTGACAATTAAGTTAATCGATATATATGTGCCAGAAACCTGGGATGGATTACGCATACTAGCACATGTTATTCTATGTGTATATAATTAAAACGTAAGGGTACGGATATTTGGCCTGGTCGGCGTTGGTTCGTCAGCTTAGGTATCCCTGTTGTTTTAAAAAACATTTATGGCTAAAATTTACTGATCGGATTCGTCCTGAGGTTCGGGAATCTCTTTCGGGGGGTTGAGAGCAATTTATTCTGATATCGATGTGGATTAGCCGGTGCTAGAGATGGATGGAAATGAACCTGTTGTGACCGCGCTAAACCTGAATAACACATATAACGTTTTATTTCATGACGCATTTTAATTACAAGTTCTTCTTTTATATCGATTATGGCTAAAACTGAGACACGCGCTGTTATGAGCACAATATCTTACATTACGGGCATCCCATGTTGCTCCGTAGATAAGGCCTTATTTCGTCAGGTCAGTTACTATATAGCTGTATGTTTATATCCAGTGATGGTCGGTGACAAAAGAAGTAAACACTGTATTTCAATAAATGTCGTATTGATGGAAAATAAAGTAGTGTATTCAAAAATGCAAAAATTAGACAAATGCACACTCCTTTATCTTTAAAACGCTTGTTTATAGGTGCGTAATTGGTTTTCTACGTAGTTGATATACTTCCGAGAAACATCATCGAGCAAACAAATAATGGAAAAAAAAACAATGGGCTGAATGAAGGCTTTATTGTATATGGTAATACAACTGGTTGCGATAAGAAATGTTCATCGAGTCATTGTCTACATTACGGAGGCAGATATTTAAATACACATTCCAATTTCATTGATTTCAACGCTTGCCTGAAGAAATGGTATTTTGCACACGTTTTATTACATTGGCTGCGATAAAAAACCACAACACGCATTTCGTATACTAACATTGTAAATGCACGATTGCGTTAATATACTGGATTTTGTACATACCCATTTTATAGATTCATTGAGTGCGTTAAGAAATTGCATTTGATTATACATATTTAACATTCATTGACTGCGTTAAGAAACGTATTTAAGACGCGCTATCTGGTAAAGTAACTGGAATTTGTACATCTCTACCCAGAGTACACTCGTTCCTCATTTGACACTGTCAACGTCAAAGGAAGCAGAGCGAACGGTTAGGTCACGTGATTATTCAAAAAATTTATGACGATGTTTATAATAAATCCTTTTGCGTGATCTGCAAAGATAAAATATAGATCTGTATGAAATGATTTCAAATTTTATTTCTATGAGTTTATTTTTTTAGTAATTTTCTGCTATCGACCTTCGGTTTGAAATGTTTAGATATGCGTTTCGATTGAAGAGACCTAAGTACGTATTATTTTTGTAGTAAAATAGTCCCGATTAAAACTAAATTGTTTTTATGCATTATTTCAAATATTGCAACATCTAATTTGCAGATATTCTGAAAATTATATTTACACTAGAAATAAATAAGTTTCAGGCAAACATATTCCAATTTAACAGGTTTTACCAAAATCTTGTAATTTAGTATTAAGCAGAGATATATGTGAGTGCAAGGAACGATAACTCTGCGTGGAGATTGATGCATTTCACTGACTGCGCCATAGATCTAAGTTTGGTTAGTACGCCTCTGACCGCGTTAGGACACCGGATTTCATGCATTCATATTTTACATTCATTGACTGCGTTAAGAAGCCACCATTTGATATATACATATTTAACATGCATTGACTGCGTTAAGAAGCCGCATTTGATATATACATATTTAACATGCATTGACTGCGTTAAGAAGCCGCATTTGATATATACATATTTAACATGCATTGACTGCGTTAAGAAGCCGCATTTGATATATACATATTTAACATGCATTGACTGCGTTAAGAAGCCGCATTTGATATATACATATTTAACATGCATTGACTGCGTTAAGAAGCCGCATTTGATATATACATATTTAACATGCACTGACTGCGTTAAGAAGCCGCATTTGATATATACATATTTAACATGCATTGACTGCGTTAAGAAACCGCATTTGATATATACATATTTAACATGCATTGACTGCGTTAAGAATCCGCATTTGATATATACATATTTAATATGCATTGACTGAGTTAAGAAACCGCATTTGATATTTAACATGCACTGACTGCGTTAAGAAGCCGCATTTGATATATACATATTTAACATGCATTGACTGCGTTAAGAAGCCGCATTTGATATATACATATTTAACATGCACTGACTGCGTTAAGAAGCCGCATTTGATATATACATATTTAACATGCACTGACTGCGTTAAGAAGCCGCATTTGATATATACATATTTAACATGCACTGACTGCGTTAAGAAGCCGCATTTGATATATACATATTTAACATGCACTGACTGCGTTAAGAAGCCGTATTTGATATATACATATTTAACATGCATTGACTGCGTTAAGAAGCCGCATTTGATATATACATATTTAACATGCACTGACTGCGTTAAGAAGCCGCATTTGATATATACATATTTAACATGCACTGACTGCGTTAAGAAGCCGCATTTGATATGAAGCCGCATTTGATTGACTGCGTTAAGAAACGTATATAAGATGCACTATCTGGTTAAGCAAATGCCATGTGTACATACGTATTTCACTGACTGCGTCAGAGAGCTAATAAATTTGGTTTATTACGCCTCTGACTGCGTTAAGAAATCGGATTTCATACGTACATATTTTAGCCTACATTCATTGACTGCATTAAGAAACTATATTTGTTACAGTGTCTGGTTAAGAAATCGAATTTCAAACATACGTAATATTTATAGCATAATTTTTCGAGTATATGCGATTTATACTGCTTCTCGAGGGCCGCAGGCCCGAGAGTGCAGTATAAATTGCATACGAGAAGAGGCCCTCGAGAAGCAGTATAACTCGCATATACTGGAAAAAGTATGCTATAAATGTTTTGTACCATAGCCATTCAATATACCGGCAATTATAGCACGGTTTCGGCTCAGACCTTCAGGTTTATGAAAATTATATCATAAGCAAGTAAAAAGAAAAACCATTAGTGCTATGGTACAAAGTGCTTAAAATGTTTTACAGCTCGACGTTATTTCACCTACAGGTCCTTTGTATGTACTTGACATTATGCCAACTTCCTGTTTCCTAAACGGGCCAATACAAAACATGCTAGGTAAATAACACAGCATGATGTTCTTGCAACGTGGTCTTATTCTTATTAGAACGGTCATAGATCTACATACATATCCATGGAACGGTGTAATGTTCGTAAAAACACATCTGCTTTAGAATAAGAAGTACAGCAATTAAAAATGTGAAACACAGCATTTAGCAAATAATAAAAACATATTATTATAAGGTTTCTATACATATTTATATAAATATCATGTTTTATTTGCGTTTTCTTTCACTATGAGAACACATTTGTGCATGGCGAGTGTATGCGTTAAAGACATTTTGTTTTTATATTTTATTCGATTTTTTTAACCGATTACGAAAACGACTTGTATTTTTTAATTTTATCTAAAGTTAGGCGCTTTTCTTTGATAATCTGTTTTAGATGCATCTTTACCATGTTTTGTTGGCGGCGTCGCGGATTGTTGTAATTGTGACCTTGCGTGTGTTACTAACTCACTCCGCTTCCTCCATCAAAAGTGAATCCTCGGGTCCCATACACCTATCCCACGGACATGTTAAGAACCAGAAGATAATTTTATAGTCGATAGTAATAGTTTGCTGATTCCGTATTCCTCCGCATATTCTCCCTGTCTCTTTGTACAGTTGAATATAACATAGAATGTGTCGATGGGCCGTTTCACAATAGGTCAAATTAGTTCATTTTTGTTTTGATGGCCTCAGTGCAGATTACCATTTAGCTACTAGCCTAAGAATTATAATTTATTGAGTTACCTTTGTTAATAAATTATGTATTAACATTTATTTATCTACCGTCTATGTCACATCAGAGAGCAGTTTAACTTGTCTCATTTTTCTGTTTTTCTTCTATGTGTCATTGCGCCACTTTTCCTTCTTAATTGTATATAGGCATGATTATGTCAAATGACAGAAATACTTATTGTTCCCCATGTAACAACGCTAAGTAACGCTAAAGGTAACAATTGCGCTAAATGTAACAACCGCCCTAAAGGTAACAGCCGCCGCTAAAGGTAACAACCGCAGCTAAAGGTAAAAACAGCCGCTAAAGGTAAAAACAGCCGCTAAAAGTAAAACCGCCGCTAAAGGTAACAACCGCCGCTAAAAGTAACACCGCCGCTAAAGGTAACAACCGCCGCTAAAAGTAAAAACCGCCGCTAAAGGTAACATCTGCCGCTAAATGTAATACCGCCGCTAAATGTAACAACCGCCGCTAAAGGTAACAACTGCCGCTAAATGTAACACCGCCGCTAAAGGTAACAACCGCAGCTAAAGGTAAAAACAGCCACTAAAGGTAAAAACCGCCGCTAAAAGTAAAACCGCCGCTAAAGGTAACAACCGCCGCTAAAAGTAACACCGCCGCTAAAGGTAACAACCGCCGCTAAAAGTAAAAACCGCCGCTAAAGGTAACAACTGCCGCTAAATGTAATACCATCGCTTAAGGTAACAACCGCCGCTAAAGGTAAAACAGCCGCTAAAAGTAACAACCGCAGCTAAATACAGTGTCCTGTTAGGGCCATCTAACCATCGCATCTTACCATCGACCATCGCATCTTACCATCGAGCATCGACCTAGGTCGATGGTCGATGGTAAGATGCGATGGCTAGGTAGATGGTCGATGGTAAGATGCGATGGTAAGATGCGATGGTCGATGGTAAGATGCGATGGTCGATGGTAAGATGCGATGGTAAGATGCGATGGCCGATGGTAAGATGCGATGGACCATCGACCTAGGTCGATGGTAAGATACCATGGTCGATGGTAAGATGCGATGGTAAGATGTGATGGTCGATAGTAAGATGCGATGGTCGATGGTCCATCGCATCTTACCATCGACCATCGCATCTTACCATCGCATCTTACCATCGACCATCGCATTTTACCATCGACCATCGCATATTACCATAGCATCTTTCCATCTTTCCTTTAGAGGTAGAGGGGATTGTTACCTTTAGTGGAGTTTATTACCTTTAGCGTTGAAATTGTTACCTTTAGCGGCGGATGTTACCTATAGCGGAATTGTTACCTGTAGCTTTGTAACACTTCATACACCGTTTTAAAACACACATAAATAAATGATCTAGCGTTCTCCAATAGAATCATTTAATTAAACGGGGATCATGTTTCATTGGTCATGTTTAATGTAATAAAGAGTCTTTATGTTGAATGACGTTACTGTCTATGTTAACCGCCGCGGACTTATTCAGCTTATTTTTTAATTTTACGTTAATGTCTATGCCAAATATACTTAAACAACTCAAATAAAGACTAAGCGATGTTCCCAATACAATTTCGAATTATTTAAAGTTAAAAATTATAACAAGCAATAAAACGTGTTCATTTTGTATCATAACAGGATTATTAGGCAATATTTGACTCTAGGCAATTATAGCACAATTCACTTGGTGCAATTCACGCCTAATGTACTTTAAAAAGGAATGGCCTCCATTTGTATTGACTTGTGCACGCTGTATGTGTACGTACCAGTAACCTAGGACGGAACTAACCATTGCGTGCCAGTTGAATGAATTGTACAAGAACATTTATTAATGTATTCAGGAGAATATAATAGAAATAATTTTAATGGAATATTTTTCAAATATTACGCATTTGAACTAGTCCTAAAATCAATACCTTGTCAAATGCAATATAGAAAGCTATAGTTTATGTAAACGGAAGTTTTAAAACAAAACTTAAAGCATATCCATTCGTCTTTAAAACTGTTTACTAGTCAAATACACATATAACGGTTGTCTATTCAAACATATTTCAATGGGTAGTATAAAGGGAGCGGGGGTTTCTAATTTCAAATATGTATGGGCTGAATAAATAATCACAAAAGGCTGTGGATATGCACACGTGCTTTATGATCTTGCGATTTTGAATATTTTATATAATGTCGCAAAACAGTTTTTGTATTATTTGTTAGATGTACCACAATGGTAGTTTAGTAATCTGCCTTTAACATGTCAACCTCGTAGTAAATGTAATTTAAGTATAATATTATCGCAATGATCTATTAAGAACAGTGATATTATAAACTACAATAACACTGTACCACAGCTCTAATGGTTTTCCTTTGTCCTTACACACAACCTGTCAATCAAAACGACTAAACAATTACCAAAGCAGCACTCCTTGTCATTGCATTCGCCCAGTAATATAACATAACATAACATAACATAATTTTATTCAGCATTAAACCACAATACAATAGTTTATAGCCTACATATAAATCTGAAAGTACAAAAGTCTGTCTCTCCCTTTCATGGTGACTTATATATAATACGTTTTACTTGGAGGAAAGTAAATATGTATGTTTTATATTAACCACACTTCTTTTTATATATTGGCAATTACAACATATCGTCATAAATTCAAGTTCATTAATCAGCATTAGCCATAGATGTGTATATCACTCACACTCAAATATATCAAGTTCACCCACTTTCGTGATACATGCATATGTACATTAATTATTTTGAATGCGTTTTTAAAGGCATAATATAAACATTTACTTAATTGTTCCAAATTATTTTTAGATTGCTTTGACATAAGAAAATCTAATTTATTAAGTGTTGGCCATCTGCAGAAATATCTAGGCAGAAATCTTGTTCTTAGTTCAGAGTAAAACGGGCACACAAGAAGAAAATGGTACTCATTCTCAATAACTCGCATATTGCAAAAATGCACACTCTTTATTGCGTTCAATATTATTATGTCTACCTGTTTCGATAGCAAGTGCATGTGCAGATATTCTAAATTTCGTTAAAGCAATTCGGAATTTAGGAGTAGTAATTGTACTTAAATACTGTTTATAGTTAAAATTAAATTTAAATCTACTATATGTCAATAGTCTGCTAGAATTATTAATAGATCCAAACCAAGATTGCTTGTGTTGATCTAAAATGTTGAGTTTAATTTGATCGTAAGGGATATCGATCGTTAGTTGACTATGCCAAACATCCGAAAACCCAAGATTTTCTAATTCTCTCTTAATGTGCCAGGCCCAGTTCATGCGATTAAACCTGTGATTATTATTGTGTTCGCATTCTTGTTTTATCATGATGAAAGTTTTATAAATAAAGGAATCGCGTTTGGTAAGCACTTTAACCCAGTAGTTAAGCATTCTCAGTTTTCTGTATATTTTAAAGGGTAACCACCTAGCTCACCGTATAAACCTTCTAAATTTGTCGATTTTCTGACACATAAGATGCTTCTGCAAAATTTATTATGAACTATTTCTATGTAAGGAGCTTCATGGAACCCCCATACTCCACATGCATAATTTAAAATAGACCCAACAAGAGAGTCAAATAATTTACACTTCTCATTGATTGGGATTGTTATTTGATTAAATACATTATATAATTTATGTAATGAGTATGACGCATGCTGAGCTAATTCTGTTGGGTTCTTGTCCAGTTACCGTTTTTGAAGAATTCCTCTCCTAAATATTTAAATGATGACACTATTTCTAACTGAATTCCATTCAAAACAAATGCAGGATTTGAGGGTCTGCCATTTTCGAAGATCATTATTTTTGTCTTACTTGTGTTAATTTTAAGTCCCCAAACATTACAATAATTTTGCAGGTCATTTAACATACTCTGTAAAGATTCTACCGATTGAGAAAAGATCACTGAATCGTCTGCGTATAATAAAATGAATACCTTTAGTTCGTCTATACTAAATATATCACTGCTATCTGTGTTGATACTATTAGATAGATCATTAATGAAAAACATGAACATTAACGGAGACAATGGGTCCCCTTGTTTTAAACCGTTATTTGAAACGAAAAGTTCAGATATAGTATTTTTATATTTGATAGAACAAGTTGACGAAGAATGTATTGACTGTAGTGTTTTCAACATTCTCGGGCTTACATTTTCTTGAGTAAGTTTATGCCACAATAAATACCTATCGACGGTGTCAAAAGCGTTTTCGAAGTCTATAAAAGCACAATAAAGGTTTTTCCCTTTTGTATTGAAAACCTTTGCATTTATTGAATAAAAAATAAAAATATTATCTACTGTAGATTAAGCTTTTTGAAATCCAAATTGGTTTTCGTCAATTTTATCATCCACTCTGACCTCTTTTTTATGCGGTTTGATAAAACATGTGAAAATATTGTTGGCAGCATATTTATAAGGGTTATTGCTCTATAATTGTTTGTAGAGTCAATTGCACCCTTATTTTTGAATAGAGGTATAATCATTCCTTCACCCCATGATTTCGGGTACTCTCCATTCAAAAATGTTTTGTTAAAAAGCTTAACAATAAATGGTAAAATAATAGTTTTTGACAATTTAAAGACTTCAGCTAAAAGAGTGTCAATTCCAGCTGATTTTTCATTTTTCAAAGACATATCTATTACTAAACTTATTTCATCGTACGTTATTTCCCCGTCTAGAAGTCGGATTGATTATCGTTCGTGTTATTAACGAAGTTCGGTAAGTTATTTCCAACTTGAAAGATGGCTTTAAAAATGTTGAACTGATAAAATGTCTGACGTTTTCTCTTTCGTCTTTAAGTGTTTATTTATATTTTTCCAAAATTCTCGAGGTTTAGTTTTGGCTATTTCACATAATCGTTTGCCTTTATTTTGTTTAAATTTTGCACGCACCTTACATTTAGTACGATTAATCAGTGTTCTAGCTTTAGTAAACAATCGTCTATTTTCGTCGGTTTTATTTTTCATAAAGGTGTTTCTAGCCCTTCGGAAATCTTTTCTCTTATTTTTGCAGCTTTCGTTAAACCAGTTATTCGAGTGCCTTGTTTTTTTTATAAGACGTGCTCTTTATAACGATATTTTGGCCCTTGACTGTATCTACGTTTTCTTGCATAAATTGTGTAAATAATTGAACTGATGTGTCTACATTTTCCTGGTCAATGTTGCTAGTAAAGTTACGAATTTGCTCTTGTATCGATAAAACATTTTCATGCAGAATTTGAGTTTTAGTTTCATCCCATATAACTGTATGAACTATTTCTGGCTCTGTTCTAATAATTCGTTCATGTTTCTTTATATTAAATGTTAACAGCAACGGCGCGTGGTCAGAAAATTCTGAGAATGGTAAAACTTTAAAGTCTTCATTATATTTAAAATCTTCATAGTCCATTAGTATATAATCTAGAACGCTTTGGCCACGTGATGAGCAATATGTGTAGTCCCCGCCTTCGATCCGCCCATTAGCAATACAAAGGCCCGATAATTGGCAAAATTGGCAAAAGGACAAAAGCTTTCGACCATGTGCGTCAGTCACGTGATCGTTACTATAGTGCGTAGGAATGTCAATAAACATTGCATCATCGTTGTCGTCTTAGTATCTGTCAAAATGTAAAATGTCATCATTGTCAATGCCCGTGCGACTGTTAAAGTCGCCAGAGATGAATACTTTACCTAGATTTTTATATTTTAAAATGTAGTTCTCCAACAAATCTAAGTGAACAATTTCCTCTCCATTATCAGTGATACTACCTAACACTTTCGATTTGGGAACTGGTAGATAAACATGGCCAAAATATACATCTTCGTTGAAGTGAAATAGATCATTTTTAATTCGCAACCAAATGAAACCATAAGAATATTTTTCTACCACTTTGATTTCATTTTTTAAGCAAATTTTAACATAGACAGAAATACCCGCACTATATCGGCCTCGTTTTGCTGCCTTGGCTTTATTTCCATATATATGTTCTGCACCATATCCAGCTATATCTAAATTGGCATATTCGTTTTTCTTTATCCATGTTTCACAAAGGAAAACAATATCATATTGAGAAACCAGGTCTAAAAAATCAATATCTCCTAATTTACGTTTTAAACCATAGACATTCCAGGATATTACTTTAGGATTTTCCTCCCTTTGACTTCCATAATTATGCTTATATATAAATGCGATTGGCTGCAATAATCAAAACATGGGTCATGCTCATGTCCCGTGATAATGCTATTTCTTGATTGGATCGAGTTGTTATTTTTACTGAAGACTGCAACGCCCTAAAACTTCTTGCACATGCGTAGTTGGATAAATGGCTCTGGTACAAAATAGTTATTTTTCTCGTGTGCGATTTATTCTGTACTCTCGGTCCTGCGGCTCTCGAGAAGCAGTATAAATCGCATATACTCGAAAAATTATGCTTTAAATATTACATACATTAAACAAACGAACAAACGAACAAACAAACAAACTATATGGGCTGTTTCCCCCTTTTGGTACGCAGTATTCAGGGCAAATTACACTATAGGTACATGCCTTCAAACTATGTTTTCTTCAAACGATGTTTTCTATGTAAAAAAACCCTAGTGAAATCCACAAAAATCGTAGGACATCGTACATAGACTCTTTGGGACTTTTCACTCGGACCCCAAAACATCAAAACGGTGAGATACAACCTTTAATACAGTTTTAAATGTTCTTTTATATCATATCTTCATAAAATTAGACTAATAAATAGCAAATTGGTTAATTTTTATGAAAAAAATCATGTTAAATAGTATTCAGTACTATTGTCCATAATGAAGGAGTATTCAGTACACAGCTCTAAATTAGAGAGTATTCAGTTTTCGGGGTGGGGTGGTGGGGGTGGGGGTGCGAGGGGGAAAATACCCATCTATATGAGGGCACTTATCTATGCCCCCTGTTTCGCACTATAATCTTCTCCATTCCAGGGGGAGCTACTCTAATTTACATTTTTCTCAAGGCACTTTTGTAGTTTCCCCTATCTCTCCTTGATTTGTGTAAATCAACGTCATTGAGATTGGTTTCAGTTTGCAGTTTTATTTGCACATTCTCAGTTTGTATACAAACAAAAACACGAGATCAAAATACATGTACAAAGTCATATTTAGAGATCACATACATACATAAATGGCGGCTGTAATAATCAAATATCTTCTCTTTTTTCCCGTATATATTCATATTATAATACATAGAGGACAACACACCCTCACTATAGTAGTATTGTAAGTAAATAAACGATAATATGAACTGAAATTTGCGAGTAGAAATTTCGCCCCAAATCTCGACTTTGCGACAAAAGTCTTCGGGTTTGCGACTTTTCGGGTCTGCGACTTTTCGGGTCTGCGACTTTTCGCCTTGTGGAAAGGGTTATTAACAGGGCGAAAAGTCGCAAAGCCGAAATGGCCGCATCCGTCTTCCATACTTTAAAGTAAAACGGGTAAGTGATGCGTGAATTTCGAAACAGGATTTTGTAGCTTGGCCACTGAACGGAAATGCAATAGTTGCACGTGATTTAATAGCACGTAAATTGAGTCGTGTGGGCAGTCTTTCATTTTGGATATTTGTGTTGGATGTATTTTCTATAGGATTTTACCGTTTAAAATAGGTACGTCTTATTTGTATTTTGCCTCTGTTGTATTAATAGTACCGTTTGTCAGAGTTAATGTTCGGGTAGAGATGTTTTTTAGACTTAAAAAAGCATGTAATGAATCATCCGTGTTGAACGGGTCTGTTGCATGCATGCATGTTTGTGCTGTGATGACATGGTACATTTTCAGGTGCTGATCTGATCTGGTGTGGTGTGGGGTGGGGATGGGGTTACCATATCTTGAATTATATTTATTATTAGATCGGTGATTGTCATTAATATTAGTATACACGATACTTTTCAGCCACCCTATTTAACATTTCCACGTACTCATGCACTTTAACATGTCGTCATATACACTCTTTCTCATACACTCGTTGTTTCATATTCTCTTTCATTTCTTTCGTTTCTTCTTACAGCATGTGACAATAATTTGGTAAATAGTAGAAATAATTATTCATTTCAAATTTGTTTTTGAAAGCCTACAGTTGGTATTATCAGAGGTTTGATAGGTAATACTGTTCCATGTTTGTAAATATTATCATAGCATTTATGCTTAAATGCTTCTGGAAACCATTTTGTGTTAATATTCTGTTGATTTTCCGATATGTTACCAAAACCGTCTGAGTAAATTACATGTTTTATATGTGAAAGCCACTTTCACTTAAGTTTTCCTTGTCCATGCATTCCTTGTAAGATTACATATCAGTTGCTTAACAGTTTATTAGTACTTGTGTCTGAAAGTTAGCTCCAAAAAGAAATTAATCTGTTTTTATGCCCTGCCACGAAAGTGTTGCGGGCATATAGTGTTACCCTTGTCCGTCCGTCTGACGTCACGTCCGTACGTCCGTACATCAGTACGTCCCGTTTTTATTACATTCAAGTTTTTTTATTAAGTCAATTTCTCAGATACCAAAAGCCGTACAGTTGTCAAACTTCATACACACTTACATCTATATATTAGCACTATGTTCCTACCCGAATTAGGTCAATATAAATGACCTTGACCTTCCATTTTACACTTTGTTAATTTACATCAAATGTTTTCATTCACGTTTTTTACATCAAAGTTTTTTGTTAAGTCCATTTCTCCAAAACCAGATGCCTTAGAGCTTTCAAACTGTACAAATGTTGATAACTACACGACAGCGATATGTTCCAATGAAAAGTGGATATAAATATAAATGACCTTGGCCTACTTTTTACACGGCCTACTTTTTACACGGCCTACTTTTTACACTTTTTTTAATTTACATTGACGTTTTACATTCAAGTTTTTTATTAACTGAGTTTCTCAGATACCAAAAGTCATACAGTTTCCAAACTTCATACACACTTACATCTGTATGACAACAATCTGTTTCTACTCAATCAGGTCAATATAAATGACATTGACCTACTTTTTACACTTTGTTAATTTACATCAAAGTTTTTCATTCACGTTTTTTACATCAAAGCTTTTTGTTAAGTCCATTTCTCCAACACCAGATGCCTTAGAGCTTTCAAACTTTACAAATGTTGATAACTACATGACAGCTATATGTTCCAATGAAAAGTGTGTCAATATGAATTACCCTGACCTACCTTTGGCACTTTGTTAATTTACATTGATGTTTTACATTCAAGTTTTTTATTAACTCAGTTTCTTGGATACCAAAGTCATACAGTTTCCAAACTTCATACACACTTACATCTGTATGACAACAATATGTTTCTACCCAATCAGGTCAATATAAATGACATTGACCTACTTTTTACACTTTGTTAATTTACATCAAAGTTTTTCATTCACGTTTTTTACATCAAAGCTTTTTGTTAAGTCCATTTCTCCAACACCAGATGCCTTAGAGCTTTCAAACTTTACAAATGTTGATAACTACATGACAGCTATATGTTCCAATGAAAAGTGTGTCAATATGAATTAACCTGACCTACCTTTGGCACTTTGTTAATTTACATTGATGTTTTACATTCAAGTTTTTTATTAACTCAGTTTCTCGGATACCAAAGTCATACAGTTTCCAAACGTCATACACACTTACATCTGAATGACAGCAATATGATCCTACCCAAATCAGGTCAAGTATAAATGACCTTGACCTACTGTTTACACTTTGTTATTTTACATTGACGTTTTTAGATCACCTGAGCCGAGGGCTCAAGGTGATCTATTAAAATCAGTCTTTGTCCGTCATCCGTCGTCGTTAACTTTTGCTTCAAACGACCTCGTCCGTCGGATGGGGACGTAAACCGGGCGGTCCCGTGTATCGGTCTATCCTCCGAGCACGTTAAAGAACCATAGGAATCTATTCGATAATAAGAGTAGGGCAGGTTCCCGGATTCCTATGTATCCTTCCCCTCTCTCTGGGGCGGCTCTAAATAACCTCTACTGTGTTGATGAACCGTTAAACAACATTCAATTCAATTCAATTCAAACGACTTCTCCTCAGAAACCGATCGGCCAATTTTGACCAATCTTCAAGTGGATGATCCTTAGATGAATGGTTTTTAGATTTAAATTAGGTCAGCGCGATAGGCAAGATGGCCGCCATTACCATATATAGTCAAAACATTAAACAATTTCTTCTCTAGAACCGCTGGACAGATTTCGACAGTTTTTCTTTTAAAATAATCGCCAATGCCTAGACTATCAAGTTTGTGCAAATGAAGTCCCCGGGGTTAAATTTCTTCGTTCTAATCCTTTTTCTTCTATTGTGTACAAATATTATGTTGTAAAAAGCTTGTGAAATAAAATATGTTTAAACCAAATGGCCATTCCCCGGGGGTCCAAAGTTTGTATATTGAGATTTAGCATGTTTTTCATAGACGTATATACGAAAAAACTTCTTTTCTGAAACCACAAGGCACATAGCTCTCATATATTACAAGTAGCGTCAGCTAATGATCCTCTACACAGTTTGTTCAAATGGTGACCCTGGGGTCAAATTTGGTTTCGTCCCAGGCGTCACAGTTTTACACTGGAACAAAATAATTAAAATCTTCTCTGAAACTACAAGAGCCAGATGTTTTCTGAAACCACAAGGCATAGAGCTCTCATATATTACAAGTAACATCAGCTAATGGTCTTCTACTAAGTTTGTTCAAATGGTGACCCTGGGGTCAAATTTGGTTTCGTCCCAGTTTTACATAGGAATTTTACATAGGAACAAAATAATTAAACCTTCTTCTCTGAAACTACAAGAGCCAGAGGGTTAATATTTTGCATTTATTATAAGCTTATGGTCCTTTACCAAGTTTAGCCCCGCCCCATGGGTCACATGTTTCACAGAGACTTGTATAGGGAAAAACTTTTAAAAAATCTCATTCTCTGAAACTGCAAGAGCCAGAAGTTTAATATTTTGCATTTGCTATAAGCTTATGGTCCTCTACCAAGTTTGTTCAAATGGTGACCCTGAGGTCAAATTTGGGTCCCGGGCGTCACAGTTTTACCTATATTTATATATAGTATAAAATCTTCATCTCTGAAACTACAGGATCCAGAGGTTTAATATTTTGCATTTACTATGAGCTTATGGTCCTTTGCCAAGTTTATTCAAATGGTGACCCCGGGGTCACATTTGGCCCTGCCCCAGGGGTCACATGTATTACATAGACTTGTATAGGGAAACACTTAAAAAATCCTCTTCTCCGAAACCACAAGGCACACAGCTCTCATATATTACATGTAGCCCTGCCCCAGGGGTTACACTCTAGTACCTTTATTTCGTCTTTATGTCAATGTTGTTAACACAACAGAGGCAACATTTCTTGAACAATCTTAACCAAAATTGCGAATATTGTATATGACCATAAGATTTCGAAAAGTTCGATAATGGGCCAGTACTCAGTTAATTGATTTAGGGCCATCTTGTCCCTCTTGTTTAACATACCAAACACCTTACAGTATTCAAACTTCATACACACTTACATATATATAGCACTATTATGTTCCTACCCAAATCAGGTCCATATAATTAGCCTTTTAATATTACACTTAACATTTTCTTACTCCATTTTGTAAGCAACCGATAACCCTTTAGCTGGGGATTCGGGTCCCTTGGACACATTTTCTAGTTTATATCCATTTCCAGTGGCATTATACCAAGTTCTCCATATATCGTATGAGACGGTGTTGATTTATTCAAATTTAAAATAAGTTTAAGAAATGTTAACTGAACTCTTTCAATTATGTCAGCATTTCCTATTCCCCATAGTTCACATCCATATATCGTCCGTCGGATGGGGACGTAAACCGGGCGGTCCCGTGTATCAGTCTATCCTCCGAGCACGTTAAAGAACCATAGGAATCTATTCGATAATAAGAGTAGGGCAAGTTCCCGGATTTCTATGTATCCTTCCCCTCTCTCTGGTGCGGCTCTAAATAACATGTACTGTGTTGATGAGCCGTTAAACAACATTCAATTCAATTCAATTCACATCCATATAAGAGTATAGGTTTTATAGTTTTGTTAAATTACTACTTGTAGGTCTAATGTTAACTTTACTGCCCTAATTTTCTTTAGTAAAGAGAACATAGCCTTGTTTGCCTGTTATGCAATATGTTTTATGGCTTTAATATAATTTCCTGTTCTAGATAGAAAAATGCCAAGATATTTATATTCATTCATGATTTCTATATTATTTCATTTGTATTTGAATTCTTGATTACATTTGCTAAATCTAGTTCCAAAAATGACGACTTTGGTTTTGTCTACATTAACTTTTAGTTTCCATATATCACAATTTTCTTCAAAAATAAGTAAGAGTATGATAATGGACCTTTGGAAACGGCCGAGCACGACACATACGAAATATTGCAGTCTCGGTTTGATTGAGACTGTTCATGAGTGGTAGTGAAATATGCTAGCTACCGCTCACGCCCTCTAGTTTTGTTTAAGGTCTTCAGCATTGCTGCTTATAAGTAACGTGTCGTCAGCATATAAGATGTTAAAAAGCTTAAAATATAAGTGAACATCATTATGCCATAATATTACATTTGCATTTTTGTTCAATAAATAGGGAATAATTAACAGCATAAATTTGATACTGAATTTATGTCACGAGGGAAAAAAGTGGTAATTTACCACTTTTTTCCTCGAGTGGCATTAATTCAGTATCAAATTTATACTGTTAATTATACTGTTTATTATATAACTTTACGTAAAAGAAGAAATTAAAAAATATTTTAACTTTAAACCAGTGTTTTTTTTTAAACAAATATGTTAAGAAAGTAGTTCCGGCAAAGTTATATCATCACTAGTGATGATATAAAAAAGTAACGATATAACTTTTTTTGTGTGATACTAAAATTACGTCATTCATAGTTCAATGTAATTTATGACAGTTATGTAATAAAAAGTATTCTAAATCGTTTAAATAAATTGAAAATAACAGTGGACCTGTCATGCATGGAAATAAATCAGAAATACCTTCCACAGTTTAATGTAGCTATACATGTTGTTTTATTAAGTTAAAGCATTTACCTCTAACTTTTAGTAGTTTTATCCATAAACCCTGTCTCCATACGGTATCAAACGCGTGTCTTTGAAGGTACAATATAGTGGTTTTCTTTTGTGTATTTATTTCTATAACGTTTTGCAATAGAAACAGATTATCAAATGTAGAATGATTTTTTCTAAATCCAGCCTGCAGTTATTTATGATATCATCACAGTTACTAGAGTAAGGTCTTAGGACTTGAACACAAATAAACAACGTACAATGACATAAACTTAAAACAACACCATACAGATCATACCGGTTGTTATTTCAATCATTACCTATCATTTGATTCATGTTCATTTGGAATGTCGTAAATCATTGGAATAAAATAATGTTTAAACAACCTACAATAAAACGGTATTTACATTTAACAGATGAGGCCGAAGTGGCACACAGACTATTCCAAAGAGCAAATTACAAACAGTGACACTGAGATTAGCTCTACGTGCGCCAGCAGTAAGCTTAGTGATGGCGAGAAAAGTCGGCGAAAACGGATGTGGACGTTATTTTTCATCTGCCTGGGTCTGGTGGTACTGGTGGCAATCGTAGTGCCCACTGTAGTACTGGTGGCATTTCAGCGTGATGGTATGTTCGTTTTCTTATTTTTCTTATTTTTTCAAATTTACAAGCACATAACAATACAGCAACACAATTGAATTGAACTGAAACAGATTTTATAGCCGAACCATCAGCTAAGGTCATATGGCGACATTCCAGTTTCTATTGGTAGAGGAAAACCAAAACCCGGGCAATTTTCGTGCACAGGAGGGTATCTGTATAACAACCGACGTTCCGCAAGCCAACTGGATAGCAGCACAATTGAACAACATCATATAAAAGAAAATGATAGATACAAATGACTGAAGCGAAATACATGACAAATAAACAAAACAAATCAAAATAAAACGTTATCATATTTTAAGGCTAAAACGACAGGCGTTCTCCTTCAAACGGAAGATGCTGAAACGATCCTCATTAAATGGATCATCTCTCTATTTATATATAATTTGTGAATATCCTAGAATGTAATATGTTATCCTCTAATCAGATCCCAAGGAGACTCTAAATAAGTACACCATGCAGGCGAGGTTGACAAACATGAATTACACGTCGGAGATGGCGGATAAAACGTCCGCGGAATATTGGAAAAAATCCGGACCTTTCTGTGAACAGGTATTTTTATTGATTTAAATATACTGATTGTATTAAACGAAGTAAAATTAAACGAAATTTAAATAATGTCTATACGAAGTCTTGACGAATCATTTGACAAGCACTTTTTTTTTATTAATCGTTTAAATAGACAGCTGATAACGTGTGTTTTCAGTAATAATTAAAAATTGTTTCTAAAATAGATTATGACCCTATTACTATTATGATGCAACGTACTGCACGTTGAGCGGTTGCTCATTTGAAGTTCGCGGTTATACTTTCCACTTTGATTATATGATAATCGGACATGTGGTTAACCCTATAATGAAATCTAAAGAAACGGAACGTGTAATGTTTGTCTTTAATGTTATGTCTTGTCGTAACTTTAACAGTGTATCCGTTTGTTGCCTGGCTTATGTCAATCTAGTTACTGAATACTTTCTTGGTGGTGTTTAAGGTTTTATTATCATTTTCATTTACATATACATATATTTAAAAGAGTATGAGAGTGGACCTTTGGAACCGGCCGAACACGATGGCATGCATATGGCGGTTGATATAATACTTATTTTATTGTTCCATGTCCAGCGGCGTATGGTCCCAGTATCTAACAGCGTGCTATGCCCCGAAGAGCGAAATAAACAAAATGGAAACAAACATTATCATTTTCATTTACATATTTGCATGATCATCTTTGTCTTTTATTTATATAGCCTATTAAGGCTCCCTAGTGCTTTGGAGAATACAGCTTGGCGGTCTGATAGTTTTCTATATACACTTCTCAAAACTGCTAACTACACCGCTCACGTTTTGGGTTATATATATCGATGGGTTGAATGTTTTTCAATAAAATAAAAATTTGTCTCATATAGTGCAGATTTGTGTTATTTGTTTATTTAATTACAAACAACTATGAAATAATGATATTAACAAAATTATTCATATTTTAAATCGGTGTAGTTGGCTGTTTTGTAAAGTGTATAAAACGTGAACGGTGTAGTTAGCAGTTTTGAGAAGTGTACACTGTAACGTTATGTTGACATCAGGCTAAGCATGTAGTTTGGTTCCACTACGGCACCACTATTGTCATCCTTTTTATGTTTGTAATATATCATACTTTATTTCTAAATATTGTTTATCATGTCATCAATGCTTGTTTTTAGTGCATCAAAAAACTTTCGCTAGAGAAAAAAACCCTACATTTTGGCCTGTAACAATATTAAAGCGTTTTGTTTACTTACGACAGTTTAGACAGTTACACTATGTGGACTTGTCAAGAAGTTTGTGAAGCACTCATTTTCCTATTAGATAATATTTTCGTCAGGTATGGAATTACCGATTAGAGACAAATGAGCTTCTCCCAAGTCACTGACTACTTACTTTGTGGCTATCTAGGCTTTTGTTTTTTATATTATATATACATGGTCATTTATGTGTTTTACTTACGTTGCCTATTAATGCGGCCTCCTTTGTTAGAGAGTATAACCTGGCGGGGATATCTTTATTTACACTATCCCGTTTATTGAGATGACAATAGGTTTGCTGCACCATAGAACCTGGTTTAAATCCCAACGGCCTTTTTTGTCAGGGACCGTTCCAAGGCGGTAGCCCTAATGTCAACCCTTTTATGTTTGTGATGTCATATCTTGCCTTTTATTCGTATATGTAGTTGTTGCTCGTTTCTGTGTATGTTTTATTGGTTGACTATGGTCCTTGAATGTTACATTTCCTGTCCGTCCGATTTTTATATCTACGTTTGTATGTACCTTTACTGTTCACGGTGTATACAACATCGTTATCGCTAAACCGATATGTATTATTTATTTTTTCAAGCGCGTAGTGTTGTTTCAATGGATTTTGTTTTATAAACGAAGACGTTTTTTTGACGTCTTCAAATCGTTTTCGTCATGAACATACTTACGACAGAAGAGCGTGACTTCCTTGATTGCTTCTTCATTCAAACTCTGAAGGATCAAAGATCTTGATGATAATTTTCATCTGGTTGTTAACATAACATCATTTCCATTATTTTTACGGGTTGTATTTTTTATTTGCGATGCGTTTACTGTGATAATATTGCATCAGAACTGGTCGGTCTGCACATGTTGCCTTACTGCTAAACACAACCATGTATTTATTTGGAAATGAGTGTTCGCAGTAACAATGATGGAATTCCATCCTAGATTTTTGTAAGGTTGTTTGCGTTGGTTGACGCAAAAGTATGTGAAACTGACATGCTTTGGCTGTATCGATTGATACAGTTGACTGATTAATCAACTCTATTTCAAATTTTAGACTGTGTTCCGATCGTATACTAAAAGTACGATTATTGAAAATCAGTGTTTTTCCTAATGTTTTAAATTATTCCCCCACCCCACACTAATAAATAAATAAAAGAAAACCACATATACATTTTAGGTTTGGACTAACTTACTCATATCCGATAATGAACCAACATGTCATTGTAGATACCTGCCTTCTTGCGTTTAAGGACAAACAATGCAAATAAAATATTAACCCAGTTGGATAACCGTTAGTCCTTTTGTTAAACATGATGTCTATCTTTGGTGTCACTTTACCAGTTTGATTTACGAAAGCAGCATTTCATTGCTATAACGTATGAAATCATACGAAAACCCTTTTTGTCTTGACCAGTATGAAACCAACTGCTGGATTGAGGATGTATCGCCGTTCCGGTCATTTCATTTTGTAACCATCTAAAATCAGTAATAAAATAATGAAGAAGACTCGCACCAATATTTCGAATCAGAATGTCGCCGCAAGAAAAACCGATCATGAGGTTTGTCTTTGATTCATTACCTGCTCAAATATATATGTACAAGATCCAGATCATTAATCCGATGTGCAATATGAAGATTCTTATTAAGATATGAACACATTTCCGGAAAAAAGCACGTCAACATCCCTGATATTAAAACTAATGTCTGACCCTTCAATTGCATGTTCGATATATTTCAAGCAAGATCCGTGGTCGAGTCACGTGACGTAATGCCAACTGACCGTTCCAAGTCGGTAACCCCATGAACCTGTCCACCACTCTTTGTGTTGTGTATTGTCCTTGTCATTGTATATTCAATTTGCTCTTCGTTTGTGATGCAGTACGTACCTACTATGGCGCCTTTGCGTTTGGGTACTGTGGTTTCCTCATTTTTTACAGCTAATATCCATATATATACAGCAATTCAACGACATTTTCTTTGCCTTTTAGATAGATGCCAAACTCCAAGATAGCAATTTTAACTACAAAGGATGTGTCGTAGAATCATTGAAGTAAGTATGTCTTCTTTAGTTAGGTAAAATATCATAATATAATATACATTAGAACACCCCAAAAGTCGGTATATAAGCAGAAATCGTAAAATTTCACATTTTTATTTAGCCTCCGCACAGGTAACATCGATAAATATACTGGTCCAGAATATATGTGATAAAAAATAATTGCCCGGAACGGGATTTGAACCATAGCCTTGCACTTGTAAGTTTTGAATGATGTACACTGAACCACTAGACCACTGCTATTTATTGGTATGTTGTAGCATTATTAACACTAAATAGGCATTACGTAATATCAAGCGCATGCACACAAAAAAGTCGAGATTTGGTTGATTTGAGGCGAAGTATTAGTTTCATATTGATAACATACAGTATTACACCAGGCAATGTTAATTTACACGTGCGACTATATGGACTACATATTTATTGAACCATCTTTGCGTTCAAATATGTTGTTGTTTTGCCTCATAATATATGGTAGTTAGTATACTGTTTTCTCAAGTAGCGGTGTAGTTCAGTGGATAGAGCACCTGACTTGAAATCAGAAGGTCGTGTGTTCGAGACCCTAAAGAAGCTAACTTTTTTTTCTGTAAACAATTATTTTACCTTTACGATGTGCACTGATCGATGTATATACAGTAAATGATTTCCTGCGCTATATTTGCTCGCTTGAATACCCGATTTCGACATGAGCTGGTGAACATGAAGTTACAAATAAAGACATGCCTACAAAGAAGAAATCGATTGATATAAGGACTCTATAGCTTTAAGGCCACGGAAAAGCGAATTGATAAAAGTAGTAGATTGCATATGTATATGAATGAGCTGTTTTCCAGTGCATATCATGTACTTGCTGGGTAATACTGCCGATATATGCGGAAATGAATTGGCTATGAGCACGAAAACATGCTGTATAATGATCTAGTTTCTCTTTCTAACTATGCATCTGTCTATGAACGAGCTGTTTTCCAGTGAATATTATGTACACTTTGGGTATTACTGACGATATACGCGGAAATGAATTGGCTATAAGCAGGAAAAAATGCTGTAGTAATGATCTTGCTTCTCTTCCTAACGTAAGCATATATATATATATATATATATGTGAATCCTCTATCTTATAAATTATACGCTATGGTCGTCTTTATTTGACGGAAAGGCACGAAGATATCCGACACGTTCAGTAGTACGACCTTATTATGACCCGTCCACCGAAACCAATCTTTTTAGATTGGATAGGTGGTCGAGGGGTCAAAGGTGCCGGCTATTGTGCGAGGCGCTGTGTCGAAGTTGTTGTCCTAGGTGCGGGTTCAAATCCGCTGGTAAGTGGTTTCTACAAAATTTTCTCCACACACTATATATATATATGTGGAGACAATATATGTGAGGTTCAAATTATCTCCCTTTACTACATACCATTTACTGAATTCACAGTATCCTAGTGATCTGGTACCTTTCATTGTCACTGTCTTAATATAGCGTGCATGTGGTTGAATCCATACATATGAGCTATTAGTGTATGTATGTATGCGGAGTGCATATGTTAATTGTGTCCCCAGACGAGTGTGTTATGATGTAGAGATACAGTATATCAGCGTGTGTTGCAGCTATCCTTTTTATCACTGCGGGATAGTGACAATGTCACTGCCGGATCATTAGGATACTGTGAATTCAGTAAATGGTATATATTAAAGGGAGATAATTTGAACCTCACATAATATATATATATATATATATTTATATATGTGAGCTATAATTGTATGTATGTATGTATGCGGAGTGCATATGCTAATTGTGTCCCCAGACGAGTGTGTTATGATGTAGAGATACAGTATATCAGCGCGTGTTGCAGCTATCCTTTTTCTACATAATTATTCACGACTTTTTGTTTTATTACGTAAAGCAGAATTTCGCATTGTTTTCTTATAATTCGGTATGTGTTTTTTTTTTTTACAAAATAACTTTAATATCAGTATATGTGTACAGTTTCAGCAACGGAAGTATTATAATTACGTTTTTAATCATACTACAATCCGAGAAAAGTTCAGTTCCAGACAAAGTCAGCGTGATAGCTGCCATCACACAAGGTGAAACAATAAATGAAGGCGTTGTTTCCATGGGGATATTCCAATTTGAGAACTTGATAGTCATATCGGTTAGCGTGATCCCGGAAGGAGAGAATCCCATTCTTACGCGTAAGTTTGTAGTAGCGCTATGATAATTATTATATATCATAACAGCTTAGTGTTTTTTCAATGGCCTAGAAGCAGTCATGTGTCTACCATTATGATGGGAAATATGCCGACCATGCACTAATTTATTCCGTGACTGCATCTATGCCAATGAAAAACGCTTATATTTAAGAAACAGAACATCGTTAACGGTGAATTATCGTGTAATATATCACGGTTTGGAGTTCAATTTCACGAGCCCGAAACGATGTAAACGATGTTCTATTCTAATACCTCTAAAATGCGAAAATAATGCACACAACTGAAATCTTTCGGATTGCATTGCTTACTGTCCTAACGTTGCAAAACAAAAATCACAGTGATATATCGTTGAAAACAACGAGATATTTTAGAATTTATGATATATAATAATTCTTACAATTGAATTCTAAGGAATTAAATAGCTGTATAATAATAATAATAATAGTAGTGTCACTACTGAACAACTAGTTAATCGATGAGTTAACACGAACTTATAATATCGTGTCTTTGTTCATTCATAGTTACACTTGATTTGAGTTCATACCTTGATCAGTTTTAATATGCAATGACTTTTTTTTCAATTATATCTTTTATTCAGAGATAATTTCTATGTTATATATATAATGTTATCATAACAAACAAATGATATAGTGCATTTCTAAAACATGTTAGTTGTGAATATTGTATAATTGACTGTCAGTCATATGTTTTGTAAAAATGTATATCCTCATGGGCTATTTGCCTAAAGGAATTTTGATAATAAACTTGTTCTAAAATTGTTCTTTTATGCTACATTGTCATTCGTTATATAGAGCTCATCGACCTTGCGGTATATATTTTCTAACTGATGGGAGATAACCTTACATTTAACCAAGTGTCATGTGCTTAAAATGATTAACTCCCCGACTCACTTTTATTTCACTAATAAAATACAGTTGCTTATCATAAAATGAATAGATATATCAGTTACAATAATCACAGTTTTATAATAAGGATACATTAGAAAGCGGTACAGGATATAGATGAGTTTACTCTTTACGCAATACATGAGTGATTGACAATTGAACACGCATGTGTTTATACCTCGTGACTCTATTCACAGGAGCGGGGTATGGAAGTACGTGTGTAACGGAAGGAGTTGGTACCGGCTGTTTGACGTCAAATTCTGTTTGTATCGATGGAAATTGTACTTGTGACGCTGATAGACACCATGTTACAGCAAACGACACGTGTAAACTAAGTTAGTATATTTCCTGTAAAGTAAACTTGTTTGATATATGATTAGATGATACTGTAAAATATAGTATAGGTTTATTTCAGGGTTTTAATATCATAAAATGTTTTTCGCGTTAATTGCTGTTGATACTGAATGTGTGTTTTGGGTAAACTTTGTTCATCCTGAAGTGAGAAAATTTAAGTGAGAAAAATATAAAAGTTGTCTCACTTCGAAATGAAATAAAATATGTTATTCACGACAAAACAACACATTTTCTTTTTATTTTATGATTTTTGTAACATGTTTGAAGAGAAGTAATGCAAGGGAAGCAACTCTTTTGTTTTTTAAAAAAATAGTCCAGGCAGCTACTGTGAAAATAAAACTATATTTCACAGTGTCAAATAACACTTTTATTTCACTGATGAAAAACAGTATTTCATTGCTTATCATAAAATGAATAGATATATTAGTTACAATAATCACAGTTTTATAATAAGGATACATTAGAAAGCGGTACAGGATATAGATGAGTTTACTCTTTACGCAATACATGAGTGATTGACAATTGAACACGCATGCGTTTATACCTCGTGACTCTATTCACAGAAGCAGCGTATGGAAGTATGTGTGTAACGGAAGGAGTTGGTACCGGATGTTTGACATTAAATTCTGTTTGTATCAATGGATCTTGTACTTGTGACGCTGATAGACACCATGTTACAGCAAACGACACGTGTGAACTAAGTTAGTATATTTCCTGTTAAGTAAACTTGTTTGATATATGATTAGATGATATTGTAAAATATATTATAGGTTTATTTCAGGGTTTTAATATTATAAAATGTTTTTCGCTTTAATTGCTGTTGATACTGAATGTGTGTTTTGGGTAAACTTTGTTCATCGAGAAGCGAGACAACTTTATATGTTCACGAGTGAAAATATAGAAGTTATCTCACTTCGAGATGAAATAAAATATGTTATTCACGACAAACCAACACATTTTCTTTTTATTTTATGATTTTTGTAAAATGTTTGAAGAGAAGTAATGCAAGAGAAACAACTCCTTTGTTTTTAAAAAAAAAGTAGTCCCGGCAGCTACTGTGAAAATAAAACTATATTTCACAATGTGAAATAACACTTTTATTTCACTAATAAAACACAGTATTTCATTGCTTATCATAAAATGAATAGATATATAAGTTACAATAATCACAGTTTTATAATAAGGATACATTAGAAAGCGGTACAGGATATAGATGAGTTTACTCTTACGCAATACATGAGTGATTGACAATTGAACACGCATGCGTTTATACCTCGTGACTCTATTCACAGGAGTGGGGTATGGAAGTACGTGTGTAACGGAAGGAGTTGGTACCGGATGTTTGACGTTAAATTCTGTTTGTATCAATGGATCTTGTACTTGTGACGCTGATAGACACCATGTTACAGCAAACGACACGTGTGAACTAAGTAAGTATATTTCCTTTTGAGTAAACTGGTTTAATATATGATTAGATGATATTGTAAGATAGACACAAAAACCTTGGATTATGTCCTCGCTGCTTAGTAATCCTTTTTTTTGTATGCATACCAGGATTAAATGACAGGCGTTCTCCTTCAAACGGAAGATGCTGAAACGATCATCATTAATGCATCATCTCTCTCTCTATATATAATTTGTGAATATCCTAGAATGTAATATGTTATCCTCTAATCAGATCCCAAGGAGACTCTAAATAAGTACACCATGCAGGCGAGGTTGACAAACATGAATTACACGTCGGAGATGGCGAATAAAACGTCCACGGTATACTGGAATATTGCCGGACCTTTCAGTGAACAGGTATTTTCATTTATTTAAATATATTGATTGTATTAAAAGAAGTAAAATTAAACGAAATTTAAATATGTCTATACGAATTCTTGACTCTTGACGAATCATTTGACAATCACTTTTTTTTTATTAATCGTTTAGATAGACCGCTGATAACGTGTGTTTTTAGTAAAAATAAAAAAAATGTTTCTAAAAGAGATTATGACCCTATTAATATTATAATGCAACGTACTGCACGTTGAGCGGTTGCCCATTTGAAGTTCGCGGTTATACTTTCCACTTTGATTGTATGATGATCGGACATGTGGTGAACTCTATAATGAAATCTAAAGAAAGGGAACGTTTAATGTTTGTCTTTAAGAAGATGTCTTGTCGTAACTTTAACAGTGTATGTGTTTGTTGCCTGGCTTCTGTCAATCAAGTTACTGAATACTTTCTTGGTGGTGTTTAAGGTTTTATTATCATTTTCATTTACATATACATATATTTAAATTGTGGACCCTATCGTGACGTCTACCTAAATCCTTAGGGGACGTCAGCGGTTGATGTTTGTCTTTAATCTTGTCTTTTTTTATCGTACCCTTAACGGTGTGTTTTCTTGTTGCTCTGGCTTCTGCAAAGTCATTGAGTACTTACTTTGTGGCTATCTAGGCTTTTGTTTTTTATATTGTATATACATGATCATTTATGTGTTTTACTTATGTTGCCTATTAATGCGGCCTTATTTGTTAGAGAGTATAACCTGGCGGGGATATCTTTATTTACACTGTCCCGTTTATTGGAATGTCAATAGGTTTCCTGCACCATAGAACCTGGTTTAAATCCCAACAGCCTTTTTTGTCACTTACCGTTCCAAGGCGGTAGCCCTAATGTCAACCCTTTTATGTCTGTGACGTCATATCTTGCCTTTTATTCGTATATGTAGTTGTTGTTCGTTTCTGTGTATGTTTTATTGGTAGACTATGGTCCTTGAATGCTACATTTCGTGTTCGATTTGTATATCTACGTTTGTATGTACCTTTACTATTCACGGTGTATACAACATCGTTATCGCTAAACCGATATGTATTATTTATTTTTTCAAGCGCGTAGAGTTGTTTCAATGTATTTTGTTTAATTAACGAAGACGTTTTTTTTTGTATGACATGGCATCGCAAAGAACGTCTTCAAATAGTTTTCGCCATGAATATGCTTATATAACGACAGAAGAGCGTTACCCCCTTGATTGCTTCTTCATTCAAACTCTGAAGGATCAAAGATCTTGATGATAATTTCATCTGGTTGTTAACATAACGTCATTTCCTTTATTCTTACGAGCTGTATTTTTTATTTGCGATACGTTTACTGTGATAATATTGCATCAGAACTGGTCTGTCTGCACAGCTTGTCTAACGGCTTAACACAACCATGTATTTATTTGTCAATGAGTGTTCGCAGTAACAATGATGGAATTCCATCCTAGATTTTTGTAAGGTTGTTTGTGTTGGTTGACACAAAAGTATGTGAAACTGATATGCTTTGTCTGTATCGACTGATTAGTCAAACTATTTCAAATTTTAGACTGTGTCCCGAACGTATACTACAAGTACGATTATTGAAAACCAGTGTTTTTCCTAATGTTTTAAATTATTCCCCCACCCCAAGAAATAAATAAAATTAAACCACATATACATTTTAGGTTTGGACTATCTTACTCATATCCGATAATGAACCAACATGTCATTGGAGATCCCTGCCTTCTTGCGTTTAAGGATAAACAATGCAAATAGAATACAAATTTGGATAACCGTTAGTCCATTTGTTAAACATGATGTCCATCGTTGGAGTCACTTTGCCAGTTTGATTTACAAAAGCAGCATTTCATTGCTATAACGTATGAAATCATACGAAAACCCTATTTGTCTTGACCAGTATGAAACCAACTGCTGGATTGAGGATGTATCGCCGTTTTGGTCATTTCATTTTGTAACCATCTAAAATCAGTAATAAAATAATGAAGAAGACTCGCACCAATATTTCGAATCAGAATGTCGCCGCAAGAAAAACCGAAAATGAGGTTTGTCTTTGATTCATTACCTGCTCAAATATATATGTACAAGATCCAGATCAGTAATCCGATGTGCAATATGCAGATTCTTATTAAGATATGAAAACATTTCGGGAAAAAAGCACGTCAACATCCCTGATATTAAAACTAATGTCTGACCCTTCAATTGCATGTTCGATATATTTCAAGCAAGATCCGTGGTCGAGTCACGTGACGTAATGCCAACTGACCGTTCCAAGTCGGTAACCCCATGAACCTGTCCACCACTCTGTTGTATGTATTGTCCTAGTCATTGTATATTCAATTTGCTCTTCGTTTGTGATGCAGTGCGTACCTGCTATGGCGCCTTTGCGTTTGGGTACTGTGGTTTCCTAATTGTTTACAGCTAACATCCATATATATACAGCAATGCAACGACATTTTCTTTGCCTTTTAGATAGATGCCAAACTCCAAGATAGCAATTTTAACTACAAAGGATGTGTCGTAGAATCATTGATGTAAGTATGCCCTTTAGTGTGGGTAAAATATTTACAGGGAAATGGTTGATAATATATAACTGTATTATTGATATTAATTATTCTGGTGTTTTAAATATCCACTTATATGTGAACAATAGTAACTGTATTTTGGTAAGGTTCTGTTGCAATGTCACCTTCGAACCTACACTATCAATATAAATTACCAGATAGATCTACTCGCATTTCTTTTTAACCAATCGACGAGTCCCGAACTTTTTTTAAGGCCATGGAAAACCGAATTGATAAAAGTAGTAGATTGCATATGTATATGAACGAGCTGTTTTCCAGTGCATATCATGTACTTGGTGGGTAATACTGGCGATATATGCGGAAATGAATTGGCTATGAGCACGAAAACGTGCTGTAGTAATGATCTTGCTTCTCTTCCTAACGTATGTATATAACATATGCACTCCGCATACATACATACATACAATTATAGCTGATATGTGTGGGATCACATTTAAGGATTCAATCACATGCAGGCTATATTAAGACAGTGACAATGTCACTGCGGGATAGTGACAATGTCATTGCCGGATCATTAGGATACTGTGAATTCAGTAAATGGTATATATTAAAGGGAGATAATTTGAACCTCACATAATATATATATATATATATTTGTGAGCTATAATTGTATGTATGTATGCGGAGTGCATATGTTAATTGTGTCCCCAGACGAGTGTGTTATGATGTAGAGATACAGTATATCAACGCGTGTTGCAGCTATCCTTTTTTCTAAATAATTATTCACGACTTTTTGTTTTATTACGTAAAGCAGAATTTCGCATTGTTTTCTTATAATTCGGTAAGTGTTTGTTTTTTTACAAAATAACTTTAATATCAGTATATGTGTACAATTTTAGGAACGGAAGTATTATAATTACGTTTACACTCATACTACAATCCGAGAAAAGTTCAGTTCCAGACAATGTCAGCGTGACAGCTGCCATCACACAAGGTGAAACAATAAATGAAGGCGTCGTTTCCATGGGGATATTCCAATTTGAGAACTTGATAGTCATATCGGTTAGCGTGATCCCGGAAGGAGAGAATCCCATTCTTACCCGTAAGTTTGTAGTAGCGCTATAATAATTATTATATATCATAACAGTTTAGCGTTTTTCATTGGCCTAGAAGCAGTCATGTGTGATTAAATAGTTTCGACCATTATGATGGGAAATATGCCGACCATGTACTAATTTATTCCCTAACACGTGACTGCATCTATGCCAATGAAAAACGCTTATATTTAAGAAACAGAAAATCGTTTACGGTGAATTATCGTGTAATATATCACGGTTTGGAGTTCAGTTGTAAAAATAATTTCACGAGCCCGAAACGATGTAAACGATGTTCTATAAATTTCTATTCTAATACCTCTAAAATAATACACACAACTGAAATCTTTCTCATTTCATTTCTTACTCTCCTGACGTTGCAAAAATCACAGTGATATATCGTTGAAAATAACGAGATATTTTAAACTAGGCTATATAGTGCGGGTGTATTAGAATTTATGATATATAATAATTCTTACAATTGAATTCTAATGAATTAAATAACAGTATAATAATAATAATAATAAAATAATAATAATAATAATAATAGTGTCACTACTGAACAACTAGTTAATCGATGAGTTTACATGAACTTATAATATCGTGTCTTTGTTCATTCATAGTTACACTTGATTTGAGTTCATACCTTGATCAGTTGTAATATGCAAAGACTTTTTTTTCAATTATATGTTTTATTCAGAGATAATTTCTATGTTATATATATAATGTTATCATAACAAACAAATGATATAGTGCATTTGTAAAACATGTTAGTTGTGAATATTTTATATTTTGACTGTCAGTCATAAGTTTTGTAAAAATGTATATCCTCATGGGCTATTTGCCTAATGGAATTTTGATAATAAACTTGTTCTAAAATTGTTCTTCTATGCTACACTGTCATTCGTTATATATAGAGCTCATCGACCTTGCGGTATATATTTTCTAACTGATGGGAGATAACCTTACATTTAACCAAGTGTCATGTGCTTAAAATGATTAACTCCCCGACTCATGTAGTTAATTATGTGTGTATATAATTATTTACACATATAAAACAATTGCATTCATGTTTGCATTATGTTATTCACAGGAGAAACACAGATATGTTCTGTTATGTTCAAAATCAGCGAACTTCCTTAATAATACTTTAACTCTTAACATTTCCCATTTGTATCGATTTATTAACGTATATGTTTTGTATCATTAGGTTTAGACATGTTTTGAGATGCTCCAATAAGCATACTTTTTTCAGCTATCAGCATTTTATTTTGCTTTTACCGTTGTTCTGTTTGTTTAAGACGTAACTATTTCCATATTATGTCACTATTGTCACTAGTTCAAGCTTGTGTCTTCCGTTTTTGCCACTGACCGTTCCCGGTTGATTCTTGTCCTTGAATGCTACATTTTCCTGTTCGACTTGTATATCTTCTTTAGTTTATACTCTATATACTAAAATACCACTACATGTTCTCTCTATACTATGTAATGTACATGTAATAAAACATCATAAAATGCATAAACAAAGAATCCACAATCATATTTTAAATATTTATATAGTTTTTCTATTCATTAGTTGGTACCTTTTTTATGTTTGAGGTGAAACATGCAATGCTTAAGTTTTTCGTTATAATTGCTTTTTCTACTGAATGTGTGTTTTTGGTTGACTGTGTTCTGTGAATTCAACATTTCCTGTTCGACTTTCATAGCTACTTTTGTATACCGTAATACTGTTCCATTTTTGATTTTATTTTATTTTAAGCTAAAGATACATAGATACATTAGTTACAATAATCACAGTTTTATAATAAGGATAAATTGGACAGCGGTACAGGATATAGATGAGTTTACTCTTTACGCAATATATAAGTTATTTACAACTGAACGCGCATGCGTTTATACCTCGTGACTCTATTGACAGGAGCGGAATATGGAAGTACGTGTGTAACGGAAGGAGTTGGTACCGGATGTTTGACGTCAAATTCTGTTTGTATCGATGGAACTTGTACTTGTGCCGCTGATAGACACCATGTTACAGCAAACGACACGTGTGAACTAAGTAAGTATATTTCCTGTTAAGTAAACTTGTTTAATATATGATTAGATGATATTGTAAAATATACTATAGGTTTAATATAAAATGTTTTTCGCTTTAATTGCTGTTTATACTGAATGTGTGTTTTGGGTAAACTTTGTTTATCGAGAAGCGAGAAAACTTTATATTTTCACGAACGCGAAGCATGAGTGAAAATATCAAAGTCATCTCACTTCGAGATGAAATAAAATATGTTATTCACGACAAAACAACAAATTTTCTTTTTAGTTTATGATTTTTGTAACATGTTTGAAGAGAAGTAATGCAAGGGAAGCAACTCTTTTGTTTTTTAGCTCGACTATTCGAAGAATAAGAGAGCTTATGTTATCATCCCGGCGTCGGCGTTGGTGTCGGCGTCGGCGTCCCACATCAAGGTTTGCGTGTAAGCTGTGTTTACAAGTCTATATCTCTTACATTTCTTATCCTAGCACAACCAAATTTGTTCATGGGCTTCCTTATAGCATTATCTTAAGGGCTGCATATTAAGCAATTTTGGTTCTTGTAACCCATGGGCTCCCATGGAACCCAAATTATGATAGCCCATAAAATGTGCCCCATTTCATATCAAATTTTGCGTGTAAGTTGTGTTTACAAGTCTATATCTCTTACAATTCTTACCCTAGCACAACCAAATTTGGCCATTAGCTTCCTTATAGCATTATCGTAAAGGCTGCTTAAGTAATTTTGGTTCCTGTAACCCCTGGGCTCCCATGGAACCCACATTTTGATAGCCCTTAAAATATGTCTGTTTCACATCAAATTTTGCGTGTAAGCTGTGTTTACAGTTCTTTATCTCTTACATTTCTTGTCCTAGCTGAACTAAATTTTAGAATTGGTTTCCTTATAGTATGTTGTAAAGGGTTGGATAAGTAATTTTGTCTTCTGCAAATTCTGGGCTCCCATGGAACCCAAATTGTGATGGCCCATAAAATGTGCAATAAAGGCAGATCTAGGTTTGCATGTAAGCATGTATATATCTATAATTTTGGTTTGGGATTTGTTATAGCATTATGCATCTTATTACTTCACCCATATTGGGGCATGGGCTCCCTCCTCCCCCTCCCCCCACTCCCCTCCACACCTATTTTTTTTTTTTTTTTTTACATATTTCTGTGTTGTTTTAGTCAATTCTTACACATATATGTTGCAGCTCCCCGCTTACACTTACTTGTGTTGCTCCACCCCCTCACACACACCTCCACCCCACCAACGCTCAAAACGAATATTTTTATTTAATGTTTATTGTTTTTTTTTACATATATCTGTGTTGTTTTGGTATTTTCTTAGACATAGCTTCTTACACATATATGTTTCCCCCTCCACCCCACTCCCACACACTACTCCCCCCCCCCCCACACACACACAACACACACACACACTGGATTTTTTTTTTCTTTTTTTTTTCCATATTAAATCAATCTTATTTTTTCTTTTATTTTGTTATACCATATTTCTGTTATGTTTTGGTCAGTTCTTACATAGCTTCTTACACATATATGTCACGCCTCTACCCCATCCCCACTCAAACTCGATTTTTTTCTTCATATTTTGTGTTGTTTTGGTACACATATATATGTTGCCGTCACCACCCCCACTACCCTCACCACCCAGCCCCGCCTCTCTCCCACCCCCACCCCGCACCCCACTCAAAACTCGAATTTTTATTTTTATTTTTTTTTATTACATATTTCTGTGTAGTTTTGGTCAATTCTAACACATAGTTATGTTGTGCTCCCAACCCCACGCCACATTGTTGTAGCCTTGTTTTCTGATGGTATATACTAGCTTTAAATTTATTATTCTCTGAAAAATCGAATAGTCGAGCTGCGCTGTTCTCCGACAGCTCTTGTTTAAAAAAAGTAGTCCCGGCAGCTACTGTGAAAATAAAACTATATTTCACAATGTGAAATAACACTTTTATTTCACTGATGAAATACAGTATTTCATTGTTTATCATAAATGAATATATATTTAGTTACAATAATCACAGTTTTAGAATAAGGATACATTGGACAGCGGTACAGGATATAGATGAGTTTACTCTTTACTCAATACATGAGTTATTTACAACTGAAAATGCATGCGTTTATGCCTCGTGACTCTCTTGACAGGAGCGGAATATGGAAGTACGTGTGTAACGGAAGGAGTTGGTACCGGATGTTTGACGTCAAATTCTGTTTGTATCAATGGATCTTGTACTTGTGACGCTGATAGACACCATGTTACAGTAAACGACACGTGTGAACTAAGTTAGTATATTTTTTGTTAAGTAAACTTGTTTAATATATGATTAGATGATATTGTAAAATATATTATAAGTTTATTTCCAGGTTTTAATATTATAAAATGTTTTTCGCTTTAATTGCTGTTTATATTGAATGTGTGTTTTGACTTTGTTCATCGAGAAGCGAGAACACTTTATACTTTCACGAATGCAAAGCATGAGTGTAAAAGTTATCTGAAATAAGATGAAATAAAATATGTTATTCACGACAAAACAACACATTTTCTTTTTATTTTATGATTTGTGTAACATGTTTGAAGAGAAGTAATGCAAGGAAAGGAACTTTTTTGTTTTTAAAAAAAAGTAGTCCCGGCAGCTACTGTGAAAATAAAACTATATTTCACAATGTGAAATAACACGTTATACTCACGTTAACGGAAGGAGTTGGTACCGGATGTTTGACGTCAAATTCTGTTTGGATCTTGTACTTGTGCCGCTGATAGACACCATGTTACAGCAAACGACACGTGTGAACTAAGTTAGTATATTTCCTGTTAAGTAATCTTGTTTAATATATGATTAGATGATATTGTAAAATAAACCATCAGCTAAGGTCATATGGCGACATTCCAGTTTCTATTGGTGGAGGAAAACCAAAACCCGGGCAATTTTCGTGCACAGGAGGGTATCTGTGTATAACAACCGACGTTCCGCAAGCCAACTGGATAGCAGCACTATTGAACAACATCTTATAAAAGAAAATGATAGATACAAATGACTGAAGCGAAATACATGACAAATAAACAAAACAAATCAAAATAAAACGTTATCATATTTTAAGGCTAAAACGACAGGCGTTCTCCTTCAAACGGAAGATGCTGAAACGATCATCATTAAATGGATCATCTGTGTAATTTGTAAATATCCTAAAATCTAATATGTTATCCTCTAATCAGATCCCAATGAGACTCTAAATAAGTACACCATGCAGACGAGGTTGACAAAGATGAACTACACGTTGGAGATGGCGGATAAAACGTCCGCGGCATATTGGAATATTTCCGGATCTTTCTGTGAACAGGTATTTTCATTGATTTAAATATACTGATTGTATTAAACGAAGTAAAATTAAACGAAATTTAAATATGTCTATACGAAGTCTTGACGAATCTCTTGGCAAGCACTTTTTTTATTAATCGTTTAGATAGACAGCTGATAACGTGTGTTTTCAATAAAAATTAAACATTGTTTCTAAAAGCGATTATGACCCTATTAGTATTATGATGCAACGTACTGCACGTTGAGCGGTTGCCCATTTGAAGTTCGCGGTTATAATTTCCACTTTGATTGTATGATGATCGGACATGTGGTGAACCCTATAATGAAATCTAAGAAAGGGAACGTTTAATGTTTGTCTTTAAGAAGATGTCGTAACTTTAACAGTGTATCCGTTTGTTGCCTGGCTTCTGTCAATCAAGTTACTGAATACTTTCTTGGTGGTGTTTAAGGTTTTATTATCATTTTCATTTACATATACATATATTAAAAATAGTATGAGAGTGGACCTTTGGAAACGGCCGAACACGTAATATTGCAGTCTAGTTTTGATTGAGACTGTTCATGAACGGTAGTGACATCTGTTTGCTACCATTCACTCCTCCTAGCCCCGCACTTTCCTGTGTCAGATTTGTTTCTTGTATTGCTATGAAATATGTATTGCTATGAAATATGTTTCATGTTGAACAGAACTCAATATTTATAAAATCAATAGTACAGAATGTTAAACATCCCGAAGATGGCATGCATATGGCGGAGGACATGCTACTTATTCTATTGTTCCATGTCCGGCGGCGTATGGTCCCAGTATCTAACAACATGCAATGCCCCGAAGAGCGAAATAAACAAAATGGAAACAAACATTAGCATTTTCATTTACATATTTGCATGATCATCTATGTCTTTTATTTATATAGCCTATTAAGGCTCCCTAGTGCTTTGGAGAATACAGCTTGGCGGTCTGATAGTTTTCTATATACACTGTAACGTTATGTTGACATCAGGGTAAGCATGACGTTTGGTGACCATAGATCCTGGTTTAAACACCTATCGGCCTTTTTGTCGCTGATCGTTCCAATACGGCACCACTATTGTCATCCTTTTTAGCTCGACTATTCGAAGAATAAGAGAGCTTATGCAATCACCCCGGCGTCGGCGTCGGCGTTGGCGTCGGCGTCCCACATCAAGGTTTGCGTGTTTGCTGTGTTTACAAGTCTATATCTCTTACAATTCTTACCCTAGCACAACCAAATTTGGCCATTAGTTTCTTTATAGCATTATCGTAAGGGCTGCTTAAGTAATTTTGGTTCCTGTAACCCCTGGGCTCCCATGGAACCCAAATTCTGATAGCCCTTAAAATATGTCTGTTTCATATCAAATTTTGCGTGTAAGCTGTGTTTACAGGTCTATATCTCTTACATTTCTTGTCCTAGCTGAACTAAATTTTAGAATTGGTTTCCTTATAGTATGTTGTAAAGGGTTGGATAAGTAATTTTGTCTTCTGCAAATTCTCGGCTCCCATGGAACCCAAATTGTGATGGCCCATAAAATGTGCAATAAAGGCAGATCTCGGTTTGCATGTAAGCATGTATATATCTATAATTTTGGTTTGGGATTTGTTATAGCATTATGCATCTTATTACTTCACCCATATTATGCATCTTATTACTTCCCCCCCACCCCCCGCCCCCAATCCCCTCCACACTTTTTATTTTTTTTTATTTTTTTTTTACATATTTCTGTGTTGTTTTAGTCAATCATTACACATATGTTGCAACCCTCCCCGCCCCACCCCCTCCTCCCCCTCCCCCACCCCCCATACTTGATTTTTTTTTTTACATATTTCTTTGTTGTTTTAGTCAATTTTTACACATATATGTTGCCCCCTCCCCCCCCCCCCCCACCGCCAACCCCCCTCCCCCAACCCACTTCCACCTCTCAACCCCCCACCCCACCCCCACTTGAAACTTTTTTTTTTCTTTTCATATTTCTGTGTTGCTTTTGTCAATTCTTACACATATATGTTGCCCTCACCACCCCCCACTCCCCCACCATCCACCCCCGCCTCTCTCCCACCCCGCACCCCGCACCCCACTCATTTTTTTTTTTTTTTTTTTACATATTTCTGTGTAGTTTTGGTCAATTCTTACGCATAGTTATGTTGTGCTCCCAACATTGTTGTAGCCTTGTTTTCTGATGGTATATTCTAGCTATACATTTATTATTCTCCAAAAAATCGAATAGTCGAGCTGCGCTGTTCTCCGACAGCTCTTGTTATGTTAGTAATATCTGATACTTTATTTCTAAACTTTTGTTTATCATGTCATCATTGCTTGTTTTTAGTGCATCACAAACCTTTCGCTAGAGAAAAAAACTACATTATGGCCTGTAACAATATTAAAGCGATTTGTTTACTTACGGCAGTTTAGACAGTTACACAATGTGGACTTGTCAAAAAAATTGTGTAGTACTCATTTTCCTATTAGATAATATTTTCGTCAGGCATGGAATTACCGTTTATAGAAAAATGTTGGTATCACTATGAGTACGGACTGCGCACTTTCCAGTCTCAGATTTATTCTTGTATTGCTGTAAAATAAATTTCATGTTGAGTCTTTCATCAGATACTAATTGAAGCATTTAATGAGACCTTTTGGTATCTGGATGATATATTGAACAATGACAATCCGTTCTTTTCTACTATAATATCTATTCTAAGGAACTTCAGCTCTACAAAGCTTACAAGCCTGATAGTGTCGCTTCTTTTGAATTATATCTGTCTATTGAAAATAGCGAAATATTTAATAAAATCTATGACAAGAGAGATGATTTTATATTGTTAATTATCCCCATGTAGATGGGGATGTTCCCCCAAGCTACTTCTTATGGAGTTGATGTTTCTCAACTTATTCGTTTTTTCTAGAGATTGTAGTCTTGTTGAGGACTTTAATATTCCTAATATTTGTAAAACTAAAAAGCTAATCCACCAGGGCTACCGTTACTAATTTATCGTAAGCCTGATCTACTTTTAAAATATAAAAGTAATTTATGAACTCTTCTGCGACAAGGACTATCACAACCTGCCTTCTATGGTGATGTAATTTGCAAACTTCGTAAGATTCTTGGTAATAATCACTTTCATACAATCTGTATTAAACTTGTTAAAAAGTTCATCAAAAGAGGTTATAACCCTATCATTTTGCAACGAACTGTGTTCCTCGTTGACTGTGCGATGACCGGACAGATTGTGGACTCTATCGTGACGTCTACCTAAATCCTTAGGGGACGGCAGCGTAGAGAGTATAACCTGGCGGGGATATCTTTATTTACACTGTCCCGTTTATTGGGATGACAATAGGTTTGCTGCACCATAGAACCCAACCACCTTTTTTGTCACTGACCGTTCCAAGGCGGTAGCACTAATGTCAACCATTTTATGTTTGTGACGTCATATCTTGCCTTTTATTCGTATATGTAGTTGTTGTTCGTTTCTGTGTGTGTTTTATTGGTTGACTATTGTCCTTGAATTCTACATTTCCTGTTCCATTTTTATATCTACGTTTGTATGTACCTTTACTATTCACGGGGTGGGGGAATGATTTAAAACATTAGGAAAAACACTGGTTTTCAATAATCGTACTTGTAGTATACGTTCGGGACACAGTCTAAAATTGAAATAGAGTTGACTAATCAGTCGATACAGACAAAGCATATCAGTTTCACATACTTTTGCGTCAACCAACACAAACAACCTTACAAAAATCTAGGATGGAATTCCATCATTGTTACTGCGAACACTCATTTCCAAATAAATACATGGTTGTCTTAAGCCGTTAGACAAACTGTGCAAGCAGACCAGTTCTGATGCAATATTATCACAGTAAACGCATCGCAAATAAAAAATACAGCCCGTAAAAATAAAGGAAATGATGTTATGTTAACAACCAGATGAAATTATCATCAAGATCTTTGATCCTTCAGAGTTTGAATAAAGAAGCAAGCAAGGAAGGTCACGCTCTTCTGTCGTTATATAAGTATATTCATGACGAAATTTGAAGACGTTCTTTGCGATGCCATGTCATACAAAAAAAACGTCTTCGTTAATAAAACAAAATACATTGAAACAACTCTACGCGCTTGAAAAAATAAATAATACATATCGGTTTAGCAACAAAGATGTTGTATACACCCACCCCAAGAAATAAATAAAATAAAACCACATGTACATTTTAGGTTTGGACTAACTTACTCATATCCGATAATGAACCAACATGTCATTGGAGATCCCTGCCTTCTTGCGTTGAAGGATAAACAATGCAAATAAAATACAAAATTGGATAACCGTTAGTCCTTTAGTTAAACATGATGTCCATCGTTGGTGTCACTTTGCCAGTTTGATTTACAAAAGCAGCATTTCATTGCTATAACGTATGAAATCATACGAAAACCCTATTTGTCTTGACCAGTATGAAACCAACTGCTAGAGTGAGGATGTATCGCCGTTCCGATCATTTCATTTTGTAATCATCTAAAATCAGTAATGAAATAATGAAGAAGACTCGTACCAACATTTCGAATCAGAATGTCGCTGCCAGAAAAACCGAAAATGAGGTTTGTCTTTGATTCATTACCTGCTCAAATATATATGTACAAGATCCAGATCAGTAATCCGATGTGCAATATGCAGATTTTTATTAAGATATGAAAACATTTCGGAAAAAAAAGCACGTCAACATTCCTGATATTAAAACTAATGTCTGACCCTTCAATTGCATGTTCGATATATTTCAAGCAAGATCCGTGGTCGAGTCACGTGACGTAATGCCAAACTGTCCGTTCCAAGTCGGTAACCCCATGAACATGTCTTCACCACTCTTTGTTGTTTGTATTGTCCTTGTCATTGTATATTCAATTTGCTCTTCGTTTGTGATGCAGTGCGTACCTGCTATGGCGCCTTTGCGTTTGGGTACTGTGGTTTCCTAATTGTTTACAGCTAACATCCATATATATACAGCAATGCAACGACATTTTATTTGCCTTTTAGATAGATGCCAGATTCCAAGATAGCAATTTTAACTACAAAGGATGTGTCGTAGAATCTTTGATGTAAGTATGTCCTTTAGTTTGGGTAAAATATTTACAGGGAAATGGTTGATAATATATAACTGTATCATTGATATTAATTATTCTGGTGTTTTACATATCCACTTATATGTGAACAATAGTAACTGTATTTTGGTAAGGTTCTGTTGCAATGTCACCTTCGAACCTACACTATCAATAATTACCAGATAGATCTACTCGCATTTCTTTTTAACCAATCGACGAGTCCCGAACTTTTTTTAAGGCCACGGAAAAGCGAATTGATAAAAGTAGTAGATTGCATATGTATATGAACGAGCTGTTTTCCAGTGCATATCATGTACTTCGTGGGTAATACTGTCGATATATGCGGAAATGAATTGGCTATGAGCACGAAAACGTGCTGTATAATGATCTAGTTTCTCTTCCTAACTATGCATATGTCTATGAACGAACTGTTTTCCAGTGCATACCATGTACTTTGTTGGTAATACTGTCAATATATGCGGAAATGAATTGGCTATAAGCACGAAAATTGCTGTAGTAATGATCTTGCTTCTCTTCCTAACGTATGCATATAACATATGCACTCCGCATACATACATACAATTATAGCTGATATGTGTGGGATCACATTTAAGGATTCAATCACATGCATGCTATATTAAGACAGTGACAATGTCACTGCGGGATAGTGACAATGTCACTGCCGGATCATTAGGATACTGTGAATTCAGTAAATGGTATATATTAAAGGGAGATAATTTGAACCTCACATAATATATATATATATATATATGTGAGCTATAATTGTATGTATGTATGCGGAGTGCATATATTAATTGTGTCCCCAGACGAGTGTGTTATGATGTAGAGATACAGTATATCAGCGCGTGTTGCAGCTATCCTTTTTTCTACATAATTATTCACGACTTTTTGTTTTATTACGTAAAGCAGAATTTCGCATTGTTTTCTTATAATTCGGTATGTGTTTGTTTTTTTACAAAATAACTTTAATATCAGTATATGTGTACAATTTCAGGAACGGAAGTATTATAATTACGTTTACACTCGTACTACAATCCGAGAAAAGTTCAGTTCCAGACAATGTCAGCGTGATAGCTGCCATCACACAAGGTGAAACAATAAATGAAGGCGTTGTTTCCATGGGGATATTCCAATTTGAGAACTTGATGGTAATATCGGCTAGCGTGATCCCGGAAGGAGAGAATCCCATTCTTACGCGTAAGTTTGTAGTAGCGCTATGATAATTATTATATATCATAACAGCTTAGCGTTTTTTCAATGGCCTGGAATCAGTCATGTGTGATTAAATAGTTTCGACCATTATGATGGGAAATATGCCGACCATGTACTAATTTATTCCCTAACGCTTATATTTAAGAAACAGAAAATCGTTTACGGTGAATTATCGTGTAATACATCACGGTTTGGAGTTCAGTTGTAAACAATAATTTCACGAGCCCGAAACGATGTAAACGATATCCTATAAATTTCTATTCTAATACCTCTAAAATGCGAAAATAATACACACAACTGAAATCTTTCGCATTTCATTTCTTACTCTCCTGACGTTGCAAAAATCACAGTGATATATCGTTGAAAATAACGAGATATTTTAAACTAGGCTATATAGTGCGGGTGTGTTAGAATTTATGATATATAATAATTCTTACAATTGAATTCTAATGAATTAAATAGCAGTATAATAATAATAATAATAATAATAGTAATAATAATAATAATAAAATAATAATAATAATAATAATAGTGTCACTACTGAACAACTAGTTAATCGATGAGTTAACATGAACTTATAATATCGTGTTCTTTGTTCATTCATAGTTACACTTCATTTGAGTTCATACCTTGATCAGTTGTAATATGCAAAGATTTTTTTTTCAATTATATGTTTTATTCAGAGATAATTTCTATGTTATATATATAATGTTATCATAACAAACAAATGATATAGTGCATTTGTAAAATATGTAAGTTGTGAATATTTTATATTTTGACTGTCAGTCATATGTTTTGTAAAAATGTATATCCTCATGGGCTATTTGCCTAATGGAATTTTGATAATAAACTTCTTCTAAAATTGTTCTTCTGTGCTACATTGTCATTCGTTATATAGCTCATCGACCTTGCGGTATATATTTTCTAACTAATGGGAGATAACCTTACATTTAACCAAGTGTCATGTGCTTAAAATGATTAACTCCCCGACTCATGTAGTTAATTATGTGCGTATATAATTATTTACACATGCATTCATGTTTGCATTATGTTATTCACGGAGAAACACAGATATGTTCTGTTATGTTCTTAACATGTCCCTTTTGTATTGGTTTATTAACATATACGTTTTGTATCATTAGGTTTAGACATATTTCGAGATGCGCCAATAAGCATATTCTTGTCAGCTATCAGCATTTTATTTTGCTTTTACCATTATTCTGTTTGTTTAAGACGTAACTATTGCCAGATTAGGTCAGCACTTGAAACTATTACTTTTCTTTAATGACTTTCTATCCATTTTATAGAACAGAACAGGACAGGACAGATATTTTATTTCGACTTATACATATAGTATCTCGTCATCAAAATGTAATATACAAAGTTTAAACACAGGACAGGCACGCACGCATGCACCCCAACACGCACACACACTTACACACCTCACGCACGCACACGCACGTACTCTCTCTCACGCAGTTATACCTATTGTACGGACTCCGATACACTTCAACTTTATTACGTTCAAACCGATGAATGCTATTGTCGCTATTGTCATTAGTTCAAGCTTGTGTCTTCCGTTTTTGCCACTGACCCTTCCTATTGTCAACCCTTTTATGTTCATGAAGTTTTATTCATCTTTGTAAGTATTGTTTGTTTCTGTGCGTGTTGTTTGGTTGATTCTTGTCGTTGAATGCTACATTTTCCTGATCGACTTTTATATCTTCTTTAGTGTAACCGGAGGCCCCGGGTTCAATCCTCCTTGGTGCCACTGAGTTCCATCGGTGTGTTCTTGGGCAAGACACTTTCCCTTAGCCTCGTCCGTCGGATGGGGACGTAAACCGGGCGGTCCCGTGTATCGGACTATCCTCCGAGCACGTTAAAGAACCATAGGAATCTATTCGATAATAAGAGTAGGGAAGGTTCCCGGATTCCTATGTATCCTTCCCCTCTCTCTGGGGCGGCTCTAAATAACCTATACTGTGTTGATGAGCCGTTAAACAACATTCAGTTCAATTATACTCTATATAATTTTATATATACTAAATACCACTACATGTTCTCTCTATACTATGTAATGTACATGTAATAAAACATCATAACATGCATTAACAAAGAATCCACACTCATATTTAAATATTTATATAGTTTTTCTATTCATTAGTTGGTACCTTTTTTATGTTTGAGGTGAAACATGCATTGCTTAAATTTTTCGTTATAATTGCTTTTTCTACTGAATGTGTTTTTTTGGTTGACTGTGTTCTGTGAATGATACATTTCCTGCTCGACTTCCTAGCTACTTTTGTTATAGAACTCCTGCTCTACTTTATCTAAACATTGTGAGCATATCCAACATACCGTCGTGATATTGTTTCATTTTTGATTTATTTTTGTTTAGGCCAAAGATACATAGATATATTAGTTACAATAATCACAGTTTTAGAATAAGGATAAGTTGGACAGCGGTACAGGATAGAGATGAATTTACTCTTTACGCAATACATGAGTGATTGACAATTGAACACGCATGTGTTTATACCTCGTGACTCTATTTACAGGAGCGGAATATGGAAGTACGTGTGTAACGGAAGGAGTTGGTACCGGATGTGTGACGTCAAATTCTGTTTGTATCGATGGAACTTGTACTTGTGCCGCTGATAGACACCATGTTACAGCAAACGACACTTGTGAACTAAGTTAGTTTATTTCCTTTTAAGTAATCTTGTTGAATATACTGAAAGGAAAAAGGAAAAACATAATGAAAAAAACAACGCCTATACAACACTATTATATACACCTAATTCCACGTAATATTCCAGATATATCTCAATGTGTTTTGTACAAAAAGGGACTACAACTAATTACAGAAAGGACAACTCTGTCCTGTAGAAGACCTTTTAATCCAAATATACTTACACGAAATTCATAAAGTGTTGAAGTTTCGCTTGAAAAGTCGAGCCATTTTAGTATTGTGCTTAATGTTTAGATATTACAACGTTTAAAGCCTAAGTTTGCTCATCTGCTTGAGCCAAATGCGCATTCTGTCGATAACGAAACTTTAAAGGGGTAACCATTGGTGTGTTCGGTGCTGTTCTCTGAAAGGACAGGCCTAATATCGCCCTGTACCATTCGATTAGCAGTAGCGTATTAAACATACAGTATATAGCGGAAATACCCATTATGTTTCTTTTTCCTTTCAGTATATATGATTAGATGATATTGTAAAATGTATTATAGGTTTATTTCAGGGTGCTTATAATATAATATAAAAAACTTGGTTTATTTCCGCGCTGCTTAGTAATCATTTATTTTGTATGCATACTAGAATTAAATGATTATGTAGAGGAAACCTAAGAAATAGTTATACAAGTATAGAAACCACGTACCCATAGCTTGCAGACTAGGACGGGTTAACAGACACTAATTACTACATGTTATTGACGATAACTCTTACCCAACCCATTAACAAAGGTATAGAATACTATCGTTTATGAGTAAGCATATGCACTTCGTTAACTACCAAAAGCACAAGAGTAGCTATATGCAGCATAATGTCATTCATCCTTGGAAACAGTATTTTGTTTAATTCTGAAAAGTGTTTCTCGAAACTAGCTTGCAATAGAGATTTTTTCTGAAAAAAAATCGAAAACAAACCACACACAAGGAAACAAACAACAAAACACACACACACACAAATAAAAAATAATCTTATCCATTAAATATCGATGTTCTTAGCTTTGAGTTTGTTATTATTATGCAAAGTGTAACACACTTTTTGATTTGTCAAATAATGCATACGGCATACGCCATCAAAACCTGTTTGGGCACCATTTACAACATTTCATATAGGAGCATCCTGTTAACCGCAAGAGCAAATCTGCGTTATTACTCGATCTTGTTGGTCGTACTTCTTTGCAATTTGTGTCCAGTTGAACAATTAAGTTGCGTAATTGATGATTAAAGTATAAAAATGTATATTCGTTGATTGCTGGGTTCATTTATCTGACAAAATGAAAGTGTCCGACTGTACCATACTCCTGTTAAATAGTGGATGGTACAATCGGACACTTTAGTACACTCAATTCAAACTGGTAATTTCAAATGAAACGTGTGGATTTAGGCTAGAGCGTTATGCTAGAAGTATCGCTCTTACTTAAACGCCTTCCAAAGCAATCAACATTAATTTAATTGTAGATCTAATAAATCTGAGTCAAACAATTTGAAATCATCGCCACACTTCCAGCCCCAGGAAAACGGAGGCAAATGATGGGTTGGGGCGTGTTTTTCTATGTATTTATATATGTACTTAAATAGTTGTATATGGCTCCATACCGTCTGTTACCTTGTATAGTGTTTTTTTAAAAACCCTTTTACGGTTTTCGAATTTTCGCAGATGTCCGAGTGTACTGGTAAGAGTCCGACGGTACTAGAGATGTGATGACAAAAGCATACACATGGTTTAATAAGTGTTAAATGGAATGATTAATTTTGTTTTTATTTGAAAACGATTTATATGACTCTTCATTGCGCAATTATTTCATAAAGCTTCCGGCGCACAGACATGTGTCAAAACAAGTGCCGGAATACGAAGGTGTCCGAACGTACCGGATTTGACCCTATAATTCTTTCCTTTGTACTCTACATACTTTTATATATACTAAAATACAACTACATGTTCTCTCTGTACTATGTAATGTACATGGATTAAAACATCATAGCATGCATAAATAAAGCATTCACAATCATATTAAAATATTTATATAGTGTTCTTAATCATTAGTTGGTACCTATATAAATCAGTAAGAGGTGAACACGAAATGTTTATGATAACAAAATCACAAGGAGACATTTAGCTTTCAGAGTCGTAACAAGGTTTTTATAGAGACTATTCGTTGCAATACGAGATCAGAAGAAAACACTAGCTTAATGGTCTCCTTTTAATGTGTTTATGGCCAAACTGGTAAAACATTGATATTTTTCCACTGATCGCTCCAAAGCGGTATCTCTTTTATGTTTGAGGTGAAGCATATATCATGCTTATATGTTTTTTCCCGTAATTTTGTTTATACTTAATGAGTGTTTCTGGTTGACTGTTCTGTGGATGCTACATTTCCTTTTTGACTGTCAGCATATCAAACATGCCGTACTATAGGACAGCGGTACATGAGGTAGATGCATTTACTCTTTACGTAATTCACGAGGTTATTTACAACGAAACACACATGCGTGACGCTATTCATACTATTCACAGGAGCGGAGTATGGAAGGACGTGTGTAACGGAAGGAGTTGGTACCGGTTGTTTGACGTCAAATTCAGTTTGTATCGATGGAAATTGTACTTGTGCCCCTGAAAGACACCATGTTACAGCAAACGACACGTGTGAACAAAGTTAGTATATTTCCTGTTAAGTAAACTTGTTTGATATATGATTAGATGATATTGTAAAATATATTATAGGTTTATTTCAGGGTCTTTATATTATAAAATGTTTTTCGCTTTAATTGCTGTTTAAACTGAATGTGTGTTTTTGGTAAACTTTGTTCATCGAGAAGTGAGAAAACTTTATATTTTCACGAATGCGAAGCATGAGTGAAAATATAAAAGTTATCTCACTTCGAGATGAAAAAAAGTATGTTATTCACGACAAAACAACACATTTTCTTTTTATTTTATGATTTTTGTAACATGTTTGAAGAGAAGTAATGCAAGGGAAGCAACTCTTTTGTTTTTTAAAAAAAAAGTAGTCCATGCAGCTACTGTGAAAATAGAACTATATTTCACAATGTGAAATAACACTTTTATTTCACTGATAAAATACAGTATTTCATTGCTTATCATAAAATGAATAGATATTTAGTTACAATAATCACAGTTTTATAATAAGGATACAGATGAGTTTACTCTTTACGCAATACATATGCACAAGCATGCGTTTATACCTCGTGACTCTATTCACAGGAGCGGAGTATGGAAATGCGTGTGTAACGGAAGGAGTTGGTACCGGTTGTTTGACGTCAAATTCTGTTTGTATCGATGGAAATTGTACTTGCGCCCCTGAAAGACATCATGTTACAGCAAACGACACATGTGAACAAAGTTAGTATATTTCATGTTAAGTAAACTTGTTTGATATATGATAAGATGATATTGTAAAATATATTATAGGTTTATTTCAGAGTCTTTATATTATAAAATGTTTTTCGCTTTAATTGCTGTTTAAACTGAATGTGTGTTTTTGGTAAACTTTGTTCATCGAGAAGTGAGAAAACTTTATATTTTCACGAATGCGAAGCATGAGTGAAAATATAAAAGTTATCTCACTTCGAGATGAACTAAAGTATGTTATTCACGACAAAACAACACATTTCTTTTTATTTTATGATTTTTGTAATTGTTCATCGAGAAGTGAGAAAACATTATATTTTCACGAATGCGAAGCATGAGTGAAAATATAAAAGTTATCTCACTTCGAGATGAAATAAAGTATGTTATTCACACGACAAAACAACAAATTTTCTTTTCTTTTTATTTCATGGTTTTTGTAATTGTTCATCGAGTAGTGAGAAAACTTTATATTTTCACGAATGCGAAGCATGAGTGAAAATATAAAAGTTATCTCACTTCGAGATGAAAAAAAGTATGTTATTCACGACAAAACAACACATTTTCTTTTTATTTTATGATTTTTGTAACATGTTTGAAGAGAAGTAATGCAAGGGAAGCAACTCTTTTGTTTTTTAAAAAAAAAGTAGTCCATGCAGCTACTGTGAAAATAGAACTATATTTCACAATGTGAAATAACACTTTTATTTCACTGATAAAATACAGTATTTCATTGCTTATCATAAAATGAATAGATATTTAGTTACAATAATCACAGTTTTATAATAAGGATACAGATGAGTTTACTCTTTACGCAATACATATGCACAAGCATGCGTTTATACCTCGTGACTCTATTCACAGGAGCGGAGTATGGAAATGCGTGTGTAACGGAAGGAGTTGGTACCGGTTGTTTGACGTCAAATTCTGTTTGTATCGATGGAAATTGTACTTGCGCCCCTGAAAGACATCATGTTACAGCAAACGACACATGTGAACAAAGTTAGTATATTTCATGTTAAGTAAACTTGTTTGATATATGATGAGATGATATTGTAAAATATATAATAGGTTTATTTCAGGGTCTTTATATTATAAAATGTTTTTCGCTTTAATTATTGCTGTTTATACTGAAAGTGTGTTTTTGGTAAACTTTGTTCATCGAGAAGTGAGAAAACTCAAACTTCATATTTTCACGAATGCGAAGCATGAGTGAAAATATAAAAGTTATCTCACTTCGAGATGAAATAAAGAATGTTATTCACGACAAAACAACACATTTTCTTTTTATTTTATGATTTTTGTACAATGTTTGAAGAGAAGTAATGCAAGGGAAGCAACTCTTTTTTTTTTTAAAAAAAAGTAGTCCCGGCAGCTTCTGTGAAAATAGAACTTTATTTCACAATGTGAAATAACACTTTTATTTCACTGTTAAAATACAGTATTTCATTGCTTATCATAAAATGAATAGATATTTAGTTACAATATTCACAGTTTTATAATAAGGATACGTTGGACAACGGTACAGGATATAGATGAGTTTACTCTTTACGCAATACATGTGAACACGCGTTTATACCTCGTGACTCTATTCACAGGAGCGGAGTATGGAAATGCGTGTGTAACGGAAGGAGTTGGTACCGGTTGTTTGACGTCAAATTCTGTTTGTATCGATGGAAATTGTACTTGCGGCCCTGAAAGACACCATGTTACAGCAAACAACACGTGTGAACAAAGTTAGTATATTTCCTGTTAAGTAAACTTCTTTGATATATGATTAGATGACATTGTAAAATATATTATAGGTTTGTTTCAGGGTTTTAATATTATAAAATGTTTTTCGCTTTAATTGCTGTTTATACTGAATGTGTGTTTTTGGTAAACTTTGTTCATCGAGAAGTGAGAAAACTTTATATTTTCACGAATGCGAAGCATGAGTGAAAATATAAAAGTTATCTCACTTCGAGATGAAATAAAGTATGTTATTCACGACAAAACAACACATTTTCTTTTTATTTTATGATTTTTGTAACATGTTTGAAGAGAAGTAATGCAAGGGAAGCAACTCTTTTTTTTTTTAAAAAAAAGGAGTCCCGGCAGTTACTGTGAAAATAGAACTATATTTCACAATGTGAAATAACACTTTTATTTCACTGATAAAATACAGTATTTCATTGCTGATCATAAAATGAATAGATATTTAGTTACAATAATCACAGTTTTATAATAATGATACATTAGAAAGCGGTACAGGATACAGATGAGTTTACTCTTTACGCAATACATGAGTGATTGACAATTGAACACGCATGCGTTTATACCTCGTGACTCTATTCTCAGTAGCGGATTATGGAAATGCGTGTGTAACGGAAGTAGTTGGTACCGGTTGTTTGACGTCAAATTCAGTTTGTATCGATGGAAATTGTACTTGCGCCCCTGAAAGACACCATGTTACAGCAAACGACACATGTGAACAAAGTTAGTATATTTCATGTTAAGTAAACTTGTTTGATATATGATGAGATGATATTGTAAAATATATAATAGGTTTATTTCGGGGTCTTTATATTATAAAATGTTTTTCGCTTTAATTGCTGTTTATACTGAAAGTGTGTTTTTGGTAAAATTTGTTCATCGAGAAGTGAGAAAACTTCATATTTTCACGAATGCGAAGCATGAGTGAAAATATAAAAGTTATCTCACTTCAAGATGAAATAAAGTATGTTATTCACGACAAAACAACTCATTTTCTTTTTATTTTATGATTTTTGTAACATGTTTGAAGAGAAGTAATGCAAGGGAAGCAACTCTTTTGTTTTTAAAAAGTAAGTAGTCCCGGCAGCTACTGTGAAAATAGAACTATATTTCACAATGTGAAATAACGCTTTTATTTTACTGATAAAATACAGTATTTCATTGCTTATCATAAAATGAATAGATATTTAGTTACAATAATCACAGTTTTATAATAAGGATACATTGGACAGCGGTACAGGATATAGATGAGTTTACTCTTTACGCAATACATGAGTGATTGACAATTGAACACGCATGCGTTTATACCTCGTGACTCTATTCACAGGAGCGGAGTATGGAAATGCGTGTGTAACGGAAGGAGTTGGTACCGGTTGTTTGACGTCAAATTCAGTTTGTATCGATGGAAATTGTACTTGTGCCCCTGAAAGACACCATGTTACAGCAAACGACACGTGTGAACAAAGTTAGTATATTTCCTGTTAAGTAAACTTGTTTGATATATGATTAGATGATATTGTAAAATATATTATAGGTTTGTTTCAGGGTTTTGATATTATAAAATGTATTTCGCTTTAATTGTTGTTTATACTGAATGTGTGTTTTTGGTAAACTTTGTTCATCGAGAAGTGAGAAAACTTCATATTTTCACGAATGCGAAGCATGAGTGAAAATATAAAAGTTATCTCACTTCGAGATGAAATAAAGTATGTTATTCACGACAAAACAACACTGCTTTCATTGCTTATCATAAAATGAATAGATATTTAGTTACCATAATCACAGTTTTATAATAAGGATACATTGGACAACGGTACAGGATATAGATGAGTTTACTCTTTACGCAATACATGTGAACACGCATGCGTTTATACCTCGTGACTCTATTCACAGGAGCGGAGTATGGAAATGCGTGTGTAACGGAAGGAGTTGGTACCGGTTGTTTGACGTTAAATTCTGTTTGTATCGATGGAAATTGTACTTGCGCCCCTGAAAGACACCATGTTACAGCAAACGACACGTGTGAACAAAGTTAGTATATTTCCTGTTAAGTAAACTTGTTTGATATATGATTAGATGATATTGCAAAATATATTATAGGTTTATTTCAGGGTCTTTATATTATAAAATGTTTTTCGCTTTAATTGCTGTTTATACTGAATGTGTGTTTTTGGTAATTTTGGTTTTTTCGCATGCGTTTATACCTCGTGACTCTATTCACAGGAGCGGAGTATGGAAATGCGTGTGTAACGGAAGGAGTTGGTACCGGTTGTTTGACGTCAAATTCTGTTTGTATCGATAAAAATTGTACTTGCGCCCCTGAAAGACACCTTGTTACAGCAAACGACACGTGTGAACAAAGTTAGTATATTTCCTGTTAAGTAAACTTGTTTGATATATGATTAGATGATATTGTAAAATATATTATAGGTCTGTTTCAGGGTTTTAATATTATAAAATGTTTTTCGCTTTAATTGCTTTTTATACTGAATGTGTGTTTTTGGTAAACTTTGTTCATCGAGAAGTGAAATAAAGTATGTTATTCACGACAAAACAACACATTTTATTTTTATTTTATGATTTTTGTAACATGTTTGAAGAGAAGTAATGCAAGGGAAGCAACTCTTTTTTTTTTTTTAAAAAGTAGTCCCGGCAGCTACTGTGAAAATAAAACTATATTTCACAATGTGAAATTACAATTTTATTTCACTGATAAAATACAGTATTTCATTGCTTATCATAAAATAGATATTTAGTTACAATAATCACAGTTTTTTAATAAGGATACATTGGACAGCGGTACAGGATACAGATGAGTTTACTCTTTACGCAATACATGAGTGATTGACAATTGAACACGCATGCGTTTATACCTCGTGACTCTATTCACAGGAGCGGAGTATGGAAGTACGTGTGTAACGGAAGGAGTTGATACCGGATGTTTGACGTCAAATTCTGTTTGTATCAATGGATCTTGTACTTGTGCCGCTGCTAGACAACATATTACCGCAAACGACACGTGTGAACTAAGTTAGTATATTTCCTTTTAAGTAATCTTGTTTAATATATGATTAGATGACATTGTAAAATAGACACAAAAACTTTGGTTTATGTCCTCGCTGTTTAGTAATCCTTTATTTTGTATGCATACCAGGATTAAATGATAATGTAGAGGAAACATAAGAAATAGCTATACAAGTATAGAAATCACGTACCCGTAGCTTGCAGACTAGAACAGGTTAACAGACACTTATTGACGATAACTCTTACCCAACTGATTACAAAGGTATACAGAGTTATCTGTAACGTGTAATAATGATAACAGCATACTATCATTTAAGAATTCATAATTTTGATAGACCATCATCAAAAAAACTGACCAATCAATGACCAGAAATAAGACATAACCAATACATTCTGGTAGGTGATAAACTCGGTCTTTATCCTTGATGTTCAACCAACTTTACTGTTAAAATTAAGGTATCTACAGTTTGCTTCTTTTAAAACCCTGCCTATTTCATGCACATTTATGCAAATTGATTCAAACTATGTATCTTTTAAAATCAAAATCTTGAAAATTATGGTATTTTTACTCTGCCAAAGATTTTTATTTTACTAAAGAACCTAAGGATAAAAACCGAGTAACACAAATTTTATCACCTACTGAAAATAAAATAAAAATCTCAACATCTCTGCAATGTAAAATTATGAATAAGCATGTGCATGCCGTTTGCTACCAAAGTCACAAGGGTAACTATATGCAGGCAGGCTGTCATTCATCCTTGGAATCAGTCTTTTGTTTAATTCTGAAAAGTGTTTCTGAAAACTAGCTTGCAATAGAGGATTTTTTTCTGAACACACACGGGTTTCAGTTTGTAATGCTTTAACTCATATCAGTGGAAGACTCAAGTGAGCTATTGTGACTGCTATTCGTACGTAGTCGTCGTTAATTAACCTTTGCGTCAGATTCTTCCGAAAAACTGTTTGGGCTATTTTCACAAAATCTTAAAAGAATAATATTGTATGTCAATGTTTTAACAAACTAGGTCAGTGTTATCATGAACCGTTAAACATACTCCGACAGTTTTATTTGATTGCCAAACCCTAGATTATTCATTTACCAATGAAAGAAAAAAATGGCCGCGCTCCAGAGTGTCATCATTTGTATATAGCGAGTTCGCATATTTTACATGTGGGATACAAATGTGTCATCGCCACACGGATGACATGCTTTACATAGACTTCTTTAGATACACATTTGAATAATCGTTTGTCATAATCATAAAGCATAGAGCTCTCACATATTTCGAGTGAGCATTAGCTTGTAATTCTCTAAGAATTTTGTTCAAATGGTGGACCTGGGTCAAATTTGGTCTCGCGCTGGAAGATCACAGTTTTACCTAGGAAATAAAGGACGATCTTGACAGTACAACCTTCTCTTCACTTCTCTTTATTTTATGGTCTTCTGAGTTTTTTTTCTTCAAATGGCGACCAAGGATTTAAATATACTTCGACACGAGTGTAATATGTTTAACAAAGACTTTCATAGGTGGAAGCGTGAACAAGTTTCTCTGAAACATGCAAGGGTTCCTATACAGCTTGTGGTCCTCTACCAAGTTTCCTCAAATGTCGACCCTGGGATCAAAGTTGGCAAGAGCTGAGGTTAAATATTTTGCATGTAGCATACGCGTATGGTCCTCCTCCAAGTTAGTTCAAATAGTAGCTATGGGGTTAAAATTTGCCCTTCTTCCGTGTCAACTTTCACATTTAATAACGAGTAAAGAAAGTCTTTCTCACAAACAAGCAGACAGAGCTGTCATATATTTTCTGTAGCATTCGCTGATACTTTATTTATATAAACTACTTTTAAATCGGTAATTTTAAAGATGTTTATTTTTATACACGATTAGAAGCCTGTTGTACCTACCTTTCCTTTCTAAATCTGGAATAGCAACATATATAATGATGAAATATATATAAATGTGTGATGTGGCAGAGTGATGCATACAAGTCCAAATGTCTAAGTACCCACCTAAGAATATGTCAATAATATTCGCCTTGTTTTGTGTATTTCACGCTTGGTTATAGATATGGTTGAACTGCAAAACAACGAGTTAAATCGTCTTCTCTGATTGGATGAAACCATTTTAAAGCTTTCAGGGAATATGCATTCCACACTGGCACCAGAGTCATGAACATACATCAGTCTGTTATAACACACTATTACTATCCATTTGATGAATATCTATAAGAAAATCAACAAAATAAAATGATTTCTGAGACAATTTCAGAAATCGTTTTATTTTGTTGATTTTCATATAGATATTCATCAAATGGATAAGAATAGTGTGTTATAACAGACTGATGTATGTTCATGACTCTGATGCCAGTGGCATTCCAATACTACAGGAAAGGTTTTTTTCTGAAATGGGACATAAGATACCGGCAGCAGTAATGTACATAATTGTTTTTAATAAAAGTAATTTCAATTAGGACATTTACTGGGCTAACTTTTGGGTTAATTAAAATATTTCTGCACTGAATGTCTATCTGGTAGTATTCACCTCTTTGCAAAATGTACTGTGACACCGTTTGAGATGTTTATGGTCGGGTGACAGTAGCCGGCTAAAAACGGCCTTGATGACTATGCATTCTGTGCAAAATTTGGCCCTTCTTGGATTGTTGTCAACAATAATGGAAGTTGTTAGTGTCAAAGTAGTGCGTAACAGGTCTATTTATTCAATATTGCAGGCCTATGGGGATGGAATAAGATGCATATTCAATTCAAGTCGATGTGATTCTTAGAAATAAATTATAACACTTATACAACTGGGTATATAAGATTTTGTTAAGTGCTTAGAATTAGTGCAGATTTCGATGTTCCTAATTAATAATTATAATATATGGGAACTAAAATAATTTTGACTTCATGTTTTACTAGCCTTACATCTACAAATGTGTTTGCAAAATAATGTTTTGAAATATTTAATGTTAACTCTTAATTACAGTTACCTGTATTTCGAATAATACTCAATTAAAAGGGAGGTAATTTGAGATTTCCATGTTTCATTTTATTATAGACGATCATATGCAATAAATAGGTTAAACTTTCATGCGGTTTTATATTATATCCTACCAGCCTCGTGTGGTTCCGGGAGCCCCGTTTGGTTACGGGGCAAAGAATAGGGCCACTGCAGATCCCGTTGGAGTGGAAGGCAGAGGGGTAGAACCCCCAAATTCATGTTCATTTTATCATTTTTTGTTCATGCTCATTAAAGGTCTTCATCATGACTCCTGCGTTATTTCAGGTGCCATCTCGCTCATATCACTAGAGCAGTGGCAGAAAAACTGTAACGTGGCTCCAGCGTAAATGGAGTGTCTACAATAGAATTTGCAGCAACTCTGCAGTTCAGGGTAAGAAGGTTCTAGGCCCGTTCTCCACATTTTATCTCGATGTACATGGAGGATGAGCCTTGCATGTTCATTCCTGTTAGTCGCCATATAACCTTTCATGTTAGTCGCCATATAACCTTTCATGTGTTGGTGCACCTTAAAACCCCAATTCAATTCAATTCCCTACCAATTTTAAGAAGTTTAAATCTTTAAGCGGAATTATATTCATGTTACGTGTTTTATCAAAACATTTCATGTTATATATAAAGTAAGGGTAACTCTCAAAAGATGTAACAATTTAAAAAAGTTTGTAAAAAAGAGAGAAGATATACCAAATGAGCATTGTGTCATATTAATAACATATATGTACTGCTTTCACAAAGTGTGTTTACAACTTAAGAGGATAAAACTAGCTATGTTATATGATTTTCAATATATTAATTTTTAATTATAATTATGGATATGACACATTTGGTGAAGGTCTGATGCATGTATAATTAGTTTTAAATCATAACATGGTTTTAATATTATTTATATGTATATAATATCATAATTTCAAAACATCTTTTATAATAAATTGTAATATATTAACGATCTTCACAGTTACAATTACTTCAACATCAACACCGGCAAATACTACGGTAACTACTCTGGCAACTACTACGGCAACTAGTCCAACTACTACGGCAACTAGTCCAACTACAACGGCAACTAGTCCAACTAATACAGTAACTGGTCCAGGTACTACGGCAACTAGTCAAACTACTCAGACAACTAGTCCAACTACTACGGCAACAAGTCCAACTACTCAGACAACTACTACGGCAACTAGTCCAACTACAACGGCAACTAGTCCAACTATTACGGCAACTAGTCCAACTACAACGGCAACTAGTCCAACTACTACGGTAACTGGTCCAGGTACTATGGCAACTAGTTCAACTACTCAGACAACTAGTCCAACTACTACGGCAACTAGTTCAACTACTCAGACAACTACTACGGCAACTAGTCCAACTACAACGGCAACTAGTCCAACTATTACGGCAACTAGTCCAACTACAACGGCAACTAGTCCAACTATTATGGCAACTAGTCCAACTACAACGGCAACTAGTCCAGCTAAAGCGGCAACTAGTCCAACTACTACGGTAACTGGTCCAGGTACTACGGCAACTAGTCCGACTACTCAGACAATTACTACAGCAACTAGTCCAACTACAACGGCAACTAGTCCAACTACTACGGCAACTAGTCCAACTACTCAGACAACTACTACAGCAACTAGTCCAACTACTACGGCAACTAGTCCAACTACTCAGACAATTACTACAGCAACTAGTCCAACTACAACGGCAACTAGTCCAACTACAACGGCAACTAGTCCAACTACTACTGCAACTAGTCCAACTACTACGGCAACTAGTCCAACAGTTACGGCAACTAGTCCAACTACTCAGACAACAACTACGGCAACTAGTCCAACTACAACGGCAACGGCAACTAGTCCAACTATTACGGCAACTAGTCCAACTACTACGGCAACTAGTCCAACTACTACGGCAACTAGTCAAACTACAACGACTACTAGTCCAACTACTACGACAACTAGTCCAACTACAACGGCAACTAGTCCAACTACTCAGACAACTACTACGGCAATTAGTCCAACTACAACGGTAACTAGTCCAACAGCTCCGACAAATACTCTGACAACTACTACGTCAACTTCTCCGGCAACTACTCCGATAACTACTTCGACAACTTCTCCGGCAACTAATCCAACTACTCCGACAACTACTACGGCAACATCTCCGGCAAGTACTCCGACAACTACTTCAACAACATCACCAGCAACTACAGCGACTACAGGATCCACACCTATTGGTATATATCTAGTTATTGTGTTAGCATTCCTTGTTAATTGTAATGAATTAAATCTCAATTTTAATATTTTTCTACAATGTCTTAAAGGCACTGGTTCTACTTAGGAAAAGTGGGTTGTCTTCCTCCACCACAAAAAAACGACCGTCATATATAACATTGCATGTGTTGAAAATGACGTAAAATATCACACAAACAAACAGTCTTAACTTTTATAATCGTGTTTCTTATTTTCTTCGCTTACCATTTCATGATCATACGTGTTATTGCTTTAGCGGAAAATTCAGAAAAAATGTAATTCGAACAAATCGAAACACATCGTTCTTGAGTTTCCTGTTGTTATTCTAATAATCTGATATTTAACTAATAAAATAAACATCCCAATGTATAGATGTTAGACATAGACATGCAGACATACGGATAAATGGGCTTAGACTAAACCAGTTGGGTGGTAGCTTGATTGATATAATTGATATACAATCGTGAACACTCGGCCAATCTCGTCATTCTTCGGGAGCATGCCTTGTATGTATATCGACTGAGCGGTTTGTTCCAAATCTTGACGTTTTGTTAACCGGAAGGCATCGGGTCAGAAAATAGTGCGCTTTTGCTCCACTGTTGCTAAATGAACAATAGTGCCGTTAATCGCACGTGTTGATGTATGACTTGCGTTGCATGTTTGTTATTAACAATATAACTGAAGGGTTATCATTGCTTTCATGTAATGATGGAACAATCGGCTAGATGACATTGCAAAAATGTTATGATAACTTTGATTTTGAATGCAATTTCGTTTTGGCGGGAAACTAATGCGCGCCTTGCCAGGATAGCGTAACCAATATGGTGACCTTCTAGATACATTCGAGTTATTTTTCGAAGACGTGAACGAGATGTTGCGTATGATTGATATGTTGCTCAAATGCATAAAATGGCATTGAATATGCCTGAATAATGTTACATGCGACTTTTAGCGTTATATGTTCACATCCATATCTACCCAATACTAACATTAAGTATACTATAGCTGTACGTAAGGCTAGCGGACGTGTACCTTAACAAATACGCTTTATTTCCAAATTCAAGTTTGTGAAACATGGCCGTTAACCCGATTATGAGGGAGAAAACTTATACCATAAAGAAATGAAAAAGGTTCGCTGTAATATTGCCTTATTTACGGGTTTCCAGCCATATTCAGTAACTTGAATTTGATATAAAACCAAGCGTTAAATCGTCTCCATTTGCTTTAAGTATACGCCCACTTGACTTATATACAGCTTCAGTAGCTTTAAGTACTAAATAAACACTAAGTATTCACTCTATTCGCTCTATACTAAGACCTAATAACAAATAGATTGGACACTACGAACATTATCTAAATTTCACGTGGCACAGTGTGAAAAATTCACAGATTATTTCCCAACTTTAAACACACATATCATGAAAAGTTTTATAGATAAAAGTTTCATTCGTGCCAAATCCCATCACAAATGTAATTTTCTTTCCAATGGTAGTATTTTTCTTTCTCTTACATTCAGTGCAAAAAATGAGTTTGACAGAAACTTCGACTATGTAAAAAACCTTGATTTTTAAGAGAAAAGCGGAAAATGATAACATTTGTAACTTTAAACATCTTTTTATACAATTTCTTATTTTCAAAATAAACATAAATTATTATAATTCCATTTTGCTATTCACTATGAATCTTTTGAATGTATTCTCATCAAAATCAGTGAATATTTGAGAGAGGAGATAGAAGGAAAAGTTAAGGTACCACGTGATATTTTGGTTACTTCATTGGTCAAGATAGGAAGTTTCCTATCTGTTTATTAATATGTATGTGCTCTATACTAAGATAGTTTCAACTAAAGTTACGCATGCATTAATTCATATACATGTATGAATTAAATTTGTGTTTTTTATTTAAGGGTATCCTTTATTATTTAAGGGAGCAGAACTAGATATACGTGTACAAATATGTTAAACATTTTATGTAAACATATTCTGGGACATACGAATATAGTTTAACATTTACTGCGTATTGCATCAACCAATACTAGCTAAAAGCATACTTAAAGCAAATAACGTTTAGCAATATTATCCGGGCCAGGATAAGATTTATCAATCGAGCTGATCAGTTAATTGCAATTTTGTATAAATAAAATGTAACAAACACAAACGACAATAGTCGTTTTCAGACGGCCAGTGACAAACAGCGATATATATGATGTCTTATATAATGTGCATTTTTATTCTCTAACCAGGTTCTAACGTGACTCTGAGTAAATACGCCATGCAGACGAAGGTGTCCAGTGTTTCATACACGTCGGCGATGGCTGATAACACGTCCGAGGAATTTAGGAACATTTCCGGACCTTTCTGCGAAGCGGTATGATTATTTTCGTTGATTTGAATGCTTAAATTGATGCAAAGAAGGGTACTTGTATCCTTTAGTGTTTTACCTGCATTTCTGCAATTTTCTACATGTTTCTATTTAACGATGTATTCCTGAAACATTTCAAAATGAAGTTTACAACGTTTTACAATCAACGCCTTTTTTTTTTACTATAATGCATTTTTATGATGGAGGCAGACCGTCCACTTTACCGGGGCAGAACCGGTACTGTATACCACCCGCCATCTGTAAATAATCGACACGTTTTCATGTACAAATCGAACTCTTAATGGGGTTCGAACCCATACCGGTGAGAGGCGAGAAGGGTTCAACAGCAGCGTTTTTACGGATGCGCCATAATGGGGTTACTTCCTAGAAGGGTTAATGGAAAGAAGATCTTTGAGAAAAAATGAATAAAAAAATACATAAATACAAATCAATAAAAAAACGAATTAATGTAAATAAATATATTGCACAGAAAGGGCATTATTGTTATAAAGACACAAAACAAAGGTAATTTTTACTAAAGAAAACAATATGGATGAAGAACGATACAATCACAAATAACGATTTAATTAATTGGTATACGTACCTCCACATAACATAACGGCTTCAGGAAGCTCTGTTAAAATATCCTTCATTGCAATTTCTTCTCGTTTCTATTCTAGATGGATGAAAAGTTCCAAAATAGCACTTTGGAGGGTAACTACCAAGGATGTATTGTGGACTCGTTGGCGTAAGTAACATTTCTGCATGTGTTGTACACTAGTGTAGAATAAATACACCCTTGTATGATGCATAATAGAAACTGGTAATTAAGGTTGCAGTTAGAGAAACAATTGATAATCGATACCATATTTAGATTATGGTGATCACTCTTATTCCTTTTGGTTCTTCTTGTTTGTAACATTGTCATTAATAGATAAACATTCCATTTCTTTACTTTTTTCCATTAGATGCACGACTCATTTTTATTGTGTCGCCTTTTCGAAGGAAAGTGCGATACATATGGATCACTTTGTCGTCCGTCAGTCAGTCTGTCCGTCAGTCTGTCAGTCCGTCACGAAAACTTAACGTTGGCTATAACTCTCTCATTTCTTGATATTTCTTCATCAAACTTTCAATATATACTCATCATTACAACATCAACATGACCATACTAAAATATAAAGGTCAAGGACACACTGAAGGTCATTATATGGGTTAAATACCCATTTTTTTCTTCACAAAAACAACATTGGCTTTAACTTTCTCATTTCTTGATATTTCTTCATCAAACTTTCAATATATACTCATCATGACAACATCGACATGACCATACTAAAAATATAAAGGTCAAGGTCAAACTGAAGGTTAACTACTCGTTTTTTTCTTCACGAAAACTTAACGTTGCCTGTAACTGTCTCATTTCTTGATATTTCTTTATCAAACTTTCAATATATACTTGTCATGACAACATCGACATGGCCATACTAAAATATAAAGATCAAGGTCACACTGAAGGTCATTATATGGTTAAATACTCATTGTTCTCTTTACGAAAACTTACTCAGGCCAGTTTCTCAAGGTCATTTATCTTGGTTCAAAAAACCTTGTTATACTGACAAAGTACTGACAGGCGACACACGTGTTCCGCGGAACACCGATCGAATTAAAAAAAAACTACGTAATGATTGGTTTTAATCATATGACGCCAACATCAAACACGTTAGTTACTAGAAATCAGTATTTATTGTCTTATTTAAAACTGAAGCATGATCCTATTTGTCAACTTTCAGCAACGGAAGTGTTATAATAAACTTTAAAATCATATATGAATCCAAGAAAGGTTCCGAACCGGCCAAGGCCAGCGTAGTAACTACTATCACAAACGGTGCAACAGATTCCGTCGTCACTATCGGGATATTCCAAATCAGGGATGTTGTTGTCATATCTGTAATTGTTATCACGAAAGAAGAGAATCCCATTTCTACACGTAAGTGTTTTTTAATAACCATGTTATGAAAAATGAGACAGTTGGAAAATCAAATTAGGACGACCGGTTGCAATATACTGAAAAGGGGATCCCTTGGAAGTAACACACAGAGAGAAAAGTAGCAGAGTCTGTTCATGAGAGGTAATACAATGTGCGACACCTCTCACGTCCCCCTAACACCAGCTCAAGCGGTATTCTACTTTAAAGCCACAAAGACTGAAGTCCAATTCCTACATGCAAATGTATTGATGGTTCTGTAATTATAAAACAGGCACGACCACTTATATTTTACCTATCAAATGACTACCATGCAAGGAAGTTATGGATTCATTTTTATGGCTGATACGGTGTTATATTGCCTGTTAATGATTTATTTTTTGTTAGTTAGCGGATACAGCCTAGAGTTGTTTTCTTTTTACACTGTTCAGTTTAATTGGGATGAAAATAGGCTTATGTGGGGCTGTAAATCACCCCGACTATGAAACAGTAGTGTTATTACTTACTGGTCCTTTGGGATCATCGAGACCAATCTGTGTGGCGTTAAAGTAGACTACCACTTACTTCGGTGCTAGGAGGCGTGAGAGGTGTTACACCTTATATTATCTCTCAGGAAATCGAGTCTGCTACTTTCTCTTGTTTAATATCGTTGCTTCCAAGTGAGCCTATATTCAGTATTTAATATAAATATCATCTAAATTTCTCATAATCTAAATTTCTCATATATATACATATATATTGTCCCGACAGCCGGCCGGTCTTTTAAATGCATGATGTATGAAATCTGCCAAATTAATTGAAGACTGTGTTTTTTTTTATATTCTTCAACTGTGCAAAGCTTATTTAAAAGTTACCCACATAAAGAATGTCAAATGACCATGCATTAGATGAAACATACTTTATACGTAAGTAATATGTTATTATGTAAATGCGTGAATGAATAATTTTGTTCTTGGGAACCTCTAAGAGAGAAACTCCTAATATATTTAACCGAAATTTGTTTATATGCTTGCGTCTTAAATCAATTATTTTTCAGCTTCAACGACAGCAACAACAACTGCTCCTACAACAACAACAACACCTGCTCCTACAACAACAATACCTGGAACCCCTTGTAAGATATATTTTATGTAGTCCTTTACTATTAATTTTGATATCATACGCAAGTCGTATAACGGATAAAATTGAAATATGAGTTAATATAAGTCTCAATATCACGTGACCTATTTTAAAACAATATATATCAAAAGTCAGCCTATCAAATTCTATTATTTTTGTTCAAAACTTCAAGAGTTTGTCATTTAATTACATGAACTTGAGCCTTCAAGTTAAAATGGATATCAGTTTCTTGATGATGTCAATGTGCCATTACTGAATGTTTCTGCCTGATAGCCTTAGAATTTTGTAATTAATGTGGTAGAAAAGATAAGAAGGACGAAAATGTCCAATAAATTAGTGGTTTACCAATTTCAATCTGTGTGGCTTTAAAGTAGGTGCTAGGAACTGTGGGAGGTGTTGCAACTTATATTACCTCTCAGGAAACCGAGACTGCTACTCTCTCAATGTTGTGTTCGTTTCTTCCAAGGGATTCTATTTATTTTCAGCATTTAATATAAGCATCATCTAAATTTCTCATATATTTACATATATATTGTCTCGACATCCGACCGGTCTGTTAAATGCATGATGTATGAAACCTACCAAATTTATTGAAGACTGTGTTTTGTTTTATTATTGAGCTGTGCAAAGCTTATTTAAAAATTCCCCACACAAAACTTGTCAAATAAACATGCATTAAATGGTACATTCTTTATTCATAAATGATCTGTTATTATGTAAATGCGTCAATGAATAATTTTGTTCTTGCTCAAAGAGACAAACTTCTGATATATTTAACTGCAATTTGTTTATATGCTTGCATCTTAAATCAATTATTTTTCAGCTTCAGCAACAGCACCTGCTCCTACAACAACGACAACAACACCTGCTCCTACAACAACAACAACATCGGCTCCAACAACAACAACAACAACACCTGCTCCTACAACAACAACAACAACAACATCAACAACACATGCTCCTACAACAACAACAACAACAACACCTGCTCCTACAACAACATCAACATCACCTGATCCTACAACAATAACAACAACAACACCTGCTCCTACAACAACAACAACATCAACAACACCTGCTCCTACAACAACAACAACACCTGCTCCTACAACAACAACAACAACAACATCAGCAACACCTGCTCATACATCAACAACAACAACAACACCTGCTCCTACAACAACAATACTTGGAACCCCTTGTAAGATATATTTTATGTAGTCCTTTACTATTAATTTTGATATCATACGTAAGTTGTATAACGGATAACAAATAAACCGTGGTCCCCGTCACAATATGATGAACACAAATATGAGTTATTATAAGTCTCCATCTCACGTGACCTATTTTGAAACAATATATCTCAAAAGACAGCCTATCAAATTCTATTACTTTTGTTCAAAATGTTAAGAATTTGTCATTTAATGACATGAACTTGAGCCTTCAAGTTAAATGGATGTCAGTTCCTTGATGATGTCAATGTGCCATTACTGAACGTTTCCGCCTGATAGGCTTAGAGTTTTCTAATTAATGTGGTAGAAAAGATAAGAAGGACGAAAATGTCAAATACATTAGTGGTTTACCAATTTAAATCTGTGTGACTTTAAAGTAGACTACCACTTAATCCGGTGCTAGGAACTGTGAGAGGTGTTGCACCTGATATCACCTGTCAGGAAACCGAGTCTGCTACTTTTCTCAATTTTGTGTTCGTTTCTGCCTGATAGCCTTAGCATTTTCTAATTAATGTGGTAGAAAAGATAAGAAGGACGAAAATGTCAAATAAATGAGTGGTTTACCAATTTTAATTGGTGTGGCTTTAAAGTAGGCTACCACTTAATCTGGTGCTAGGAACTGTGGGAGGTGTTGCACCTTATATTAACTGTCGGGAAACCGAGTCTGTTACTTTTCTTTTTTCCGTTTTAGCTGCATCCAAGGGAGCCTATATTAAGTATTTAATATAAGTATCATCTGACTTTCTCATATTTACATATTTATTGTCCTGACAGCCGACCGGTCTTTTAAATGCATGATGTATGAAACTTACCAAATTTATTTGAAGACTGTCTTTTTTTTATATTCTTGGGGCTGTGCAAAGCTTATTTACACACACAAAGAATGTCAAATGAACATGCATTAATTGATACATACTTTATACTTAAATGATATGTTATTATGTAATGCGTCAATGAATAATTTTGTTCTTGGGGACCTATAAGAGAGAAACTTCTGATATATTTAACCGAAATTTGTTTATATTAATCAATTATTTTTCAGCTTCAACAACAGCAACAACACCAGCTCCTACAACAACAAAAACAACAACAACAACGACATCTGCTCCTACAACAACACCTGCTCCTACAACAACAACAACAGCATCTGCTCCAACAACAACAACACCTACTCCTACAACAACACCTACTCCTACAACAACAACACCTGCTCCTACAACAACAACAACAACAACACCTGCTCCTACAACAACAATACCTGGAACCCCTTGTAAGATATATTGCATGTAGTCCTTTACTGTTGATTTTGATACCATACATAAGTTGTTCTTGGGGACCTCTAAGAGAGAAACTTCTGATATATTTATCCGAAATTTGTTTATATGCTTGCATCTTAAATCAATTATTTTTCAGCTTCAACAACAGCAACAACACCTGCTCCTACAACAACAACAACAACAACAACATCTGCTCCAACAACAGCAACAACAACAACGCCTGCTCCTACAACAACAACACCTGCTCCTACAACAACAACAACACCTGCTCCTACAACAACAATACCTGGAACCCCTTGTACGATACATTTTATGTAGTCCTTTACTATTAATTTTGACTATCATACATAAGTTGTAGGCCTATAACGGATAACAAATAAACCGTGGTCCCCGTAACAATATATGAGTTAATATAAGTCTCCATCTCACGTGACCTATTTTGAAACAATATATATCAAAAGTCACCCTATCAAGTCCTGTTTCATTTGGTCAATATTTTAAGAGTTGAACTTGAGCCTTTAAGAAAAAATGTCGGACATCAGTTTCTTGATGATGTCAAAGTGGCATTACTGAAAGTTTCTGCCTGACAGAATTTTCATAATTAATGTGGTAGGAAAGGTAAGAAGGAAGAGAATGCCAAATAAATGAGTGTGGTTTACCAATTTAATTTCTATTATCAGTTGCTTGTTCATACCTAATGTATCTTTCAATGATCAACTGTTGCCTCTCCTTTAGGGCAAAGCAGTTTGTGTGAAACTGGGACCATACCCCGTTGGCCAAGGAACTGTATGAAAACACTTCATTGAAGGTTCCATGTTTACCGTCATATACATACCATCTTCGGGATGGCTCAACTTTTCCGTACTATTGAGTTTTTAATATTGAGTTCTCTCTTTTCATATTATTTTTTAATCGTGGAGCAAGTCTGAATAAAACATATTTTATGCAATACTGGTAGTTACTAACACAACACTCGGTTTACTCAAGTACAATGCGTGTTGCTTAAACTTGATTGGTTGGTTTACTTATTTTAAGAATCCCTTATAGTATAATTTGCTGCATATTTCAGATGTTAACTTTGTTGAGACGACAATCAACTCGAACATTGGCGACTCTGTAACCATGGAATGTAATGTTGACAATATTGATGGATTGTCAAACATACTTCTTACTAGAGGAGCAGACAAGGTTGAAGTGTCCAGGATAGGCACTGGTAACGTTGTGGATTCCATCAGTGGAATATCAACGGTAGCAGAGTCCAGCTTTATAAACGCAACAGGCGGCACGTTAACAGTTAATATATCATCAGCTGGATGTGAAGATGAGGATGACTATTTCTGCCATGTTGTCGGATCAGATACAAATGATTCAACAGAAGCAAAAGCCACACTATTCTTAAAACGTAGGCATTAATAACCGCATTTGTTCGACAAATAAATACAATTATAGATTATATTCATTATGTTTCTTTTCTTGGTTTGAGCAACATTTTGTTTAATAGATTTTAGGTTTTTCAATTTGAAACAGAAATCCTTAGATAAAGAGATGACAATGATCGGGTAGCATTTCAACGTAAGCATAAAATAAAAAAATATATAGTTCAACGTTAAAACGAATGAGAAATAAAATCAATCATTATTGATGAAAGTGTGGAATAAACAAATAAAAAGAGAAAAAAAGATCATCTACAAAGTGCTTAATTATAAATCATAAATATGTGTATTCTTTCAATCTACTCATAAACTAGCCACTAATTCCAATAAGTATATTTCAAAAATGTATTGTCTTTCAGAGCAACCTACTGTAAAGTTGAATTTCCCAGTAGAGATTCGTGAAGACAGATGGACTCTAAATATACAGTGTGCGGCTGTTCTGGGATACCCCAAAGGAAATCTTACGTTCCTTCTTAAACGTCCAAACGACACTATGTTTGCGCCATACATTCCTGAAGTCCAAAAACCTGTTGAACTTAGATGGAACAGCTCGGCGAATGAATATGGTGATTGCACAGAAAATATCATATACGAGTTTGATATGGATACAGTACCTGCTGTGTGGAACAATACAGAGATACGATGTGCAGTGGACTATGGTACAGACAGAGAAGTTCTGTCTGATACTGGAGTATTTAAAATAGTTCCAAGTAAGTATTTTATTACTGCTTTGCAATGACATTTGTTTATACTTATGAAAAAAGAAAAAAAATATACTCGTAAGTTGAAGTTCCTTATTACATTATTTGTGATAATGACCTTTATATATATGATTAGGTACGTTTTTGTGTCTAAAACATGACATTTTAACAAAGAATTTGAATTTGGCTGTGACCCTGACCTTTTATTTATTGTAAGGTCATTTGACTATTGTTATAATTGTTGTTCAAAAGCTTGATTAGGAAATTTTAGTAAATGAAAAAAAGGTTAAGTTTTCGTGACCAACAGATGACATTTTAACCCGATATTTGACAGTAGTTGTTCCGTCACCGTTTATACGTGAATCACAAGGCTATTTTTGTGAAATATATATATCGAACGTTTTATGGTGAAATGTGAAGGAATGAAAAGATGATACCAAATGTTGTATTTTTATGATACCGGACGACGTACGAATGACAGACGGACAGACGGACACATGTCATGAGACGACGGACAGTTATTCGTACCTATCGCTTTTATCTTTAAAAAGACGACGCAACGTTTATATACTTAAACTTCATTTAAATGAGACACCTAGGGCAAGTTTCAAGTATTTACAAAACCCGATTTATAAATCACGCATAATTTGACATTATGTTGTTATAATTCAGAAAGTAGTTGTGCTGGTGTTCAGAAAGAGACCAATATACCACACCCGTTCGATTGCACAAAGCGTGTTAAATGTAATGGTGATGAAAACATGGCTGGCAATTGGGGATTTGTTTTCCAAACTAGCTGCGGAGGTACAGACCAGTGTTGGATCAGCGGGGAATTCGACACCGTCGTCTGTGGAGAAATAACTACGACATCAACAACAAGTATGTCACAATTACAACTTTGACTTTGTTATAAAGTTGTACATGCATGCAACAGCACCCCTGTTTATCTTCAAAGGTAATCTCATCCCATGAGGTGATAATACATATGACATTTTGGGCTTGCTCTTACGAGGGCCAGACTATAATCCTTTCGGAGTTTATTTACGGTAGGTACTCGGCACAAACAGTGAACGCTCTGCGACACTGAAAACCAATGACCTGGCTATATAGACGTTTATTTGCTTTCTTCTTGTTTGGTCTTAGTTGTCGAGGAACGAGACAGTGTATACATTACATTTAAGAAACGTAGCGTTATCAAACAAATACTAATGAACAAAGCCTTTACTTATTTGCCTTGAATTTACTGTCAATCCCGTTTGTAAAATAATGCTCGAATAAAGCGGTCAACAGTAAAAAAGAGTATGATAATGGACCTTTGGAAACAGCCGAGCACGACACATACGAAATATTGAAGTCTCGGTTTGATTGAGACTGTTCATGAGCGGTAGTGAAATATGCTAGCTACCGCTCACGCCCTCTAGCCCCGGGTTGAGCAGAACTCAATATTCATAAAATCAACAGCACAAAATTTTAACCATCCCGAAGATGGCATGCATATGGCGGTGGACATGGAGTATACGTCTACCCCATGTCGTACGGCGTATGGTCCCAGTATCTAATAAAATGAAAAGCCCCGAAGAGCAAAATAAACATAATGGAATTTATTTGGGAGCAGCGGTTATGAAGCCTGCGTATAAAAAGCAGACAACATATCCTATGAGTGGTTAAACAATACCCAGAGCCTTTTATCGGCCGGAGTAGTGGAACCACCGAATCAAAAATTAAGTAAGAAAACACAAGAAATTGAAAATGTACCACCGATAACTAAATATAAGTATCGGGCTCAGCGATCTCCAAAGATCGAATGAATAACAGTACTGATTGCAAGCGCGGGGAGACGTTTTACTGCCGCCACACTGCACAAGCAACGCCACTGTGCTATAAAAAAGAGTATGATAATGGACCTTTGGAAACGGCCGAGCACGACACCTACGAAATATTGCAGTCTCGGTTTGATTGAGACTGTTCATGAGCGGTAGTGAAATATGCTAGCTACCGCTCACGCCCTCTAGCACCGGGTTGAGCAGAACTCAATACTCATAAAATCAACAGCACAAAAGTTTAACCATCCCGAAGATGGCATGCATATGGCGGTGGACATGGAGTATACGTCTTCCCCATGTAATACAGCGTATGGTCCCAGAATCTAATAAAATGAAATGCCCCGAAGAGCGAAATAAACATAATGGAATTTAGTTGGGAGCAGCGGTTATGAAGCCTGCGTATAAAAAGCAGACAACATATCCTATGAGTGGTTAAACAATACCCAGAGCCTTTTATCGGCCGGAGTAGTGGAACCACCGAATCAAAAATTAAGTAAGACAACAAAAGAAATTGAAAATGTACCACCGATAACTAAATATAAGTTCTATGTAAAATATATCGGTGCGCCATTTAACTTATTGTCTTTGATTCCAAAGTTGTATAACCGTCTAATTTTCCCGCACATGGGTAATTTGATATAATATTCGAGTTCAAGGGATAGAACATCCAATCAAACTTTATGATGTTATTAACTTATATATTCAAAGTTGCTACATATCTTTTAACTATTTTATTCTTTTTTCAGCTACAACAACAACAACACGTGCGCCTGGAACTCCTTGTAAGTGTTGTTTTATAAAAAAAATTTATCTATGTATTCAGAAACTTTAATCCGTGTCTAAATACATGTCCCGCATATTGTGTTCGTGTTCTAACTCGACACTCGTTTGCCAATTCGACTGGAGCTTTGATAATAATATCTAAATTAAAGCGGATCCTATTTATGAGAAATAAGTTTCTGCATTTAATTTCAAGAAATAACTCAATACCTGTTTTAATACAAACATTTGATGATGTGGAGTAAGTAGAACCTAGACTGGAACATGTGCACATTTGTAACGTTGGATGTTTGTCTGCAAGCTTTTCGTGCCTTTAATTTTCTTGTTACTCTGTCTTCTGCCAAGTCATTAAGTACTTGCTGTGAAGCTTTCTATGCGTTTGTCATTGTATAGTCATATAGACATGATCATCCTTGTGTTATAGCTATATTGCCTATTAATACTGCCTAGTTTGTTAGAGGATATAGCCTGACGAGGATTTCTTTATTTACTCGTTTTATTGGGTTACAATAGGGTAAGAGTGATGTTTGCTGCACCCTTGAACCTGGTTTAAACCCCCAGCGGCATTTTTACCACAGACCATTCCAAGGCGGTAACCCTGTTGTCAGCTATTTTATATTTGTGATGTCACATGCCTTGCCTTTATTTTTCCTGTACTTGTAAGCGCCTCCTTTGTAGAGGTGTTAACGATGTTGAGGTATACAGTACTGATTATACCCGTGACAAATGGGGTGGTCTACCTCTACCATAAAAACGTCGACCGTCATATATGGCTTAAAATGTGCTAAATATGATGCAAAACACCATTTAAATAAATAATGTACTTGTTTATTTGGTTGACTGTGGTCCTTGAATGCTACATTTCCTGTTCGACTTGTATATCTTATTCCATCGTTTAACGAGTATTGTTATCATGCACTTTTTCTGCCAGATATCTCAAATTGTTAAACCGTATTTTTACCCAAACACAGTTTCAGCTAGTGAAAATGACAAATAGTTTTGTAGTTTACACTTAAGTGTCCCTTATGCTAGGTTAAGTTATACAGCTTAATAGTTTGCCCTTGTGTGTTCTCATGCGCAGTTCAGTCTTACAGTTAAGTGACATATAGTTTTATAGTTAACCATAGTTAACCATAGTTAACCATTAAGTGTCCTTTATACACAGGTTAAGTTATACAGCTTAATAGTTAGCTCGTATGTGCTCTCACGCGCAGTTCAGTCGTATAGTTGTCTGTGTTCGTATGAACAGTTTCAGACAAACATCTCATAGATTCATAGATGTTAGCATGCACAGTTTTAGCCAGACAGCATTTGTAGTTTGCACAATTATGTTATGTGGTGGAAAATAATAAAAATAAAAAAACATTAAAAAAAAACATGTAGAAGATAAATAAAAATAAAATAATTGTGAAATAGGAATTTGTTCTACACTAACAAATTATTATTATTATTATTATGTTTCAGGGATCAACTGTTTAAGTCCGAAACAATATGCACGTCAAGGAAACACCGTTGAATTTATATGCGAACTGGAAGATATCAGCAATGTTACTAGCATAAAAACCATCAACGGTGATGGGATTGAAATATACGCTAACGATGCTGACCAGGGAATAGTTGGTACTATTGATTTAGATGCAGGTGTTACCATGACGATAGATGTTGATGATGTTGATGCCGGCCAGCTGATCGTTAACTTTACAAATGTGGTTTGTGATCTGGAAGGCAGTTACATTACCATAGTTAACAACATTACTGAGGATGAGATAACACTAAGGATTGTGTGTATGTATTAAGGGTTATATGCGAATTTTTCGAACGTTACAATTAAATTAAAAAATAAATTGAACAAAATATGAAAACGTGTATTTGTATATTTGAAATATACCAAACATACATACTGAAGACATATGCAATTAGCGGAAGTTCAGTTAAAGTTAACATAAGTGTAATTATTCTAACGTTCACACAAATTCATAATAAACGAGCACAAGATGCGTCTAGGCTGGATCCCTGTAACAGCTTCTTTATTTTTTTTTTATACATTATGATATTGGTGTAAATGGCTAGACAATCTCGTCATTATGCAAGTTTATTATGCTATTTTATTTCCAGCCGATCCTGTCAAGCCATCTTTAAATGTGTCTTCCGCTATATACAATAATCAGCTGATGCCAATATCATGTAGCGCAAAAGTTGGAAGGAACAAAGAAGGAAAGCCGACAACACGCTTAATTATGGAAGTGCAACATGAGGTATGCAATACAAATAGAAACATATGTTTTATAATAATTATTGATTTGATAATAAATTATTATGATCATGGCACATAAATCCTGCATTTATTTCGTTTTTATTTAAAGTTTATGCTTCTATTAGCATGTAATAAAATACATAGTAGGTTTTAACTTTAGATGGTTTTGCCTTTAAGTCAATATTTCATGATATATAATGCAATGAAAGAGTCTGATTTTCGAAGATATTATCAACGAAACAAACGGCTGAATAACAAATATATTACATTTGACAATGTTAACTCATGTTACATACTTGTGATTATGATATTTCTTTCCTTTAGAGAATATACTCTTGTTTCGTCCTGTATGTAGCAAGAGTGATTCTGATGGCAAAGCCTATCTTCCATCAGGCACTCTGATTAATAAAAAACGAACATAAAAATAAACACGTGAAACAACAGTAAAATGCAGCATTACGCAAGCGTATACAAAAGTCGAAAAAATAATTTTAGCATTCTCAGTAAACAGTTACAAGGAAACAATATATATCTTTCCCTGGCCAATATCACCAACCCTTTATTTCGCATTGCTATATACGCTTTTCTTTTAATATACATCTGATAATGTATGACCTATATCTAGCATTCGGTTCATGTTTACGATACAGTATAACCAACATGTATGCATATTATTGTAGGATGCAACGGTGTTTACACCTATCACAGAAGGATTGACCAGAGAGCCGATATTAGAATCGAATTGTACCTTAACAGAAACAATACATCTAAATGTGTATGCAGCAACAGAATGGAACAATACGAACATTAGATGTGTCCTCATAAACGATAGTGATATAATTGTAGGATCTACGGAGGCATATAAAACTCATATTCTAGAGTCAGGTAATAATAGGTTAGAGTATGAACTCTACCGATACATGAGTAGTTAGATTGGTATTGCTTTTGAATGATTCATATTACCATTTTCGTTACATTGAATATAGTCAAAACTATGAATATAACTAGTTCCTGGAAGTGGTTGTAGAAATGGGTCCCTGTGGTCCCTTTTACCGCTGACCGTTCCATGGCGGTACACCTGTTGTCAACCCTTATATGTTTGTGATGTGCTTTTTTAGTGAATGTGTTTGTGGTCACCTTTGCATTGTAATAACCCGATGGTCCGTTTTGCCACTGACCTTTTCAAGGCGGTTCCTCTGTGGTCAACCCTTGTGATGTGCTTTTTTACTGAATGTTTTTGTAATCACCTTTGCGTTGTAATACTTGTTGGAGTGACTGTATTATTTAAATGCTACACTTCCTGTTGGACTTATAACCATTTCTTTGTAATTTATTGAGTACGAAATACCTATGAACCGACAGTTTTCATGTTTTGAAATCTAAAGTTATTTTGTTTTTCATTATTTGAAAATCACTTTAATTAACAAAATGCCCGTTTTAAACGTTTTCAAGATTGTAAAAAAACAAGATTTATTCCATTACTCTTTTGTGTGTCCGAGTCTCGGAATGAATCTGAATTCTTTACCACTTCAACATCATGGCGGTGTACATAAAGAAATCATACTCGGTTTATAAGATGGTGCAACTAAAGTAATTATCAGTTCCAAAACAATTGCTACCTACAGATAAACATGTTTCTTAATTATATGTTTGCTACTTTTGAACTGGTTCTTTGTTTGTAACATGTTTCAAGAACGCTCTAACTTGCATTGTTTATATATACACGTTTCAGATGTGAACTTTGTTGAGGCGACAGTCACGGCGTATATTGGCGACTCTGTAACCGTTGGCTGTAATGTTAAAACTATGAATGGATTGTCAAAAATACTTCTAACCAGAGGAGCAGACAGGGTTGAAGTATCGATGATAAGGGATACTGGTAGTACGGATTCCATCACTGGAATTTCGACGGTTGCAAATGACAGCTTTATTGGCACAGCAGGTGGCACCTTAACAATTAGGATATCATCAGCAGTATGTGGAGATAAGGGAGACTATTTTTGCCAAGCTGTCGGAACAAACGTTTCTGTAGAAGCAAAAGCTACACTATCCTTAAAACGTAGGTATTACTAAACCACTTTTGACCTGAAAATAAGTAAAATTATATAACCTTCTCAATATGTTTCATGTTCTTATTTTGAATACTTTTTATTATGTACAGTATTATGGTTTATTTGCACTGCATTACGGATTGTGATCATGAATCTCTAAATAAGTTCTTCTTACATTATTGAAATGTTAAGGGTTACAGATAGCATGCAGGTAAAACAAAATATTAAATGGAAGGTAGAATGAATTATGTGCACAACACACATTATGATACTGTTAAACATTTTGTGTAGTTTGATGAAATGCCCTTAGGTTCTTATCTAGTTATGGCAAAGACACAATGTTGATGCATTTGACCTTTGACCTCTAATTTTGACCTTGACTTTAAGTTACAGACCTAATTCTTGAGGTGTGACACACCTTCTCATTGTAATTCCATTCAGTAATTTGAAAGTTATGGATGAGACATGATTTTATCTCACTTCACCTTTGACCTCCCAGTGTAATTTTGACATTTGATATATATATTTGATTCTTGTGCGCATCACACCTTCTTCTCGTAATTATCATTTGTGTGAATATTCATGAAATTTGCATTAGAGCTTTCAAAGTTATGAGAGACACAATTTTGAATCATTTGATGTGCTCTGGTCGATGTCTATACAATAAATGATGTCCTGCGTTATATTTTCTCGCTTAAATACCCGATTTCAACATGAGCTGATGAATATGAAGTTACAAATAAAGACACGCCTTCAAAGAAGAAATCGATGATATAGAGACTCTGTAGCTTTAAGTATGACACACCTTCCCATTGTGTTAAACATTTGTGTGAAGTTTCTTGAAGTTTTGTTAAATTTCCTTTAGTTATGGTTGAAACAGGCTTGATTCGAAGATATGGTTGAGACATGATCGATGGACGGACAAACGGACGAAAAGACCGACGTTCGGTGCGATTACTATATGCCCCCTCTTTTCGGGGTTCATAAAACAAAATACTAATGAAAAAATATCATTATAGTGCACATCTAAAAATGTATATATGAAGGCAATTGACAGAACGGGACGCACTTTTAAATACTTTCTAACATTTTCGCTATTCAAGGCTTTTCTTCAAAAACATAAGCATGCACGCTTTGAGCTATTTTAATATCTTTTTAAAAATAAGTGCACCCGAAAATATAACTCATATGCAGGTAACTTTGATAAAGCATTGCCGTTATATCTAAAACATGAGGAAGTAGGTTTGTTGAAGGTTCTTTACAGGTCACTGAATAATTAAAAAAACAAAACAATTATCGTCACATACATTGCATAATGTTCATGTAGATCCATATGGATTGATGACATTGCTATTGGCAGGTTAAGGTTATATGAACATCTGATCACACTTGATGGTACTTTAAATTGGTATGACGTTTTAATATTTATAAATGAAAAATATGTGAATTTATTTTTAATCTAATTTAGAAGCATATTACCTTTAATTTTAAATACTTGTATCTGAATAACAGAATAACTTTCGAGGTCACTCACTACATTTGAAAGTCACGCAACTTTCAACTTGTTATTGAAGGGCTATTTTTCAGATCTTATCGTGATTTGCTGAACGTAAAAAAAGGATTTTCAAGCTTAACATTGAGGTCAAAGTATTAAACATTTCAAAACGTTGGCCCAAATAAGTTTTGCAAATTGATGTATTTAGAAAAGGAGACAACCAAAGAAAACAAAAAGATAGAAACTTACCGTTACTATCATAACATGGTATCGTGATATGTTGCGATAGTAATTTACTGATCATAATCAACAGGACGGCTAGAAGCACCAGTTCTCGACTTATCCATTGATATAATTGAGAATAAATACCAATGGAGCGACAATCCAACGACGTGTGTTGCCGAGGTTGGAGATCCTGCAGGAACTATTGTGATAGAATCAGACCTCGGTGGTGACTACCAAGTGCTGAATAACTCCTTTACAATTGTCACGTACGAGCTAAATGAAGAAGAATGTAGTAATATAGTAACCATGAAGTACTTTAACGATAAACAATACACTATGGCCTGGGATGGAACACTGATACGATGTAGCGTGATGACTGCGAATGTAACAGAAACTGATGTTGCTAAAGTGGTGCATGTAGTACCAGGTATGTTGTTATCTAATGATTTGACTAGATTCATGGAGGTTTCTAAACGGCACATTATGTTTAATGTGTTTCATAGTATAATAAACATATATATTTAATATGAACCATCTGTTTAAAGAAACTGATTAATTGCCTGCTTCTCAAGCTTGAATTTTGAATGTGCTCATAAAACCGTACATACCTGGATATTTGATATATAGTTTACACATTTCCAGTTTGGTTTATTAAGAGTGTGATATGTCTTGAAAAATAAACGCGGTATACACTACAGGATACTTATTAAGGATGCTCGAGTTAATATAAGGCTTGCATGTTCACAACTCACCAGTATATTAGATGTAATGTTACATCGTCATTTGTGTGTTGACCAGTTAAGTCTAACCTAAACTATTTTTTTACAGAATCATTCTGTGATGCAGTTGAAACTAATGTTCAGACTGAACATCCATTCGCTTGTTCTGCGCTTCTGACGTGTACGGACACTGGCATTTCACCGTATCAAACCTCATGTACACGCACAGAGTGTTGGAATGGTGACTCTTGTGTAAGCTGTCAGAGTGTTGACAAATGTAAGTCCTATTCTGCATATGCTATATAGAGATATTTTAAAGACAAATACCCTAGATTGATGATGAAATCACTTTTTAGCTCGACTATTCGAAGAATAAGAGAGCTTACGTAGTCACCCCGGCGTCGGCGTTCCACATCAAGATTTGCGTGTAAGCTGTGTTTACAAGTGTATGTCTCTTACATTTCTTATCCTAGCACAACCAAATTATGCCATTGGCCTCCTTATAGCATAATTTTGGTTCCTGTAACCCATGGGCTTCCATGGAACCCAACTTCTGATAGCCTTTAAAATGTGTCCCATTTCACATCAAATTCTGCCTGAAGCTGTGTTTACAAGTCTATATATCTTACATTTCTTGTCCTAGCACAACCAAATTTGGTCATGAGCTTCCTTATAACATTATCTTAAGGGCTGTTTAAGTAATTTTGGTTTCCTGTAACCCCTGGACTCCCATGGAACCCAAATTCTGATAGCCCTTAAAATGTGTTTATTTCACATCAAATTTTGCGTGTAAGCAGCTGTGTTTACAGGTTTATATCTTCTTACATTTGTTGTCCTAGCTGAACTTAATTTAGGAATGTTTTCCTTTATAGTATGTTGTAAAGGGTTACGTAAGTAATTTTGTCTTCTGCAAAATTCTGAGCTCCCATGCAACCCAAATTATGATGACCCATAAAATGTGCAATAAAAGCAGATCAAGGTTTGCGTGTATATCTATAATTTTGGTTGGAATTTCTTAAAGTATTATGCATCTTATTCATACTTCACCCCTACGGGGCATGGGATCCCTCCTCTCGCCCTCCCTTCTCCCCTCCCTCCCACTTCCCCCCACAACTATTTCTGTGTTTTTTGTTCAATTTCTTACACATATAGATAGCTATGTTGCCCTCCCCTACAACCCCCATCCCCACCTTCCCAACCCGCCTATATGTTCGCCCCCACCCCCCACAACCATCCCGATACCTCATCATCACCACCACCCGAATGTTTTTTTTGTTTGTTTTTGCATATATCTGTGTTGCTGTGTTTTATCAGTTTATCAATATGTTCCCCCCCCCCCCCCCCCCCCCCCCCCACCAACCATCCCATCATCACTTTTTTTTACATAAGTCTGTGTTGTTTTGTTTTATCAAATCTACACCTAAATCAATGATGCGCCCTCGCCCTGACCCCCATTGGTTTATGGGCCCCCCTCACATGGAGGACTGGGGGAAGGGAATTGTTTTATTTTATCTTCCATTATTTGGATATTAAAATTTTAATTTGAACCCAATCATTTACATATAAAACAATTTAGACTAAATTCAGATACTCAGAAAAAATCTCAATCAAAAAATCTAAAATGACGCCACAATAAAATTTGCCAGATATTCCCTCCCACCCCGAGTTGCCTTTCGATCGCACATTTCTTTTAAAATGACAGCAATTTTGGATTAAAACTGATAAAAATAATAAAATTTCACAAACTGCCCCAAATTTTACTATAACTTGTATGAGATTCTAACAATAAGTTTATATCGGCCCGAGTTTTTATACCCGCCCTGCCACCCAATCCCACCCGCATATTGTTTTAGCCTTGTTTTATGATGGTATATACTGACATCACAAACACATACGGGTTGACTGTAGGCTATCGCTTTGGAACGGGCAGTGGCAAAATAGACGCTGGGTGTTTAAAACAGGTCATCCCGATAAAACAGGACAGTGTAATTAAAGAAATTCCCTCAGGTTATTTTCTCTAACAAACAAGGCAGCATTACTAGGCAATACAACACATAGAAGAAAATGTATATATGAATACAAAATCTCAAGCATAGAAAGCCACAATGCAAGTACTCAATGACATGGCAGAAGCCAGAGCAACAAACGAAGATAAAGGGTATGACAAGGCAAGATTAAAGAGCAAACATCAAACGCTACCGTACTTTGAGGATTTAGGTAGACGTCACCATTGAGTCCACAATCTGTCATTCACTTACAATCAAAGAAGAAAGCATAGTAGCGAACGATAAATGGGTCAACCACTAGACATGCAGTGCGTTGCAAAACGATAGGGTCATAACCTCTTTAAATAAACGTTTTAACAAGTTCAGTATCGATTGTATGAAAGTGATTACAATCGAGGATTTTACGAAATTTGTAACTCACGTCACCCTAGAAGTCAGGTTGTGATATTCCCTGTCGCAGAATAGTTTTTATATTAAAAATAGAACAGTGTTACAACAATAACATATTGCAAAGTTTTTTCGAAGTTTTATGGTAACATGAGCTCTGATGAAGTATTTTATATAGTTATACAAAGACTACGCATATTAATGTCCTTAACTCGACTGCAAGCTCTAGAAAAACGAATAAGTTGAGAAAAATAAACACCATAAGAAGATGCTCGGATCCCCTCTTAAAATTAACAATGTCAAAATTAAAATCATCTCTCTTGTGATAGGTTTTGCTGATTATGTCTCCATTTTCAATAGATAGATAGAAAATGAGATATAGGGTCCAATAGAAACCACAGCGTCCGAACGCAATGGCAAGAGGTGCACAGTTAGGGATATTAACAATGTGTCTATAAACGATAGTTCCATACCTGTGGATAATAGTATCTAAAAGGAAACAATAACTTGAATGCTACAATTGAGATTTCGTAGCTTGGTTGAAAAAAAAAATCACAACATATTCCTGCAAAAATTAATGATCTCATCATAAAAAAATGTACTTTCCATTATTTGTTTTAATTAGTCTATATACATGTTTTTTGGCTGCTTGGTGCATTTATTAATATAATATTTGTAACATAAAGCCATATACATGTATGTTTTACTGTTAGTAAGAACATTTCAAATGTAACACGTAGAAAAAATACAATTTCAGAATACAAAGTTTGAAAACTCGTCAAAATACATTTTACGATGTTACACAATCAATCTTGTGTAACACAACCAAGCTGCAAATGTATCCTCTCAGCAAAACTGATAAGACAAGATTTAACACACGTGTTGTTTGAAATTCTTTCACAAAATATCTCACCCCACACCACCTCCAAATCCCACCACTACTTTCATTCAATCACTATTCCTATCCAACTTCAACCCCACCTATTATATGTATAATGGTCAAAATAACTAATTTAATGGTAATTAACTATCAACACATATTGACTAATATAATTTTATTTTGACAATAAAAATCATGCATAACTGTTATGTGAAGCATTTTACTTGTTTCAAAGTTAAGATCGCAGTGGAGGAATGTCTTAAAGACCTATTTCCAACCTATTGTAGTAGGACTCAGTTGGGGGTATATGCAAATAGATAGCTTTATAAGCACGTTGCTACAGTCTGTCCGAAGAATGTATACGAGTGTTACTACAGTCTCCTCACAGAGCTAGCTTTGATGGCGATATCAGTAGAACGTCCGGTTCATATGCAATTTTTTCGAGTTCAAACCCCGCTGATTTTTTCCTAGTTTTTCCTCGTCCGTTTAAACTATTTCATTAAGAGACTTATTTATATAGATATCTGTAATTTCCTGTTAGGCATACCATTGCATGAGAACATGAGGTTAGTCAACTTTATAAGAAGATGAGGCCCCGTCTTATAAAGCAATGTATACAGTTTACAGTTTAAAGTTACTTTAATGCATTATTAAAACAGCTAGAACATAGAATCAGATTTTTCATTATATTAAACATTGTTTATATTAATATCTCTCAAATGGTTGGATGTCTTTTCTTCACATAAGTGAAGTATAAGGTAGCAATGCATTCAAAGAAATAAACTGAAATCGGGATTCTATGTAAATGTACATGATCTGTTCAGTCAATGAGCTTACTAGAATATATAAGCAAAGAAATATAAAAAGATCGGACAGGGAAAGTAGCATTCAAGGAGGACAGTAAACCACAAAACACAGAAACAAACACGCAAACAGACAATCAAGAAGGCAAAAGCAATGATAAATGCAAACGACATCACAAACACAAAAAGGGTTGACAATAGGGCTACCGCCTTGGAACGATCAGTGGCAAAGTAGGCCACTGGGGGTTTAAACCGGTTCTAGGGTGCACCAAACCTCAAACTTACCCTACTGTCATCCCATTAAAACAGGACAGTGTAAATAAAGAAATCCCCGCCATGATCTAATCTCTAACCAACAAGGCAGCATCAATAGGCAATATAAGTAAAACACAAATATGCTCGTGTAAATATAATACAAAAAAACAATAGCCTAGAAAGCCACAATGAAGGTACTCAATGACTTTGCAGAAGCCAGAGCAGTAAGAGAATACACCATTAAGGGCACGACAAGAAAGATCATGGACAAACATCAAACGCCACCGCCCCAATGGGCTTTAGGTAGGCGTCATCATAGGGTCCACAGCCTGTCCGGTCATCGTACAATTAAAGAGGAAAGCATAGTGGCGAACTGTAAAAGGGTCCACCACCAAGCATGCAGTACGTTGCAAAATGATAGGGTCATAACCTCTTTTGATAAACTTTTTAACAAGTTTAACAAAGATAGTATGAAAGTGATCACGACCTAGAATCTTACGAAGTTTATAAATCACATCACCATAGAAGTCAGGTTGTGATAGTCCTTGTCGCAGAAGAGTCCTTAAATTACTTTTATATTTGGAAAGAACATCAGGGTTACGATAATAACATTTTGCAAAGGTTTTACGAAGTTTATGGTAACGGTAACCCTGATTGAGTAACTTTTTAGTTATACAAAGATTACGAATATTAAAGTCCTCAACTCCAGTACAAGCTTTAGAAAAACGAATAAGTTGAGACACATATACCCCATAAGAAGTTGCTCGGGGAACATCCCCATCCAAGTGGGGATAATTAACAATGTCAAAATTCAAATCATCTCTCTTGTCATAGATTTTGCTAATTATTTTACCATTTTCAATCGAGAGATCTAAATCAAGAAAAGAAGCGTTATTATCAGATATATTAGCTTTGTTAAGCTGAAACTCTTTAGGATAAATATAATTAACCATAGTTGGAAAGAAAGGGTTGTCAATGTTCAATATGTCATCCAGATACCGAGAGGTATCATTAAAGGCTTCAATAACATCTGCCTGGGTATCTGGTGAAAGACTCAACATGAAATCCCTTTCATAGCAAAATAAGAACAAATCTGCGACAAGTGGTGCACAGTTCGTACCCATAGGGATACCAACAATTTGTCTATAAACGGTGGTTCCATACCTGACGAAAATATTATCTAATAGGAAGATGAGTGCTTCACAAACTTCATAGCAAGTAGGATGTTCATGTTGTTTTCAATGAACAGTTAGGGTTTGAAAATAGGTATTTAAAGTCGCCATGATTTGTTTAATGTGTAAAAGAGTTTCAGAAACTATTAAATATCGCTTTGGTGCCTTTTTAAATGATAAGTGTCTGTTTTATTTCGTTACAGGTATTTCGAACTTCATATCAACAAGTAAGTTTTTTAGGTTTGGTTAATTTACGTGTTAAAGTATTACTAATATATTGTAAAATGTTAATTATGTTTTATGTGACCACTTTAAGACTGTTATAAAAAAGATTTGGGGCCGCCATTTTGAAAACTATGACGTTAAATTACCATATATGTATGGCATATTGAGCAATATAATTTAAAGCAAAGACAAGTATTGCAAATAAATGAAAAATCATTTACTAATAACATAATGCATTATACCTATTGTTCATACAGCTGTTGTGAGTTCGTTCTTTTAAATCAGTAAATTATCAATTTTATAAATACTGAAATATATGGTAATTTAGAACTATGATGTCATAGTTCTCAAAACGGCGGCTTCTATGTCCGTTTTAGAACAATATTCAAATGATCGTAGCTCCTTTGTTTAACATCCGATTTTGATAATTAAAGTTTTCAGAACTCTCAATCATAAGGAGGTTTGACTATATGACTACAATCAATTTAAGTCTTTTAATGTTTATAATATCTAACGAACTATAGTCGTTGATTTAAAAACGACTCTTTTATGAGAGCTTGCCGTGATTTGTTCTGTTTTCAGAATTTATGCAATACGCAAGAACTTATTTTGTATAATAATGAGCTAAATGGCCATAATTTAAACTATATCCCATATTATCAAGTTATATTTTGGATATGATTTTTCTGGATGTATTTACAATACTTACAGACAGCTTCATGAAAATATCAGATGGTCGTTCAAATCAAACGTCGGAAAACTATCATCTTGCAATTGCATTTCAAAATTAGGCTGATTAGCATTAACCATGAACATAAGCTTATTATTGCAAATGAATTATTTTTGCTGAACTTATTTGTTACAATGATACATTCTATTTGCTTACTTAAGCAGATCCAGAGATATGGTATTAAAATAGGATACATACTTTAAGAGCATAACTATATTTTCAAAATGATCTATTAAGAATATAACTAGATTATGCATCATAATAGAATATTTCTGATCTTGTCAAAATGTGGACGCAGTATGACGGGTACAGAATCGTAGGAGTAGTGTTTAGAAATAAGATTAACAATTTCGCATTGCAAATTATTGCATCGTATTGTTTGTTTCAGCAACAACCACCACAAGTAAGTCATTTACGTTTTGCAATAATTAGTGAACCATATTCATTTATTTTGTTATTTTTTAAGTTACATTTTGTAAAAACAAAATGACAAAATGTACATTTATACTATATATGGCTTACAACACGTATGTCAGTGTAGCTCTGTAAAATACGAGACCTTTATACCGGGATAAAAAATTAATACAAATGAACGGATGCCGATAATAAGAAGATACAACACTGTTTCGTTGAAACCTGGATATGTAAAGGTAGTACTATTCCTTATACATCAGTATATAAAATAACGCTTAGCCTAGTTCTTTGCAGTTTGTTATAAAAATAATGCATCTTATAAAGGATATAGGTCTGAAGTATGTATTTTTATACTATAATTTGGAAATTTGGTATGTTTTTTTAAATATATTTCTTATTTATAGTATTACTCAGTATTACTCAGTATGTGTTTAGAAGTTTACATGTTGGAATGAGAGAAGTACAAATAAACAAGATTTATTTAAAATGGAACGTCTTAAAAACAAAGCCGACGCTGCATACGTTTTGTTTTTTTCTTGTCCTTTTTAATAGTTGTTTCAATATTTGTATTGCATGGATACCTTGTGAAAATCAATAGAGCAAGGAATACACATAGAGCAAGGAATACACATAGAGCAAGGAAAACACGTATGAGAAAGCATACGTGTAAAACAATAAATACCATGCCATAGGTCACTTGAATTCTAGTATTTCTACAAAATCGTCGATTTGGGGTATTACACTGAATTAAACTGTTAACTAATACTTGTTATTAAACTCATCAATGTTGTATATTTATTAAAGCAACTACAACAACGACACCACAGCCAGGGGTTCCATGTAAGTGATATTTTCAATCATTGCATTTTGACTTGTTGACAATTTGCATACGGAAAAAGACGTGTAAATTGATATACATTTCAAAATCACGTTTTCTTTTACCTGAACAAATCTGGGATTACATGACATAGCAGCTCCAACACTTAAACTTGAATAATACATTGATAAATATATTGTTTTTTCGCTTTTCAAGGAAAACTACAAACCACCAAGTATCCCAGTCACCTCTATCGCGCTCACCAAAATTATAAAATTGAATTCATTTAAATAAAGGACCACACGCACTTATATCTATTTTACAAATATACGAATGCATATATATATATATGTTTTGCTGTAATTGTGATAACTTACAACGTTGTTCCGTTAAGTAGCTGGAAAGAAGACAACAATCTCGGATTAGGTATTAGAGCTATAGCATCTTTAAACATCATATGAACTCCTTGAACTTAAATATTTATTAAGTGTTTCTCTTTCAGGGATCAACTGTTTAAGTCCCAAACAATACGCACAAGAAGGAGACGCTGTGCAGTTTATTTGTGAACTGAGAGATATCGACACAGTCACTAGTTTAAGAACCATTAAGGATGAGAACCTTGAAATATACGCCTCTACCAATGGTCAAGGAATAGTTGGAGCTTTTGATTTAGGGGAAGGTGTTACCATGACGGTAGATGTTGATGCCGGCCAGCTGATTGTTAACTTTACAAATGTAGTTTGTGCTCTGGAAGGCAGTTACATTACCCGAATTAACAACGTTACTGAGGATGAAATAACGCTAAGGATTGTGTGTATGTAGACACTTTTAAATATTTCTATTGTTGACGTCTTTATTAAAGTAATGTAGAATGCGTATCGGGTTATTAGGTCAACATATACACTCTCATATATATTCGATATACACGTACTTGATCGTAAAACATTACTTGCTATTAATACTCTTTTGAAAAGCAAATATTACAAATATATTATTATGTTTTAGAACAGACTATATTTACAATTATGATACTTTGGTATAACATGGTATATTTTCTTCTCATATTTCATTTCTAGCTGACCCAATCAAACCGACGTTGAATTTCCCATCATCAATATACACTAACCAGCTTACTGAAATCACCTGTGGCGGAAACGTCGGGCGAGATGTGGATGGTAAACGCTTAACTGAGTTATTCATGGAAGGCAAATATGAGGTTGGTTATATACAGTAACGACCAGTTTGAGCAAAGCACTCTTGTGATTGCGTTTTCTTTTTTAATTGTTGATTCATGAACAATAAAAAATTACTGTCAACGGTAAAACGGTAAAACTACTTTCACTGTCATGACTGTGACAAATTTTAAATATACCAATGCTGCATATGCAGCCCTTTGATTTGTCATATTCGTTATATTCAATCTGTGCGTGATTCGGTAACATGCACAAAATCTAAAACATATGTGGTACTTATGGTTCATACCTTTGTTAAACACGACATTTTTAGATTGAGAAACGAAACCCATTTAAGTTACCAATTAGTAGTACTATCGCGCAAGAAAAGTAGTTCCTCCAATTCAAAAGTAGTTATTTGAATGAAATGACGGTTATTACATGTATGCTAATGAGGATGAACGTATACTTGAACGAATATATTTTCGACAACCTGGGACTAGGCACACGACACATTATACAACATAAATCCGTTATTAAACGTTGGAATAGTTTTTAATTTAACATTTCATATTAGTACGAGTATTTTGAATTTTAGATGTGATACCGTACCAGTCTTACCCATGTGTATACATATATACAATATTATACCTTACTGCAGGAAGCAACGAAATTTGCAAACATCTCACAAGGTTTGTCCAGAGAACCATTGTTAGAATCAGAGTGTTCACTAACCGAAACAATCGCATTGAACTTCTATGCCGAATCAATGTGGAACAATGCGGAGATAAGATGCATCCTCAAAAACAAAACTGATGTTGTTCATTACACGGAAATACAAACCGTACATCGTCTGGCTTCAAGTACGTAGTTAAACAAATCTCTCTCACTCTCTCTTACAATATTAAATATATATTTATTTTTTCTTTCATGTTCAAATCAGAGTTGGTGATTATCATTTCACTGATGGCATTGCAATTTGAAATGTTTGATGTGTAACACAATCAAAATAATTAAACACATGTTATGAATTTGCTTATTTATTGATGTTAATTTGGTCGTTTTAATATTTTTCAGATATATTCTTTGCGGAGTCGGCGATTTCCGCCTATATAGGTGACAGTATAACTGTCACATGTAGTGCTGAACATGTTGACGGATTATCTCAAATACGTTTAACTAGAGGAAATAATAGAGAGAATGTATCTGCCATAACCGTTGATGGCCCAGTCGATCATATTAGTGGAATAACGACGGTAGCAGACAATAACTCTTTAACTGGATCAAGCGGGCATTTAACAATACAAATATCGGCAGCAGTCTGTGGGGATAGGGGAAGTTATTTCTGCAAAGCTGTTGGAGTCCAAAATGCACCAGAAACCATCGCTACGATATCCGTAAAACGTACGTATCGACACAAATATTGAAATTATCATAAATTGTATTTACTTTAGAACCCAGCCTAGTGTGCCAACTAATTATAATGTACTAATTAAAACGTTTGCATAAATATCGTTTATAAGTATATCATTACATTGTTAATAGATGTTGTCTTATTTGGCAGGACAACCGGAAATACCAACACTTGACATCTCAATTGATATCATTGAAAGTAAAAACCAATGGGGCAGCTACCCTACCGTATGTAAGGCAGAGGTTGGAAATCCTGCTGTGACTCTTGTTTTAGAATCAAATCGCGCCGGTGAATATGCCGCACTTAATGCTACTGTTACTTATCAAGAAAATATAGAAGAATGTAGTACTGTAGCGACATTGAAGCACTTTAATTATGGACTCTATACTATGGACTGGGATAACTCTCGAATGAGATGCAGTGTGAAGGATGCAGGTTCAACAGAAATTGACGTATCGCTTGCTGTGGCTAAAGTGGTCCATGTCATACCAGGTAATGGCTTAATACTAACTAAATTGTTTTTCTGTTTTTTTTTCTGTCTTTAATTTGATTGGCGACGTTGTTGAAAATATGACAAATATGAAGACCTTGTTCTGTCACGTAGTGGTGAATGTGGTTGCCAGATTATTTACTCCTAAAGTGCCTTTTAGACTTTAACAGTAGTTTATTGCAATTGCGTATTTTGATCGAACATAATATACTTAACGCCATTAAAAGTGCAAGTTTTTTATTTTGTTTTTATTTTATCTGTGTTTATTTTTAAATAAAATGTCTCCAAGATCGATTGTAGTGTTATGTACATGTTAGAAATTATCCACATTCCCAATAAATCTGGTGACCGATAAAATTCATGTATTGAAAGAAGTAAAATCGGAATTATGCGAAATCCATGCATTCTAACAAACTTGCGATTTTAATGGCGTTAAGTATAGTAATAATAAAAGGGAAAAATAGCAAATTCGGTTTAACTGAGTCTGTTCATGAGAGGTAATATAGGTGTAACGCCCCTAAGGCACCCTACCACCAGATTAACCGGTATTATACTTTAAAGCCACTAAGATTGGGGTTGATGATCCCGAAGGACCAGTAAGTAATAACGCAACTGATTTTTAGTCGAGTGGCCTTTTTCTGCCATCACATAGCACAAACCAATTAAATCACGAAACCAATGTATGTCAAATTATCTGAAATAAACTTTAAAAACAAATGCTCGTTTCAACCTACCTGGTTCAAACGTATATCTAGTGGGCTCATCAGCTGTTTACCTAGAATATTGATGAATTACACGTTTACATTCTTTGGTGTTTGGAATTTATTGTTGTATACGACATTAGTTTGGTTTAAACATGTTTTGTCAATATTTTACATAGTACAGAAATATGCGTACCAGTTGTATATGTGATTTACTGATCTTTACACATTTAAAACAAATATGATAATTTTGTAAGAATTTAAGTTGTGACTTTCATTTTTTGCAGATTCTTACTGTAATGGGATTTATAATGGATCTGTGACGGAACACCCATTTGCCTGCTTTGCACAACTGACGTGTGGGTCAAATAAAGTGATTTCGCCGTATCAGGCCTGTACACACACACAATGTTGGGATGGAGGCATTTGTAAAAGTTGCGAGGAAGTTAACAAATGTAAGTAATAATTTAATATAAACTACCAAATGTACATTACTATTTGATAACAGTAAACTTAATGTGATGACAGCTAAGGCCAAAGTATTTGTTTTGTTTTAAATACGTCGTAAATAAGGACAATTTTGACCTCTTTATGCATAATATTTTTATTAATACTTTTATTAAGTGGTTTGCAGTTACCCTGAAATGTAATTGTCTTTTTTTTCAAAATTAGAAATAATGGTGAGCGGTAGCTAGCATATTTCACTCCGCTCATGAACAGTCTCAATCAAACCGAGACTGCAATATTTCGTATGTGTCGTGCTCGGCCGTTTCCAAAGGTCCATTATCAAACTCTTTTTTAAGATGACCCAGACCACATAATACTGAAAACGCTTTCACATCACAAATGCAAATGAGTTGTGTTCATTTTATAATTAAAAATTCAAACGTTTCTGTTTTTCAGGTAGTACAAGCATCATAGTAACCAGTAAGTATTGTTGTTAATCTATATTGTTTTTATTATCAGATTTATTATTTTATAGTTTTTGAGGATATCGGCTACATCGAAGCATTACATAAATTTTTCGTTTCAAAATGGCACGATGTTATTGTTAATTTGTATATTTTAAGACGTTTATTATAATACTGTAAAGTAACTTCAATAGAGCATTTAAATTTGTCATGCCTCTCCTGCAAACGAAAGGATTCATGATTTATTTTAAGTATATCGACTATGTTCTGCTTTGGTTGTCAGTCTAACACAAACGTACATACATATTTGTACAAATACATGTTACAGTAATAGATACAGTCTAGTCTCAGCGAGTTGGCTTGTTTAAACACCGAGATGGGCGTAGCCCATCGAGGTATTTAAATAACCAACGAGCTGAGACAGACTCTATCTTTTTTGTAGCATGGTGTAGTTAGTAACACTGTGATGTCATAGTGACCGTACTCTAAATTCCAATATCCGGTAGTTGTAGCACGGCTTAGCCACTCCCCTTTAGTTACCCTAAATTAAACGATTTAATGCTCTGCATTCATCAAAGGAAATGTCACCGATCATGCTACAACGAGTATTACTTGCAAGTCGGTTGTCTTGTATTTGATTAAATTATAGACTTTACATTTCATTTTAGCAACAACAACATTGGCTCCTGGAACTCCAAGTAGGTGTCTCTTTTTCATCAGTGTCTGGTGTGTTTTACTTTTCTTTCTTACCAGAAAGGAATACAAGATTACCATATGTAGTTAATTATATTTACTATAAATTATAGTTAAATGAGCTATGACTACAAAGTGGAAATAAACGTACCCAATGTTTAAAATCATGAAAACGGTTTATCATAGCTTACTCACTCTTCCGGAGAGACTTTTCAAGTTGACGGAACAAACAAACTATCGTTATATTTTGCCACACGCCCTCACGGGCATAATCGACCAACACACGCAGATAAGTGGTATCTTTCAGTGCTTAGATTCCTTAAAGTTTAACCTTTCTTAAACACGGGAAATGCATCTATAGATAGGAGAATACTTAAATGTTTGCATATACTTTGATTTAAATGTTATAAATATAGACAGGAAAACCAGCGTCAGACGTCAGTAATTACATTTTGAAGCATGAACGACCCCCGTCATACAAACAACTACACCAATGTATGTACTTACATATGTTGAAAATATCGTCTGATATCAATCCTATAATTGTTCTTCTATGATTAAGTCTTTTAGTATGTCTGTACGACATGATATTCCAAAACATGTATGATATGGAGGTACTCGATGAAACGGAGGCGACTTTTAAGCGTACGGACGCGTTAAATGAGTATGGAGGAGACACCAACTTGTTATGAATGCATTGCGATGTGAATTGTAATAATGTTGGAAGATAGTTTTTTGAGAAACCTTTCAGTATTTGCAATCGTTTTCAGCACCAAAGTGTCATTGATATGAATGTCAATTAAATTTGCTTTACATTCTCGCTATTTGTTACACATTAAAAAATTAAACATTTCACTGTGTTTTCTCATATTTACCTGTGTTTTAAATCCTAAGCTCAAAAGCATTGTGTGAAGCTAGATTTGAACTTACGATAACATTAGTTTAATTCAGTGTTAAATAGGGGTGTTAATCTATATAAGGAACACAGATTATAATCTGTGTGTTCAGAGTCAACCAAAAAACTGGCAGTGAATATGCGATTTATCATATAATGAACGCTGAGGATTGCTCTGTAAACGAGTAACTGCATCAACTGGAATTAAATTGTATTCGTACCTGATGGAATAAAAAATTGTAAATCACAGAATGATCGAGAAGTCAATATTTATTTTGTAGAAACATTTATTATCACAGTTGGTAACAATTACCAAAAAATCATTGAAAAGTCATCGTGTTTCGCGATGATGTGATTTTTAATATGATTCTGGTTTGAAAAAACTGAAGACAGAAAGAAAGGGCAATTTGATACGTGTGGTTAATATATTTATGCCTCCTCCATAACCATTTATCGAGTCCCCTCCTGAAAGAATATAACAGTTTATCAGGCAGATATGCACGTGTCTGCATAATAAAAGGTGACCTAATAAATTTTGCTTTATTAGGCGTTGATCAATAAAGCAAATCAATGCGGAATCCCTCGGCGTTTATTATACGTAAAGTTATTTGACGTCATAAAACAAACAAAAAACAACAACATGGTGGCGTCCTCGATAAGCGTAATATGCTGCGAAATAGATAATAATAGTAATTCATACAGAAAATGTGGATAATCTACATGATAAATAAATATTATGTCAGCGCTTTTTATTATCCTCTGTATAAATTTCCCTCCGTTTCATCGAGTCCCCTCTATAACATACGTGTTTTAAAATATCATGCTTTACAGATACAATAATGTTCCATCATAGCAAACATGCTATGGAATTGCTATCGGACGACATTGTCGACATATATGCATACAGACATTGGTGTAGTTTTATGTCTGTGCCGAGAAAAAATACTTAATTCGGGGTCGTTCTCGCTTCTAAATGTAATCGGCGGCCAGTCGTGACTTCTAACGATTGTTGTGCCCATCTCCATTCATACGATTTAAATCAAAGTATATACGAACAAGGTTAAAATATTCTCCCATCTTTTCTTGCAGTTCCCCTGTCCTAGAAAGGTAAACTTTAAGTAATCTAAGTGTTGAAAGATAACACCTACCTCTTTCTTAAGAGGCTCGATTTTCTTGGCGCAATTTATTTTTAGAAAACATATGCTTTTGTTAAAACTTCAAGAAACATTTTATAGCCAAAAAAACTAATTTGTTTATATTAGATAACATTTTATGTTCTAGAAAATTAGTTCGTTACTTTACTGCCTTGGTTAAAAACTGTTTGAGGCCTATATTTATATTTTATACACCTGATTCTTAAATACAACTTCAGTAGCCCAATTTTTAAAATCTGCATTCATAAAAGGAGAACAGAATGTACACCCGTATATGTATATATCCATGTAAGAAAGGAGTGAAACAAATAATAAATACTGATAAAGGTGAACCTTTGAGACCAACAAACACATTTAAGAGAATAAAGCAGCAGACTCGGTTTTATTGAGTCTGTTCATGAGAAGTAATGAAAGAAGCAACACTTCTCACGCCCCCTAGCACCGGCTTAAGCGCTATTCTACTTCAAAGCCACCTGTATTGGGCTCGTTGGTCCAAAAGGACCAGTAAAAAATAACACTACTGAAACAATACTTTCGTATTGTTCTTTTCAATTGATTACCTAATGAGTATGAACCTCTTGTCGCAGATTTGTTATATTGCTATGAAAGAGTTTTCACGTTGATTCTTTCACAAGATATGCAGACATATGGCATCGAAGCCTTTAATAACACCCCCGGTATCTGGATGATATATTGAACATTGATAAACCTTTTTTCATACTATGGTTAATAACATCTATCCAGTTCAAGCCAACAAAGCTATTGTTTTTGGTACTGTCGCTTCTTTTCTCGGTTTGTTTCTCTCAAATAAGAATAGAGACATATTAACAAAACGTATGACAAAAGACGTCGTTAATCATGTCCAATTAGACGAAAAAATTCCGCGAGCAACATTTTATGGGATATTTTCTCAACTTTTTCGTTTTTGTAGAGCTTGTAGTGTGTTGAGGACTTCAATATTTAATATACTTTTTGTATATCTAAAAAGCTCCATCAGAAATATCGTTACCATAAACTTGCAAAAATTAAAAACAAAAATATAATCTCAACTGTTCTGCGACAAGATTTATAACAACCTGACTTTTATGGTGACGTGATTTACAAACTTCATAAGATCCTTTGTCATAAGCACTTCCATGTAGTTTATCATTCTTGTTAGGAAATGTATCAAACGAGGTTATGACCGTATCGTATTACAGCGCACTGCATGTTCAGTGTTTTACCAAATTCTAGTTCCTATTTTATTGTGCGACCCTATGATGACGTCTACATCAATCCCGAAAAGGAAGGTAGCGTTTAATGCTTGTCTTTCGTATTGTCTTGTTGTGCTCTCAATGTGTGTTTCTGTTGCTCTGGCTTCAGACAAGTCATTCAATATTTGCTCGGTTGCTTTATATGCAATATAGGTCTTATTGTTTTATATTCAGATAAACAGGATATTTGTGCTGCCTAGTTTGTTAGAGGATAACTCCTGGCTGATATTTCTTTATAAGCAGGGTATTGTTTAATTGGGATGACAATAGAGTAAATATTCCCAGGTGGTATCCTTGCTGTAAAACTGTATGTGTGTGTTGCGTTTGTTTTATCATTGGTGTTAGCTACATTTCCTGTTTGACTTTTGAGTCCACTTGTATATATAGCATATTATGCTTTCTTCGTATTTCAAATTGTAATAATCACGAAAAATGTATCTTTACCATCAACATACACGTGAAGTATATTTAGTCTTGTTAAAACTATATTTTATAACACTGGTTGCTAAACCTGTCTTTAGATATGAGCCGTTGAACGTTTATATTGATTGTGCGATGACCGGACAGATTCTGGACCCTATGATGACGTCTACCTAAATCCTTATAGGACGATCTTTAAACTTGTCTTGTCGTACTCTTAAAGGTTTATTCTCTTGTTGCTCTGGATTCTGTCACGTATTTGAGTACTTACTTTGTAGGCTTTTGTTTTTTTATTTTTATATTATATATACATGATCATTTATGTGTTTTACTTATATTGCCTATTAATGCTGCTTTGTTTGTTAGAGATTATATCTATTAATGCTGCCTTGTTTATTAGAGATTATAACCTGGCGGGGATATCTTAATTTACACTTTTCCGTTTATTGGGATGACACTAGGGTAAGAGTGAGGTTTGGTACACCCGATAACTTGGTTTAAACCCCAGCGGCCTTTTCTCCACTGACAGTTCCAAGGCGATATCACTATTGTCAACCCGTTTGTGTTTGTGATGCATTATTTTGCCTTTTATTCGTCTTTAAAGCTGTTCTTTGTTTTTTTGTGTGTGTTTGTGGTTGACCTTCGTCCTTGAATACTTTTCCTGTTCGTTTTTTATATACATTTTTATAGTGTCATTACTATTTTACCATAATTCAAAAGGTATACAGTGTACCGATGTCACAACAGAAGTCGGTCTCAATGCTGGATTTGTATGTACCCTAAGTAACACCAACATAAGTATATCGTCAGATGTTGTCCTGATTTACCACGATGAGGAAAAAGTATTTAATTTAACTGGATCAAGTGGTGGTGTTGACGTGGGTACTGGAATGTCATATAGCTTTATGCCTGGTGCGACAGTTGTTATTGTTGAAGATAGCATACTAGTAGACTTTGCACCAGTAAGTTGTGACCATTCTGGTGCTTACAGAGTGCATTATTCTGGCCGTTCTACAGTTCTCGAAGACAACAGTGGAGTAAATATACAGAGTATGTACCAGTATTTTCTTATAAATCGTACCAGTTATTAGCATTACATGTTTTATCACCATTTTTAAATAAAATGAGTGTTAGGACTAGTCAATAACATATATTCTGCATTTTTATTTTGTGTACATGAATTTTTAATAATGTAATGATATTAGAGAAAAAATAATTCAAATGATCGTGTTCAAAGTACAATACTATATATAGAGCTGTCTTCGTTCTCACACACATTATATATTATATATACAATATGTATGTAGCATGAAATACAAAAAGGTGTCGAGCGGCATATTTGATGTGCTTCAAACATGAACAACTTTTATTACATGTTTGAATGTGATTGCAGTTTGCAATATAATCATAAAATATTGTCGATATGATGTCATTGTGATTTCAATTAATTGTTCCCTTTGATGTAGTAAAGAAGAACACGAGTGACAGCTTTTATTTGTCTTGCATACCGGAAGGTGATAGATGGGTGATGAAAAGCCTGATCTTACACATGGGGAAAGATAAAAGTCACCCGCATCAACAATGACTTCAATAACGTTGCATGACATCATTGTGTAAAAGACATGCAACACGTTAGTAATTGGCGACGTCACTCACAGAATTTAAATGATAAGCAAGAAAAGGAATCCGTCATGGGTATCCGGTTCATAAAGGGTATTTCAACCCTCGGTATGACTGTTTTAATCAGAATCTCGGCAGAGCCTCGGTTCCGATAAAAACAATTATAACTCGTGTTGAAATTTCCGATCTTTACCGAATACCCATGAAATATACTCATGAAATATTCTTATAATATACTACTTATATACTTATACCTCTTATCTACAATGCCTTTTAATGTCAATAAGCCAATGAACTACTGTATAATTTTGATGACCATTTGTGATCTGCAATCTGATGATATGACGTTAAAAGAAGGAATCACTAAACTGATTACCTATATCATATGTTATTTTTCTCCCTGACAGTTTAGAAGTTATTTTTAATTAAGAATTTTTGAAAATCATAGTTCAATTAATTTTTACAATTAAACTATTATGTTATTAGAAGGGCTGTCACTTTACACATTATATTATTGAAAATTGAACATTGGCAAATACTATGGAACTTCTACTATTTAAATGTACCTATTTACAATACATTGATTATTACCCGATCGATAATCAATTGCATAATATGATCAACAATACAGATAAACGACATAGCAGTTGGAACTGATATGCTTTCTACTTATTTTGTTAATTTTATATTATTATGTATCAGTCGTTGGATTAACCTTAACAAAACGAAAACAAATTGCATGTTGTGTGTTATGTGCAAATTTACGAATGTTCGACGGCGGCTGCATTATCTGTCTAGTTTTACAATTCAACCAAAGATAAATCCATATTGTTTATTAACACTTCTATTTTCAATTTCGTATTAGCCAATGTCACTCCTCCCGTCTTGAAAAAGGCTCCCGACGTCTACTATCGTAACCAGGAGATTACTATAACGTGCAACGGTAATCTTGGAAGACCACAGGGTTCAGCGAATGTGGCTTTGATGAAGAAACCATCAGGAGGTAACGCATTCGAAATCGTTGATGGGATCACTTCTAGCGAGGTAGACAACGAGTTATGTGCAAAGAATAAAACAATCACTCACACGTTCATTGTACAGGAAAGTTTTATTGGGGATACATTTATGTGTGAGACAACAGCTAATGGAAATATACTAGTATCCTCAACAGAGACCGTAGCGATTGTGGAGGCTGGTGAGTTGTAAATTAATAACATTTGCTAGACTAAAAGAGGACACACTCTCAATATTTCTAGTCCGGTTTATTATCGTGTTCCTAAAATGAACGTCTGAGGTCTGGACAACACAAATACTGGGTTGTTTTATGTAACACATTTTCGAAGTTAAAGATGTATGCAATGACCTGGACGTGGTTTTAAATTATCTCAGATGTGTTCATGGAGACATTAGAATTAAAAATATGAAGAAAATACAATGGACACAATTCAGGCACTTTATTGTTGTTTGTTATACCCTCAATCACGGATATTGATTGCATTTACATGATTTTCATTTCCAAGGCTTTGAAAGTTTTACTCTGGAAACAGATTATTTTCTTATAATTAACTATAACCTTAGTTAAAAGGGGATATACTTAGTGTTTATTATTGCTGCAATTAATTATTATTGCAACATTTTTTAATTATGTTATTCTGTAACATATATGTAGTGTTGAAATGTTCTTCAGCAATTTCCTTTAGAGAGCAACAACTATCAGTGGCCATTGGACAAAGCGTACAGATTGAATGTACATTGAATGCATACGTTGGTGTCATTGCTGTCGTCATCAGTCGACAAACCATATTATCCGGTAAACTTGAGGAAGTCAAGCGGACAAATGTCACGACCGATAACTCGCCTACCGTGTTGACACTGATTATTGACGAGGTGGCATGTGCTCATGAAGGGGATTATTTCTGTGATGCCGTGTTCTCTCTAGCCAGTGCTACAGGGGTATCTTTGAAAACGAAATCATTCCTTTCTGTTACACGTATGTTCATATTGCTGGTATATTTAAACTATTAATCCGTTAATTTGGAAATTTACTTACTAAACTAATCCGTACATTTGGAACATTTAAAGTTAAGTTTATACGTACTTAATGTTATGAATGCATATTGTTTAAATAGTTTTTCCTTGTAATATAATACACATATGTTCACGTATATAAGTATATTACGAACATAACATTAAATCTATTAAACCATAGGCACCCCAGAAACACCAACTGTACAACTACCAAGCAATTTGGTAGCTGGAGAAAAGACGCAACACGATAGTAATTACCTGAATTGCACAGCTGACGTAGGCCATCCACCTGGACAAGTCAGACTGGTGTATTCCCTAGAAAACTCAACCGAGTTTAAGAACTTTGCTGATGAAAACCTTGGAGAGGCGGGTACTACAGAAACACCTGGTAATTGTAGTACCATTAAATCAGAATACTATCAAGATATACTTTTTACACAAGACTGGAACAACAGACGGTTTAGATGCGACGTGTTTAATGAAAGTGGAATCCTACACTCGTCTTCGGCTGAACAGACATTACAACTTGTGGAAAGTAAGTATAACATGTTCATGATGTTATAGAGAAAGTTTAAAATCGATATAGGTGCTATGAGCACTTTATTTAATTTCAAAATGACACATTTACATAAGGGAAATAACTATTTTTAAGAAATAACTCTTGCATGTTTGAGAATATAACATGGGGGGGATTTCTTATTTACACTGTCCCGTTTAATGGTATGACACAAGGGTAAGAGTGAGGTTTGGTGCCCCCTAGAACCTGGTTTAAACCCCCAGCGGCTTTTTTTTGCCACTGACCGTTCCAAGGTGTTATCCCTATTGTCAACCCTTTTGTGTTTGTGATGTCTTACCTTTTATTCCTCTTTAAAGTTGTTCTTTGTTTCTGGGTGTGTTTGAGGTTGACTGTCGTACTTGAATGCTGCTTTTCCTGTTCGATTTATATCTGCTTTTATAGTGAGGGTTGGTGCACCCTAAAACCTTCTTTAAAACCCCAGCGGCCTGTTTAGCCACTGACCGTTCCAAGGCGGTAGCCCTATTTTTCAGCCCGTTTGTGTTTGTGATGTCACATGATTTGCTCCCTATTAAGATTGTAATTGCAATTTATTTTAATGCATTGTTTTGGTTCACTGTTTTCTGTGGAGGCTACTTTCGACTTTTATACCTACTTTGTGCACATATATGGCATAACCAACCTCATTACGTATATAACATTACTGTAAACTTTTACGTCATCAATGGGTTTAAACATTAGAATTTCATGTTTGAGAATAGGTTAAAAGCTTGACATGCATGAGAAATTCCAGAAAACGATCAATTAACTAAATGACTGTTAGTTTGTGTTTTCATATTCAGCTATTTTCATTTTGCAATTTGGTTTTGCTCTCTTTTGATTTTGAGACACTCAAACTCTGTTACTGAAGAAACGTTTCTCCACGTGTTTAATGCATACATTTTGTATATTTTAAAAACTTTTTTGCTAAACTTGTCATTAGATATTTTTGAATATTTCCACAAATAGATATGCACACTTTCTTTTTTTGACTCTGTATGTTTTCTTTATTCTTATAGCGGAGAATATCCCGGCGTAATAAGAATACTGATTTTAATGACATACTATATCTGAAAACATATATGTCAGGAAAAATATAAGCCAAAATGAATACATATGTATTCCATGTTAGCAGCTACAGATATCGTCATAATCTACTAATGAAGTCAACATAAGCACACATTTCAAAAGGACAGCTTAAAATTATTTTGCGTAGTTAACGCGTTGAATTTTTAAAGAGCAGTTACTGTCTTTTGTATGCCCATATGTAGCTGAATGTATATGCTGAGCTCAAATATCACTCAACCAAAACACAAACTGCATATGAGTATAAAAGGTGGCGTGTATCACAGCTGGTGCATGAGTTCTAAAAAATACATTTACCAACAAACGCAATATGAACTGGAGAACGCTATTTATATTTTATGTCTATACATTTAATTTTAGATACATGCATGGAGGATGGCAATGGATATTATCACCCATACAACTGTAAATGGTGTCACAGCAATGGAGCGTTAGCTGTGGCCTCTTGTGTTGGGGGATGTCCGGATATATATATACCTCCCCCCTTCACCCACCCAAATTCACCCACTCGAAATCAACCCCCCCCCAGCCCCCCCCCCCCCCCCCCCCCCCCCCCACCTCCACCCACCCCAACACACCCACTCGAAAACAACCCCCCCCCCCACCCCAACACACACACTCGAAATCAAATCTATTTACAGCTTTGTTACCATTTATTATTATTAAGCAAATGTTTGAGCAATAACTAAGTAAATCGATAGAGTTATGGTACTTTATTATGTTGGAAACATGGAATTTCACTTAGATTTTGTCGATATAAACTAGTATATGCCATGTGGTATAGACGTATGTATGCATTTAGGGAGGATATTTGTTTGGTGTTTTAAACCATTTTCAACACATGTAATGTTATATATGACGGTCGATTTTTTGTGGTGGATATACAAGACTGCAGGATTTACTGTGTTTGAGAGATGGAGGTAAACCAAGGACTAACTTCTTATATATTATGTTCAAATATTATTTTTTTCAGATAAGTGCGTGGATGATGGTGACGGCTATTACACGCACCCATACGATTGTCATAAATATATACGGTGTCACAGCAACGGGACGCTAATTGTGAACTCATGTAAGCCTGGGTGTCCAAATATACCGGACAAAGAGAGTTTACTTTGCAATGGTGACTGTGCTGAACTGTGTGTATAGTCATGCACCAAGGACATGGACATGGACATTATTGAAACTCGAGTGTGTATTTCATTCAGAATCACATGTGTGATTAGAGCGTGTTTTATTTAGAAGTTTGTACATGTATAAACTAGGTATGGACTTAGAAGTTCCCCGTCAAACAGAAGTAGATTAACTATAAATGTGGTAATGGGTCATTTTAAGTTAACGGTTTATGAAAAGTTGTGAATCGCGTGTAGAATCAATAATTCTAAAATGATAAGTTAATCATAAATTAATCAATGTTAACACTGTGTGTGTTTGGTACGTGCGCGCGTGCGTTCGTGCGTGCGAGTGTGTGTTTGTAAATATGTATTTTACTGTTTCATTGACAACATTTATTGAGAAAGATATTTTAAAACGTTCTAATTATTTACATATAACAGAAAATATTCCATGCTTAAGTTCCCGAATATGATAGGTTCCCTAATTCATGTTTTGACTTTGATACTGTGAAATGTGTATACGTAACTGATATTATTTTCTCTCATATGAAACATGCGGCTTAAATGTGGCGGAGAGCAATTATTAGTTAATGTCAGCATACTCGGTAAAAACAAATTGGCCAGAAATTATAATTGAAGTTATTAACCGGAATATACTAACAACTATTTAAATGTATATATCGCTGCATTAATAGACATGTTATGTTACGAGGGTGCTTCAAAAAGTTCTGTCACTAGGCATATATCCTTTGAACTGAATATTATACTGAGATAAAGTAGTGTATTTATAGTACTACTGGGTTTGCTCTCTTAAATTCCACAACAAAAATGAAAAATTTCCGGTTATTTATACCCCTGAATTACCTCCCCCTACCACACCTTTTGTATACTGGCATCTCTGAAAATGTCCTTGTTACAAAACGTTGTAAAACATATTTGAATAATTCTATGCTTTTACATTTTCTTGTACGCCATCTGTTGTTATTCGCCCATAATCCATATGAATTATTTTTGAGAATTCGGAAAGGTCTTGCTGCAAACCAGATATGAGTGAATGCATACCCCTTAATTTTAGCAGAAATAACACTGATTTTCTTCATTTTGTTTACGGAAATGTTATAATATCTTTTAAATGTCGTAATTATTCTCATAGTATTAACATGATTAATATGTTTTCATATTTTTTTACAAATCCATGTCCTTCAGTGTCTAAATTTCATATTCAACACATTATTGTATAATTTAGTACAATGTTTAGTGAAAATATTGGTCATCCAAAAACGCTGTTTCAGAAGACTGCCCTTCCATTTAATGTCCATTTATCATTAAATTAATTTTACACGTTAGCTTAAAACGTTAATTTCTAAGACAATGCCTTTTCATCTACCATGCTTAAATTCTGAATCTTGTAATGCACATATATATATCTGGTAATGTATGAGAAATTTCAAACGTCTTCGACAAGTACTTAAAGAGAAACGGGCATTTAAAAAAGTAAAAATTAACATACCTGAAAAAAACTCAGGACGAAAATGCCTCAGTATGTATAAGTGATATGTATTAAATGTTCCATAACTTTCGTCACACAAAAGATACAGCATTCATTTTACCATCAATGGAATGGTATTGAAACTCTCGTTCATTTGGTACCAAACATCAACACTCACAGCGAGCACATAATTGTTAAAACGCGTTAGTGACAGAACTTTTTGAATGACCCTCGTAGATATGTTTCCATTCGAACCTAAAATGACAGAAAAATGATATCACTAATCATGTAGGGGTCATTACTGAAATAGCGGCGGATATATTCAATATCGATTGTAATGCATACCTTTTACATGGATATTTTGCGATAATCTTTATCATTTTTCTTTCATATCTAAAACGGTTTTTGGGTTTAAAGATGAATGGCCACCCTGTTTGTAGTACTATCAATTAACAAATTTAACTCTTAAACATCATGTGAACATTGTTTGATAGTTTCGGAGAGAAACATATATTGAAAACCGCTAATAGCTTGTATATCATGAAAAATAAGTAGTATTTGCATGACGTAGATACTACTTTTACCACTGCGTGACTGCACGGGGAAATGAGGTAAATCTGAATTGTATGGCTGCACAATTATTGCCAGATAATTGATAAATACACTTACCTGTGGATTAATTTACCTGTTGGTCAAAGTTTTCTACGTCATCAAATAAAATCTTATTCTCGCTTTTCACAGATATTGAAATGTGTGAATTGTAAATATCCATTGTTGTGTATTGATTTCGATTTGAATAAAACAAAACATGGCCGAAAAACTTTAAGTTGTTTAAAATGCCTCTATTCAGTGATGTACGCATTTCAAAATTACGATATGCGTTGTGTCTCATATTATTAATTTTAGCACTAACTCCTTTGTCATTTACGATAACATTTCTCTCTCAATTTATTCTCGAGTTTAATATGTTGATGACATTATTTAACATAAGCTGTCTGTAAAACATACACGCTTGATGCTATCTGATATATGGGAATGCAGGACATTTCAGAATGCATGTTAAAACATTTGTTTATTTCAAGCGTGAACTTTACAGGAAACTATTAAACAGGATGCCAACTTTTCAAAGTTTTGCATAGTAAATAATGGAAAAAATGAAATCCCAAACAAAATTAAAATAATTATATTAGGTTTATGTTTACTACATTATTTGAAAACATCATAAATACTATGTTTTATAAACCTTTACATTCTCATATACTCTTACAAAATCATTATGTAATGTTTCATATACTATCGATCAGACTTACTGTTACATTTTAAACGTCGGTCAAAATAAGACCAATATGAAGAAATACAATACTCAGTATATCTAAACGGTGTTGTTTTTATATACGAATAATAACCCTAATAAGACAATAATACGGTAGTTATTACAAATCAAATTAATAGTTGTTGATAAATATATATATTTTTGCCAATATATACAGGATGATATTAATGCAGTGCAATTATAGAGCTATGTGTGTGTGCTATAAGCTTAGCTAACCAAACACCTTAAAGCTACACAATCCCGATAAAAGGCACACTAAAACTGAAAAAATGTAACGGTCATTACGCATGTTGTTCTAAGTGATTAATGTATACGTGTGGGTTCATATATACAACATGCGCACTACCTAAATTCACTGAATATTAATGAGATAAGGCGGTACTGTATGTGACGCTTCAGGTCCTTTTTGAATCGACCACTGGTCTTATAACGGGTATAAAAGCGGATTTTAGCAGACGGCATTTTACCACCGAAGTGATGAGACCAATCTTCAGTAGAAAGACCTAATAGGAAATACAAGTCATTAGAAATTGAAAAGGAAGCTAAAGATGTACTTACTCAAACAACCTTATAAGTCCATATTTATATATAATCCAAAACAAGACCTATAATTAAACGTAGCGGCCTTTTAACAAAGACCCTGTCCAACTATCGCGGTGCATCAAAGAAACTATTATATACCAATAATCCTCCATTTTATTTGTGTGTGTGTGTGTAGTGTATATTGACACAAAACACAAGGGAGACATTGTTTATCGAAATTGGAATATTGATAGAGGCTCGTAACTAATGATATAGTATTTGTTATGTGAAATTATGCATGCATGGTTTACACATATTAGTAGAGTATAAATCAACATAGTTTTAATGAATTCCTCTTAATTTATGAATGAATTGAAATTTTGAAATCGAAAATAAAATGGATAGAGAGACACAGAGACAGAGAGAGACATAGAGAGTCAAAAAGAGGGAGAAGGAAAGAGAGAAAGAGAGAGAGACACACACATAGATAGAAAGAGAGATACAGAGAAAGAAAGAAAGCGAGAGGGAGGGAGGGACGGAGGGAAAGGAGTGAGAAAAGGGGAGAGAGAGTGGGAGAAGGAAGGAGTGGGGTGGAAGGCATTGAGAGAGAGAGAGTTTCTATATAGTCTTATAAACATAGGCGTCAGAGCACCCCAATGTTTCGGGGTGGGCCCCAATATTGATGCTTTCACGAAACAAAAAAAAATGCAACATAAATGTATGAATTGGCAATCTGAACATTAAAATTCTGATTGATAATATTTCAAAATCAAAGAAAATAAGAAAGATGTCAGCTTCCGTCTGTATGACAGGGTAAGTGTTAACTAAAAACCGAAAGTTTTAGTATAACAGTTTTAGTATAACAGTTAAGTTCAAATACTAGTAATTAACCTTTCCTAAGTTTATTGATTTGTGAAGTAATTTTAAATGAAAACTGGCCCGTAACCAGCCCTGAAATTTAACCGAGGCATATCCCTTATGTTGGTGTCTGGTGGCATTAACCTCCATCTCCGCCCTAGATTTATTTTTTAATTTCCTTCAATGTGTTGCATTTCCCCCAGGGTCCTTATATACTAGTATATAGTTGTTTTTATGTAAAGTATGTACATTCCCAAAATTCAACCAAGGCAAATACCTCTGTGTGCCCCAGTGTAACTACGGACCTGGAAAAGCAATATGTTCAAATGCAGTGGTTTATATTCACGGTGGACAGACGTAACGGACACTGGCTGCTCAAAACAGCGTTACCTCGATCCTTGTTACTCATGTAAAGGACCCTGGCGGGTCATACACTGTTAACACATATTTAATATTACTTTACAATAAGACACTTTTTAAAAATGATCGCACCCACGGAACACTAGATGCACTTGTGTGTCTGAATTCATGAAGAACGGGTTATAAAAACAGTGTTTTAGAAGTGAAAGAACGCGCACTGTTTACACACCGACGCGTGAAAGTAGTCTAGTTCTATGAAAAGTGTTTATTTCAAAAATGGTGACTGCTATTGGGCATATGCTATGTCTGGAATTATGTATGTTCAGCCATAACATCCATTGGACGTATTTAATACATAATAATATCTACCGATTACCAGAAGCGTTAAGTTGTTTGTGCATTGCAAAGTAACGGATCCTGTTTGCTCATGGCACCGGATCCTGTTTGCTTCTGACACAGGATCCTAGTCGGTAGTTGCAAACATACATCTTAAAAAAACGACTAGATATGTTCCCCTGTTCGAACTATCTCGGTTTGATATCAGCGGTGGAAGATAAAGCTGCGACATTTTCAATTGGGTGGGGTTTGTGCGGGGGTCAACTTACGGAAAAAAACAATGTGCTGAGATATTTTAAAGATTTTCACATTTAACGAGTTTTCACCCTCCAAACATTGGCGAGGAACTCGTACACTTCAAGGGGGCTGGTTTGGTCTACTTGATAGCACGTTGCATTTGACCCGGATGAAGCTTTATCGCCGCAAGTCAATTTCTTCTGTGTATTATTGAGTAAAACATGTTTCTTCTCGTCCGTCCGATTGGTATGTACACCAGTTCTGTGTTCGGAGTCTATCCTTGGAACAATTTGCTAACTTGATAAACAGTTAAACAACATTCAGCTAAATGTTATGTGATAACCTTTTCAAATCATAGGATGACTCCGATGAGGGTGCTCCCCTCGAAATCCGCTAGTGCTTAACAAACAAAAGTGGCAACATTCTCAATAAAATTTTATCTAAAATTATATTATATATATAAAATAATGAAAACTTGCGAATTAACTGTTTACCATTGGTAAATGCCTCTTTAAAACTTGTAATTGACATTTTCAGTAAGTATTCGGAGATTATAACGAAAAGCTAAGCTTTTCTATAGGAGGAGTTCAATGTATTACTTTATACAATTATATTAATTTGTGAATAAATGTACATTAAGAGTTATTTTAAACAAAATATCTAAATAAAAAAAGTTTTCTGATTTGTTGCGTACAACAACGGTGGCCTTTCTATACGACATGTCAGCCTACATTATACTAACACTCATGTATATAGTCTACGTCATTAGTTGTTCATATTGCTGCGTTTGTATTACTTGTAATATTTATTTTTTTTATTCATTGATGTATTTTGTTTTTAAGTATCATTTATGATCAAACAATTGTTACCTGTTAGGGGCTTAACTAGGGCGTTGCTAGTGTGGTCCCGCGGCAAACTTCATGAACTTGTTTTATTCCCAGATACGCTGTGGTTCGTTTATTCCCACTATTTTATATCTATTTGACGCTGACATGTTGATGATATAGTCTGAATCCTTATATCCCCTCGCCCCTACTTTTTCGTTTTTTTTGTGTTTTTTTGTTTTGTTTTTATGTATTGTGTATTTTTTTTAATTTTCGGATTTTTGCAGACAGTGTGTACACAGCATCGTGCTCTAAGATAATGCCTTTTAAATAAACCCTTTTTTATAATATTGAATGTTATTTAACGGCTCATCAACACAGTATAGGTTATTGAGAGCCGCCCCAGAGAGAGGGAAGGATACATAGGAATACGGGAACCGTGCCCTACTCTTATTATCGAATTCTTTAACGTGCTCGGAGGATAGACCGATACACGAGACCGCCCGGTTTACGTCCCCATTTGACGGACGAGGCTAAGGGAAAGTGTCTTGCCCGACGAAACTCAGTGGCACCTTCGGTTACAGATATAAAAACTGGTTGAGGTCATTGTCGTGTAAAACGGCGACAGAAACCGTCATGCAGCGCGCTGCGGGGAAAGTAAGTTTGGCGTAGGTCCGGAGTACATTTGTTTAGCATTGTATCTTGTTCAACATAGACGCATTTAGCCAAACTCACCACCAGATTCTATCACTATAACAAGATCACATCCTCTACATTAAATATTGGGCTGTTCTTTTTTTATTTTCCATCATGCTGTCGCATGAATGATTTTAGTACCGATGGTCCACATTGGTGAGGCACTGTTTCAGTCGTTCCCAGATTTCATGAGGCATGCAGTACTTGTCCTACTTGTGAAAATGTGGATGGTCTGCCCCCCAACGAAAAAATCGACCATCATATATAACATAAAATGTGCTGAAGATGACTTAAAACACCATGCAACCAACAGATTTTTTTTTTATTGTTTGTTTTGGTGGAGCCAAAGTCCCGATCGTCGTTTTCTCTTTAATCTGAAGGTATATAGAAAACAATCTATCAACCTGGATCCGGTGCCAAAGATACAGATTGTGTCCGTTGCCAGAATCTCAAGCATTTTTTACAAAGCAACCAGGGTCCGGTGCTCTGAAATTTAGACATGATGTAAATATTTGCAGATGTTTAGACCAAACTGTTATCTTTATTGAACAACAGCAGTTGCAAACCAGTTTGGGAACACATTAAATCAGTCAAAGAGGACATAAAATTATGGAAGTTTGGCTTTTTAAAATCATCAACTTTGTATCGACCGGTTAAGAGTTAGATTGTCAGGAATTATTCTGCATTTGTTGTACATAAATAAAATGTATTTCGAAGGATATGATATTCAAAAGTTCCGTCGCATAAGGTTTTTCTCTTATACATACGATACTGTATCTTTATGTTCGAACTTTTTGACACCAGTGTCCATTTTCCTTCTGTTTTTACCAGCCAGGGTCCGTTACAAGTGCAACCAGGATCAAGGTAACGCAGTTTTGAGCAGCCATAGTCCGTTACGTCTGTCCACCGTGCTATTAGCAGTGAGTCTTCGCGATTGAGCATATTTATGTAAAGTAACTTAATTAATACGAAATTGTTAATCGGCCTCCGTAGCGCAATAGGTTAACGCGCTGTCTCAGTATGCTTTCAAGGTTGCGGACGGGGTTCTAGCACGGGCCTTAGTACTTTTTAAAACATTTTTTTTTTTATGAATTTTACTTTTTATGAAGAAGTAGTATTCAAATGCCTTTCACATTCGTCAGATTTAAATATTAACAAACATTTGTATAATAGCACGCACACAAGCACGGTTTACGCACGCACCCACAAAAGCACCCACAAAAGCTCGCACGCAAGAACGATCCTTTTTTTTTTTTACAAATTGTGACTCTTATTATTTTCCCAAGAAGTTCCGTAATTGAAAAGTGTAACTGAAGGATAGACGGATGGGTGACCTTCATGTGTATACCCCTTCCTCATATCCTGAAAACTACGATTTGCGAGAAATAATATAGCTGGTCTTTTTCCAACAAAAGAAAATTCCATATATATAACTTAATTTGAACAGTCTCATTGAAAACAATAATTTCTCCCTATCCCGAGTCAATACTTGAGCATGTATTTCACGTTACACACTATTGGCTACCGATACACGCTCTCTGTATATGTATACATGTATAATATGTATGTGATTTTGGATTATTTCAAGGATATTTTAGGAAATAAGTATATACAATATATGGAACATATGTGGAATACGCGGGTAAGTGTTTATAATTCTCTACATAGTCATGTATTTACGTTATGCCTTACGCATTTTACTTGTTCCCTTTCGTTCAACAATACAAACATGTATATAGTTACATTGCACGCCATTAAATATCCTCATCGAGTTGAATAGTCTGTAGTTATCGGATATCTGAGCGAATTGCTATATAAACGTTTAGGCTTATATACCCGTAATCGCTGGGTGGTACAATTTCAAAGTTACCGAAGCGTTCCTCACGCCTATTATGCAAATGCCTCGATATACGCTATGACAATATACTAGCCTAAACAATGTAGACAACACAACCAGCAAAGAACTTCATCTATGAGCATTCTTATGTTTAAAAAAACTTGAAATTGTATTATTTTATCGGGATTGTGTAGCTTTAAGGTTCGGTTTAATAGTTAAATGCATCACGCATGTACACATACATAACACGGGAAATCCAAAAAGGTGGTGACTGTGAATGCAACACGAAACATTTATTCCGGTTTGTGGTGCAGTGCAGACCTACGGTGCCATTGCGTTTGATTGCTGTTAATTTTATAGGAGCATTTTTCTCATTTATGATATATTCTCTGACAATCGTAATCTACCACGTCATATTCTTAAGCGTGAAAACGAATAACTATCAGGAGATGTAAATAACAATAACAGTGAATGCTGGACAGCTCTTATATTATACGTTCAGGTATACGCCCCGTGTGGTTGCCGGGGGCCCCCGTTTGGTCACGGGGCAAAGAATAGGGCCACTGCAGATCCCTTTGGAGGGGTAGGCATATGGGTAGAATCCCCCCAAAATCATGTTCATTTTATCATTTTTTGTTCATGTTCATTAAAGGTCTTCATCATGATCCCTGCATTGTTTCAGGTGCTATTTCGCTCGCATCAAAAGAGCAGTGGCAGAAAAACAATAAAGTGGCTCCAGCGTAAATGGAGTTTCTACGATAGAATTTGCAGCAACTCTGCAGTTCAGGGTGAGAAGATTCTAGGCCCATTTTCCATATTTTATCTTGATGTACATGGAAGATGAGCCTGGGATGTTCATGCTTATTAGGCGCCATATAACCTTTTCATGTGTTGGTGCGCCTTAAAACCCCAATTCAACCAATTCAGGTATATACATGTTAGTATTAGTATGCACTGCATGCAAGCCAACAACTCAACATATATTACACAGAAATGTCACGAAAACGAACCAGTATGTATTTCTGCAATTTTGAAACAAAAAAGAGTAATTTCTAAATGTGGGAGAGTTCACAGGTATAGACATCCAATGTTGAAGTAAAATAGTTTCGCCCTTAATGTGGCAGAGTTTACAGGTATAAAAATCCAATGTTGAATTCAAATAGAGTTAGTCTCCCCATTACTGTGAGAGAGTTCACAGGTGTTGAAGTAAAATAGAGTTAGTCTCCACCTTAATGTGGAAACTTTCACAGGTATAGAAATTCAATGTTGACGGACGTGAGATAGAGTGAGTGCCAACCATAATGTAGTAATAGTATGATAAGGGGAGATAAAGGTTCACAGGTATAGAAATATACAAGAAAACAGTGATACAAAGTATTACAAGCTGGACAGAACAGTTACATTAAGAAAACAGTAAGGGGACTAAAGATGATGAAAATAAACGAAAAGTGTGTAGATGTTAGAATTTTTTTATATGTAATTGTCAACAATCAAAACACATTTATCATGAAAGCGTTGAGCACTAGATTAACTAGTCATTATGGGACAAAATGAACATGTTTTTAATTTTGGCATCTGTGTTGAATAATGTTATAATATGAATATGATAGACATCTGAAATAGTATGTGTAATGGATAACTAAACAAAATGTTGTTTCATGATTAGAATGTGAGGAACTGGAAAAATATCATAGTTAGAATATGAATAATTGGTAAATTATCATAGTTATCTACAAAAAGACAACTTCATGATAATATAATAGCAATTGGTTTTAAAGATTAGCATCTGTGAAGGTAATCTCAGTTTTAAGCAATGCAAATTTATATTAGGAGAAAGGGTTTAATGTCAGATGTTTGTTTATATTTTATTGAAATCCGATCAGTAGTTCATGAAAATAAGTAACAGTGGAGCAGACCTAATAAAACTCTTTAGAAGATGCATCAGTTAAAATGTCATCAACTCTGTTTAATATTGAAGAGATGTTCCTTATTTTAAAATCAGACAGCACCAAAAAGAGACACATACATAGCTGTACACACAAACAGTTAGTAATATTCAAGCACAATTTCCTTTATATTGTTCTTATAATTAATATTAATTATTAAACAAATGCAAGTTATTTAGAAAAAACTAACGGGGCGCCGCGAGCTTTTGAAAAATCAAGATTGCTGTTTGTCCCTATCAATACTCTTTAATCAGTGACGATATCGATTTGGGACCAGCTGTATTCGTATGCTGAGAACAGATTTATAGACTGTATCCCTGAAATTTACATCTAATTCCTGTAGTACAAACCAGTTAGGACCAGTTCTACGCGCATGCGCAGATCATAATTTGTAGACTGTATCCCTAATATTGATACGTAATTCCAGTAGTAGAAGACCCATAAAATGCCTTTATACCAATTTGACTGCGTCCCTTTATTCTTACTAAAATACAGTTGTTTTATATACAGTAAAATGACGTTGATACGCAGTCGAACACCCATAGGAGCTTTCTGAGTCCGGGATAAATATAGCCGGTGCCTTGAGGCTCCGGCAATGATGACGCAAAACAGAGCGAGGATCATGCTGAATGTGGGAGAGTGTAATTTACATTTATGGACATGCAATGCTGAAGCAAACTAGAGCGAGTATCAAATCTGATGTGGGTGAGTCCACAAGTATAAACATTAATTTTGATTGAGTGAGTTTTATTCCGAATGTGGGTATAGAATGAGCTTAAACCTGAATTTGGGAGAGATAACATGTATGGACGGGTAAATTTGTAGCACGGTACAGCGAGTATCAATGTTAATGTGGTCGAATTGGCAGGTATGGACATTTAAATTTGATGCACGATTAAGGGAGTTTCAACCTTAATTTGGGCGAGTTGGCATGTATAGACATTAAAATTTGGAGCAGGATAGCGCAAGTTTCAACCTTAATGTGGATGAGTCGTGGGAACAGACATTTACATTTGAAGCAGGATAGAGCTAGTTTAAACCTAAATGAAGATAGCAATTAGCAGCTACAGGCATTCAATGCGGTAGTAAATATAGTAGGGTCATTCTAAATGTGGGAGATTACACAGTAATGCACTTTCACTTGTGGAAGCAACATAATCAAATGATTTTCAACCATAATATAGGAGCGTGAAAATTCAATGTTGAGCGTATATGAGTATCACCCTTATTTTGAGAAAGTTCACAGGTTTGGACATTTAATGATGAAACAAGATAGAATGAGTCCCAACATTAATGTGAGACAGTTGACATTCAAGCTGGTATGAAACGCCGAACGTGAAATGTAGCATGCACAGAACACAGTGAAACAAAAACACGCATTGATAACTTAACAAGCAACAATCACAAGGAAAATTAAAAGCAACATATGCGACACCACAAACACAGAAGGGTTGACAGTAGGGGTACCATCTTGGAATGGTCAGAGACAAAAATACCGTTTGGAGTTTAAACCAAGTTCCAAGATCAACAAACCTCACTCTTACCATATTTTCATCCAAATTAAATGGGACAGTGTAAATAAATCAATCCCCGCCTGTATCTTCTAACAAACTAGGCAGTATTAATAGGCAATACAGGTATAACACAAACATGAGCAACTCACATATTACTTGTTTCTGTAATAACTTCCCTTTGTTTACGCGAGCGTGAGTGCGTGCGCGCTTCTTTGCTTATTTAAATATACGTGTGTGTGAAATATTGCAATGTAAATACTTGATAAACCCTTTGATATTAGCAATTCAAATATGAACATAATGAACATATTCACATATAAAGTATATACAATCGTGTATGTTTATGGGAATAAATGTGAATTGCAATTAGATTCGGAACGAGAGTCTATTATTTACTAAGCGGCAGTCTACCACTGCGATCTTAACTGTTTTATATCGTAGATCATGATTTTTAAATGTAAAGAACAGAGGCGTACAGTCAAGGACATAATAGAGAAAAATAAACGTACATAATAATTTCAATCTTTAGGACGAATACAATAGCTTCATGTATTATTAAAATCTTATTAAAAAATACATACATAGTTGCATGCTTTGTGGAAAGTTTTCTATTTAAGATTATTCATATAAAAAAATGTTAAATGACAAGGTTTAATAACTGCGTCAGTGCTTGTCATAAAAGCCTACCCATAAACATGTAAGACAAGTTAAGTATCAAGACTGAATACTTCAATAATAAAAAACATGCGTATAGCAGTTTTATTCGCAATGGTTGGCAAATCAAGCAGCATAAACATATGGAGTTAATCGTGCGTTTTCATTGCCCCTATTACCGAACACATAAGCCATTTTTGTTGTTGATCGGAAATATATACACTTTCAAGCAAAGAGAGATAATTACCTTCTTGATTTGTATATTAGCTACAATTACGCCTATTACCGAACATATACAGGGTATATACACAGAAGTTATCGTCCTTACAAAAGTGCTATCAACTGACAATCTGAACAATGATCTTAATTCCGAACATAGGTGTTCCTAATTCCGAACAAAACGACATTTTTTTAAAAACGACACAACTTTCACAAAAGAACAATTTATAACAAACACATTATAACATTAAGAGATGTACAAACACTTCGGGCGCATTCATTGCCATGTTTTACCGAGGTTTAGCAGTATTTGCACTCAAATGGCAGGTCTTCCAGATCACCAATAAGTTCTTCGGCAACACATGGTAGGTGAAAGCGCCTGAAGCAATTTGTACACTGAATATATTCATCGCAGAGTGGTGTCTCGCACTTAAAACAGGTAGTGACATCTACATGTACATTGTCATCAGAATCGGACGCTTCTATTGTAGAATCCTGTCGGTTTCTTGCTTCTTTTTCTCTTTTAGTTCTCTCTTTTTCTCTTTTAGTTCTCTCTTCTTTTTCTTCGTTTCCTCTTGTTCTTTGCGGGTTTTTTCTAACGCAATTTGTTTTTGCTGCACTTCTTCTGCTCTCTTAAGTTTCTTCTGATTTCTTTCTTCCTTCCTTTGTTCCTTCTCTTTAAGTTCCTTTTCTTTCTTTTCATTCTTTTCTTTAAGCCATTCTCTATATTTTGCTCAAGTTATCGTCTTTGGCATTATCGCCTTACACGCCTTTGGTTTCTTCTTTATAAGTGTCTGCGGGATTACCAAAAACTTGCTGAATGGTGACTTAGCTGCATCGCCGCTTGCGTTTTGGCATGATGGCAGTGGTGACCGTTGCAATGGAGTCAACAGTTGTCATTGCGGGCCTTGTAATAGACTCGGCTGTGGTCATAAGGGGTGTTGTAACAAACTGAGCTGTCGTCATTGCGATGGTTGTATCAGACTTAGCTGTCGGCGTTGCAACATTGTCAACTGATGACCTATTGGGTATTTGAACAGACTATGCGGGGGTTGGCGTAGCAACAATAGAGACAACTGTTGCCGTGGCGTGTGTTGTGGCACACTCGGATGTCGTCGTGGCAATATGGTCAACAGTCGTCAATGCGGGCGTAGTATCTAACTCAGCTATCGTAGTTGCAACATTGTCAGCATTTGTCATAGTGGGCGATGAAACAGATTCAGCCGAGTTTGACGTAGCAGCTGGTTCTTCAATGAAAACTGTGCTCGGTGCAAGTTTTACTGATAATACCACCCTCTGTGGGTTTAATGGGAAAATGCCTGCGTCTTGAAACCCTTTGACGGCTGCTTCCACAGTTGTACTTTTAAGCCAAGCCTGCTTAAATACTCTGACAAAGGTCTGCTTCGTGACGTATTCACCAATATGCTCAGATTGGTAATCTCGAACAGCCTGGCGCCAGGACTGTTTCAGAAGGCCAAATAGACGCAGGTCTAATGGCTGTGTCAAATGAGACGAATGTTCAAGCAAACAGTAAAGTTCAATGCTATGTTGTACACATATATCGGACGCTTTCATTGTTATGTGCGTCTTATGTCCATCTAAGAGCAGAAGAACAGGTTTTCTGATGGATCTTGCTTCTACACCTGGAATGAAGACTTCAGTCAGCCAAGACGTGAATTCCTCAGAGTCCATCCAACCGTTCTCTGAGCGACCGAGGGCAGCCTCCTCAAACCCATCCAGTGGGTTATAGGAGAAGCGCTGCCCTGGGAATATAATCATCGGCTGGATGTAATGCCCGGCGGCACTTGATGCGGCCATTATAGTCATCTGAGTTTTGTCCGAGTTCCCGTAGTGGTAGACAACAGGGGCCCTGTTTCACCAATCACTTTACAATTCTTGGTTTGGCACAGGGATATTCCACTTTCATCAGCGTTGTATATTCTGGTAGGGTCTTGTAACAATAAACTTGATAGTAAAAGGCACTGACATAATATTCTATTTATCATGTAGATTATCAATATTTTCTGTATGAATTACTATTATTACCTATTTCTCAGAATGGTACGCTTATCGAGGACGTCGCCATGTTGTTTGTTTTTTTGTTTCATGACGTCAGGCAATGTTACGTGCATGACGTCAGATAACGTTACGTACAATAAACGCCGAGGGATTCCGCATTGATTTGCTTTATTGGTCAGTGCATAATTAAAGCAAAATTTAATAGGTCACCCCTTTATTAGGTCTAGGCAGGGATCGTGCATTGCTATAAATATTAAATGCAAAATATTATGTACACATTATAATCGCACATGGACTATTTCAGAGGACGTATTTTAGCATGACAGACAATTTTCACTTAATGTACACCTTTGTTCGGATTTTGGTACAGTATCAATATTTTGTATGTAATTCCGAAAATTTTCGATTCCTAAGTAACGTGACATAATTACTTACCCACGAGTGTCACACATGATATGCACATGTGTATGCATAGTTTATTTGTACAGAAATTGATTTGGGCGTGCATATGGAACAATTTATAACCTTAGGAAAAAAGTGCAAAAAAATAACAAACAAATAATTTCACTTACCGAAAATCAATGTCTAAGTAATTCTTTTCAAATTTCAAAACAACACCACCTCGCTAATAAAATGGCGTCGAAAAGAAAGAGAATGGAAATGACGTCACACTATTGACGTCATATTCTCGGAATTCTGTCAAGATCATGAGTAAATAGGAAGTTTATGTTTTGTTCGCATTTTGGAACGTGGTCGGAATTTGGTTACCCCGCTCTACTTTTATAATATCACAATACAATAAAAAACGTAAAATATTTAAGCCGGATAATTAGAACGAGTAGTGTCCATAGACGTTTGAGGTTATTATGCGCGATTTTAATGTTCAGGAAATAAACCATGCTTAACGTTTATAGAATGCATACGAATCAAATGAATGCGTTTTTCCTAAGTTGGTTTATAATTATTCTTTTCACTGTAGGCTGACTCAACTTTTAAAAATTGCAATATATTTATTTTAAGTTGTTGATTTAAAGAAGAAAAGTTAATAATCTGGTATTTAAAAAATACAAGTCGATCAGGAAATGCAACATTTAAGGTAGAGTATATCTTTTGATATTAGCTTCAGATTAATTTCATTTAAAAGAGGAAAAAAATCTGCGTTTTCTCACTTTGGAAAATAATCCGATTTTCACTACAAATCAATACGATTTCGAAAGGAACACAACATCAATACATAGGATGTTGATGACGAAAGGCAAATATATTATGACAATCTTTACAAAACAAAAAATCATGGTTTTGTCTCATTTTTAGGAAATATGAGACAGTGAAGTGAAACCTTAGGGCAGTAATGGTTCTATTTCAGTTGTATAAATCTGCCAATTCTAAGATAGTTTTAAATTTATTTATTTTACATCGATTGTAACGAAAGCTCTAAACTTATTTGAATCACTCTCGATGTCTTCCTGGGTAGAACCAGTACTAAGCAATGCAGATAAAGTGTCTTGCTCAAGGACACAACGCATATGGCAATGGCGGGAATCGAACTCACGACTTTTGGATCATGGGTCCAACGCTCTACCACTAGACCACAGCGCTCCACTAATTCTAAGATACGACAATAAGAAAACGTCATTTTAAGCTCGACTATTTGAAGAATAGTGAGAGCTATCCTATTCACCACGGCGTCGGCGTCGGCGTCCACAGCTTCACTTTAAATTTTTTGTGCAATAAATTTAGTACTTCAATACTACTAAAGCTATTGCATTAAAACTTTCTTCTAATGTTTCCCATCAAATTCTGCACCTTATCCAACAATCCCCATAACTTTTCCTTGCATTTTGACGAAGTTATGGCCCTTTGATTGTCATGTCTTTAGCTTAAAGTTTTTGTGCAATATATTTACAACTTCAAAACTGTTCAAGCTATTGCATTAAAACTTTATACTAATGTTTCCCATCAAATTCTGCACCTTATCCAACAATCCCCATAACTCTCTTTCTTTCATTTGACAAACTTATGGCCCTTTGATTGTCTTGTCTTTACCTTAAAGTTTTTGTGCAATATATTTATAACTTCAAAACTACTCGTGTAATTGCATAAACAGTTTAAACTGATGTTTCACATCAAATTCTGTACCTTATCCATCAATCCCCATAAATCTTCCATTCATTTTGACAATATTATGGCCCCTGTATTGGTAAAAATTGTCATTTTTACATAGAAATATATAAGAAAAACACTTCAAAATCTTCTTCGTCTAGTAGTCCTCTACTAAGTTTGCTCAAATGGTGAACCTGGGCTCAGAATTGGACCCGCCCCCGGGGTCACAAGAGGTGAAACATGTGGGTGGGCCCCCTTAGTCATAACGAGGTAACCATTCTAACACCCACCCTATAACCATATATACACTTACTGGACATGAACAGTCGGATACAACCATCTAACCAGCATAGACACCGTGTTGCTTCCCCACCCCTGGGGACATAGCCCCTTGGTCATTACTTGTAAACCGTTGAGATCCCCACACAATAACCATATATACACTTACTAAGGGCGCTGAATAGCACGCCTAAACATTTATTAGAACATGAGGCGGGAGTATTACCACTCCATTTACACAGAGTGGAACAGTTGCTGCGGTTCTGGGCCAGGACCCAAACAAAAAGATCACAAAATCATTATTATAAATACATACTATAAAAATAAATTTCGTAGTAAGCCTAAACCTTTCGGTACAGAAACACTAAACTTGACAGAGGAATATAAATTAAATAAGATCACCATAGCAAATTTTAATACTAGAGACATGCCACCATGCTTTACCAAAAGTTGATACTTCTCTTTCAAATATTATTAACAAACAGGACAATCAATCCATTATAAAACAAGCTTTTATGGAACATATTGATAACAATATATAACTATCATGTAAACATGTTTACGGATGGGTCACAGCACAGGACGCGTGGCATCTGCCTTTGTAATCCCGTCTCAAAACATTAGCAATTTTTTTCGAATCTCTGATGGTCTATCCATTTTTACTGCTGAGCTGATTGCAATAATTAAGTCCATTAAATGGATTTTCAAAAATAGACTTATTAAATCAGTTATTTTCTCCGATTCCCTTTCAAGCCTTACCTCCATTAAAGATAGAAAAAGCATATCTAGACCGGACCTAATTTCGGACATATTAGCATTACTTAATGACTGCAGCATACTGGGTTTATCCATTAATTTAGAATGGTGCCCAGCTCATGTAAATATTTCCGGCAATGAAAAGGCCGACCTAGCTTGTAAAGCTGGATTGGACCATCCTTTTATTGACGAACAGGTAGCATTTGGACCCTCAGAAGTTTATTCCTGTATCCGTAAAACAATTAATGTTAAACTAAATCATTACCTAACTAATCAGACAAATAAATTCAACACTGTTACTAGACTTAGCCATAACTTTAGTAATCATGACCTGTTTCCGGGCAATAAAATCCTTACCAAAACTATAACCAGACTTAGAATGGGGTATAACTTATTACCTTCGAGTCTAGGAAGCCACATCATTAAGGATCTTTCCAAAAACTGTCCTTCCTGCTCGGTCCCATATACCACTGAACACTTTCTTCTTGAATGCAGTCAGCTCGACACAAAACGGGACGAATTAAAATCTAAACTCCAGCAAATGTCAATCCCTCTAAACCTTAATAATTTACTCGGTCCCGAAAAAAGACACAAACTATTGGTTTTCAGCGCTCTTAGTGACTATATTAAAGCCGCCCACTTCGAAAAGAAAATCTAAATCTTTTATTATCTCAGTTACTCCATCTTTTATCAATATCCTACAGCATAACCCCCAATGTTTAAAAGTAATAAACTACTTATGACATTACTGAAAATATCCCATATTTACCATATTTACCATTTCAATATAATACCCAATATTTAGTGAGTAAATCGGTCTTAATACTATTGAAGGAGACATGGGATGCGCTTATAATTTTAGGCATCCTAGGTGTCCCTCAATTGCTATAAACTACCTTCCTCAATAGGTGATATACCTCCTTCATGTACATATAAGGTAATAAGATCACTCCACTTATATTACGGTGGAAAACAATTCAATAATTGATATAGGTGTAACATGGGACTGATCCGGTGGACGCATTGGGGCGATTTTTGAATCTGATGACAACGCAGGCACAACGGTCCAGGATCAATCACATACTCTCATATATATAAAGTAATAAAACTGCACTGTTTGAAGGCCCAGTGGATCAGCTTGTAAGTTTTGTCTGTTGGGCTCGAAAACTCTGACATTATTGAACATATCCCATATTTACCATATCTCCCAATTTCCATATAATACTCAATATTTAGTGAGTAAATCGGTCTGAATACTTTTGAGGGAGACATGGGATGCGCTTGTAATTTTAGGCATCCTAGGTATCCCCCTATTGCTATAAGGACCTTCCTCAATAGATGATATACCTCCTTCATGTACCCATAAGGTAATAAGATCACTCCACTTATATTACTGTGGAAAACAATTCAATGATTGATATAGGTAACACATGGGACTGATTCGGTGGACGCGTTGGGGCGATTTTTGAGTCTGATGACAACGCAGGCTCAACGGTCCAGGATCAATCAAATACTCTCATATATGTAATGTAATAAAACTGCACTGTTTGACGGCCCAGTGGATTAGCTTGTAAGTTTTATCTGTTGGGCTCGAAAACATTGACATTATTGAGTATATTCCATATCTACCACATCTCCCAAGTTCCATTTAGTGAGCAAATCTGTCTGAATTGTTTGTCATTTAGTTAGACGGTCGTTGAATTAGCTTTCTATCTGGTAATCAATACGGAGTTTTCTAAATTATATTGATTGGGTTACTTTAATGCGAATTTAGGTTACTGTTCTTGGCTAGCTTAGACGGTCGTAGTACTGGCTTTCTGGTACAGACCAACGACATATCTATTTTCTGCATGTATACACGTATAGTCAACGTCATCATTTTGTTTTCTCTTGTTCAATACACCCATCTTTTAAACGTATCCTGCAGCATAACCCACATTGTATAAAATGTATAAACTACCCATGACAATATCATATCCCATATTTACTATACACCTCCTCAGTAGGAGATATACCTCCTTCATGTACCTATAAGGTAATAAGATATATCTTGTCTTTTCATTTAACTATCTTTGGAACCTATGCTTTCAATATATCTAAAGCCTGCTCTAACCATTTTTATATCTATGTTGTAATATATGGGATCTGAGTGCCAGAAGGTTAACATCGGCATATGTTAATTAAATGCTGCTCTTATTTAAAAGGATTGTGTTTTTCTGGGATTTTGGCCGAATGCACTATCAAACATTATATCCGGGTTCTCTCGAAAAGCCCCGCTTCCTTGAGAGCTTATATGTTAGCATAGGGCTTAGTGCACGGGTTGCAGCTGTAGCTATCATTGAGTTAGAGCCTAGTCTTGAGAAGCCCCGCTTCCTTGACAGGGTTCTGTGTGACACACCATGTAGCGATCTTGAGAAGCACAGCTTCCTTGATAAAGGTGTTGTTAAAGGGTGCTGGTGCTATAGAAGTGTTGCCGCTATAGAAGTGTGCTATAGACGAGTGCGGCTAGAACTGTGCGGCTGGAACTCCAGTTCGTAGACGACAGATAGGTTAGCTATAGTAGAGAGTGTGTTACAACGCTTGATTAATCCGGAGGTAGTTGTGGCCTCGTACGATTGTAATCAATTGATTGGAGTTTTGAAAACATTGTTAAAATTATCTTTAGAATCATTGTTTTGTACATATTTGTACTAATCAACGGATAGGAAAGCCCCAAGGAAAATTATATATATTGTTGTTTATCGGCAAAACGTTACACAACCATCCAACCAGCGTAGACCCTAGGCTTCGTCCCCACCTATGTGGACCTAGCTGCTGGGTCAAACTTAACAAATAATGTGATATTTTAGCTCGACTGTTCGTATGAATGATCTTATGGGGTCTGTAGGTCAAAGTTCATGGTCAAAAATTGCATGTATGTGTTGATAGGCTCTTAGCATCAGGAAATTGTTAACGTCCGCATTTCTTAACATGTAAATAACTTCAACATTTTTTATCCAATCATCATCACACTGACTATAAATGACTATTGAGTTCAAGATCATTGGATGAAAGGTCAAGGTCACAAAGGGGTCAAAGGTTCAGTGCATTTACATATACTTTTAACATATTTTCTTCAAATTTCCAACTTATAAAATGTGCATTATGTATCCTTTGAAAGGGTTATTATCAAATTACCTCCGTGTCATCACAGAAAAATTGTGGCCCCTTGATTTAATGAAAATTCCGATGTTTTCCTTTTTGACACATCCAGCTCGCCCTTTGCTTTCACTTTATTTTTCTGATGGTATGCCGGGTGTATCATTTTTTGTTCTCTGAAAAATCGAATAGTCCAGCCGCGCTGTCCTCTGACAGCTCTTGTTTGATAATATTGTACATCCGTAAAATAAACTAAAACATTTAATGTTGAATAAATACTGAAAGTGGATCCCTTAAAGGAAGATATAATGAGTCTCTTCCATGTATAGGCGAGTTCACAGATACATGTATGGGCATTCAATGTTAAAGCAACTTGAAGATTGCGCGAGTCTTACCCGCTATGCAGAAGATATCCCAGTATGGTCATTCAATTGTGAAGCAAGATATTGTTAATGCAGGAGTGTTTACATGTGTAGACAGCAAGATACAGTTGTGCGAGTTCTATATTGCCTTTTTAATTTAGTCTGTTGACTGTGACCTGTTCATGTGTACAATGTTCATGTTGTAGTACCTTCAATCATTTTTTTTATAAAAGAACTGTCGAAATATGTTCATCGGATTTTGAGAGGAACTTTTTTTAAGCTACAGTATGGCTAAAAACGGCTGCCATTTTGGATGCCACTTGAATTACTTTGTAAACTTTGTACAACTTTGAAAGGTAATAATTAAATAAGTATTGATGATAAGTTTAGTTAATTTGAAGTCCTTTAGAGGAAAGAAGCTATATCTTTATTCACCTTTGACCCCTTGGACGGGGCTTTGGGACTTCATTTGTACATCTTTTATAGTCTAGTTCCTTGTAATTATTTCTGAATAAAATGTACAGATTTTGTTCCTGTGAACCTCGGTTACAAGTGGTAAAGTGGTTTTTTAGTCGTCTTAGGTACTGTTACTAAAGATCACTACTGGACTTGACTGTATAACATTCTACCCCTTAAAGTAAATGACGGATCCTGCTTATCATAACCAACCCCCACCAAGCACAACCAGTACTACTAAATACAACAAATTGCTTGATAGTGTAGATCTAGATCGAGATATGTGTTGCTCCTCAACATGTCTGTATACATGTTATTATTGTTTAATAGCTTGTAAACTGGACAGCAGATGACCACCTTTCATTGAAATGCACAATAATAAGAGCAGCAATAAATGTGGTAAACGTCTTGTGCTTTGCCGGACACTGTTTTATTGGGATGACAAAAAGGTAAGAGTGAGGTTTGGTGCACCATAGAACCTGCTTTAAACCCCAACGGCGTTTTTTTATTACTGACTTTTTCAAGGCGAAAGCCTTAATGTGTGTTTCTGTTTTTGGTTGACTGCGGTCCTTGCTGTTCGAATTTTATATATACTGTTATACACTTAACAAATACAAATCTAAAACAGAAATCTTTGCAAATTGTTGAAAGGCGTAAAAATGGAGCAGCGGCTTGATTCTTTATCTAAATTAAGCAAACTCACCGCAGTGATTGCTTCCCCTTTCTGTTACAGTAAAAACTGCCACCACAAATATTTATAGCTGAAATTCAGCTAAGTTTAATTTTTTGGTTAAATAATTGTTAGGTCACTATTTCAATTTGCTTTGTTCATAATATAGGAAAATAATGTAAACGACGGTATATGGTTACAAAAATAATGTTTTTATTAAAAATAAAATCAATTTTAGCGAATATGAACACCGGTTACTTGGTAACTTGTAAACAAACATGTATTCCGTTGAGAACATTACAGAAGCTGTGCGTAAATTTAATAAAGAGATTACACCCAAGTATAGACCTACATACATATCTAAGTATATGACCCCAAGCCAAAACAGGTTAAATGTTTTCAAAATCTTCTCGAAGGTGATGACGTTATTGCCAATTGCCTGTTGGTTATGGCAGGAGTTTGCTGTACCAAGCATTACCTAGTGTGTCATTTTTAGCTCTACTGGCCAAGGGCCAGCAGAGCTTATGGGATGCTGTGTTGTCCGTCGTCCGTCGTCTGTCTGTCTGTCGTCTGTCGTCTGTCGTCCGTTAACTTTTCTTCAAACGACTTCTTCTCAGAAACCGCTTGGCTAATTTTGACCAAACTTCACGTGGATGATCCTTAGTTGAATGCTTTTTAGATTTGTTAAAATTAGGTCAATGCTACATCCAAGATGGCTGCCATTACCATATATGGTCGAAACCTTAAAAAATCTTCTTCTCCAGAACCGCTGGACAGATTTCAACAGTTTTTCTTTTAAAATGATCGCCAATGCCTAGACTATCAAGTTTGTTCAAATAAAGTCCCTGGGGTCAAAAATGGCCGTGCCCCGGGGGTCCAAAATTTGTATATTGAGGTTTTGCATGTTTTTCATATAGACATATAGGAAAAAACTTTAAAAAATCTTCTTCTCTGAAACCACAAGGCACAGAGCTCTCATGTATTACATGTAGCATCAGCTCATGGTCCTCTACTAAGTTTGTTCAAATGGTGACCCTGGGGTCAAATTTGTCCCCGCCCCGGGGGTCACAGTTTTACATAGACTTATATAGGATTTTTTTTTAAAAAATCTTCTTCTCGGAAACTACAAGAGCCAGAGGTTTGATATTTTGCATTTACTATAAGCTTATGGTCCTTTACCAAGTTTGTTCAAATGGTGACCCTCGGGTCACTTTTGGCCCCGCCCCAAGGGTCACATGTTTTACATAGACATGTATAGGGAAAAACTTAAAAAATCTTCTCTGAAACTGCAAGAGCCAGAGGTTTAATATTTTGCATTTGCTATAAGCTTGTGGTCCTCTATCAAGTTTGTTCAAATGGTGACCCCTGAATGGTGACCCAGGGGTCACATTTGGCCCCATCCCGGGGGTCACAGTTTTACATAGGCTTGTATAGGGAAAAACTGAAAAAAATCTTCTTCTCTGGAACCACATGGCACAGAGCTCTCATGTAATACATGTAGCATCAGCTTATGGTCCTCTACTAAGTTTGTTCAAATGGTGACCCGGGGGTCAAATTTGTCCCCGCCCCGAGGGTCACAGTTTTACATAGACTTATATAGGATTTTTTTTTTAAAAATCTTCTTCTCGCCAACTACAAGAGTCAGAGGTTTGATATGTTACATTTATTATAAGCTTATGGTCCTTTACCAAGTTTGTTCAAATAGTGACAATAGTGACCCTGGGGTCACATTTGGTCCCGCCCCAAGGGTCACATGTTTTACATAGACATGTATAGGGAAAAACTTAAAAAATCTTCTTCTCTGAAACTGCAAGAGCCAGAGGTTTAATATTTTGCTGTTGCTATAAGCTTATGGTCCTTTACCTATTTTGTTCAAATGGGGACCCTGGGGTCACATCTGGCCCTGCCCCGGGGATTCACAGTTTTACATAAATGCTTGTAGAGGGAAAAACTGAAGAAAAAAAATCTTCTCTGGAACTGCAAGAGCCAGAGGTTTAATATTTTGCATTTGCTAAAAGCTTATGGTCCTTTACCAAGTTTGTTCAAATGGTGACCCTGGGGTCACATTTGGCCCCGCCCCAAGGGTCACATGTTTTACATAGACATGTATAGGGAAAAACTTAAAAAATCTTCTTCTCTGAAACTGCAAGAGCCAGAGGTTTAATATTTTGCTGTTGCTATAAGCTTATGGTCCTTTACCAATTTTGTTCAAATGGGGACCCTGGGGTCACATCTGGCCCCGCCCCGGGGGTCACAGTTTTACATAAATGCTTGTATAGGGAAAAACTGAAAAAAATCTTCTTTTCTGGAACTGCAAGAGCCAGAGGTTTAATATTTTGCATTTGCTAAAAGCTTATAGTCCTTTACCAAGTTTGTTCAAATGGTGACCCTGGGGTCACATTTGGCCCCGCCCCAAGGGTCACATGTTTTACATAGACATGTATAGGGAAAAACTTAAAAAATCTTCTTCTCTGAAACTGCAAGAGCCAGAGGTTTAATATTTTGCTGTTGCTATAAGCTTATGGTCCTTTACCAATTTTGTTCAAATGGGGACCCTTGGGTCACATCTGGCCCCGCCCCGGGGGTCACAGTTTTACATAAATGCTTGTATAGGGAAAAACTGAAAAAAATCTTCTTTTCTGGAACTGCAAGAGCCAGAGGTTTAATATTTGCATTTGCTAAAAGCTTATGGTCCTTTACCAAGTTTGTTCAAATGGTGACCCTGGGGTCACATTTGGTCCCGCCCCAAGGGTCACATGTTTTACATAGACATGTATAGGGAAAAACTTAAAAAATCTTCTTCTCTGAAACTGCAAGAGCCAGAGGTTTAATATTTTGCTGTTGCTATAAGCTTATGGTCCTTTACCTATTTTGTTCAAATGGGGACCCTGGGGTCACATCTGGCCCTGCCCCGGGGATTCACAGTTTTACATAAATGCTTGTAGAGGGAAAAACTGAAGAAAAAAAATCTTCTCTGGAACTGCAAGAGCCAGAGGTTTAATATTTTGCATTTGCTAAAAGCTTATGGTCCTTTACCAAGTTTGTTCAAATGGTGACCCTGGGGTCACATTTGGCCCCGCCCCAAGGGTCACATGTTTTACATAGACATGTATAGGGAAAAACTTAAAAAATCTTCTTCTCTGAAACTGCAAGAGCCAGAGGTTTAATATTTTGCTGTTGCTATAAGCTTATGGTCCTTTACCAATTTTGTTCAAATGGGGACCCTGGGGTCACATCTGGCCCCGCCCCGGGGGTCACAGTTTTACATAAATGCTTGTATAGGGAAAAACTGAAAAAAATCTTCTTTTCTGGAACTGCAAGAGCCAGAGGTTTAATATTTTGCATTTGCTAAAAGCTTATAGTCCTTTACCAAGTTTGTTCAAATGGTGACCCTGGGGTCACATTTGGCCCCGCCCCAAGGGTCACATGTTTTACATAGACATGTATAGGGAAAAACTTAAAAAATCTTCTTCTCTGAAACTGCAAGAGCCAGAGGTTTAATATTTTGCTGTTGCTATAAGCTTATGGTCCTTTACCAATTTTGTTCAAATGGGGACCCTGGGGTCACATCTGGCCCCGCCCCGGGGGTCACAGTTTTACATAAATGCTTGTATAGGGAAAAACTGAAAAAAATCTCCTTTTCTGGAACTGCAAGAGCCAGAGGTTTAATATTTGCATTTGCTAAAAGCTTATGGTCCTTTACCAAGTTTGTTCAAATGGTGACCCTGGGGTCACATTTGGCCCCGCCCCAAGGGTCACATGTTTTACATAGACATGTATAGGGAAAAACTTAAAAAATCTTCTTCTCTGAAACTGCAAGAGCCAGAGGTTTAATATTTTGCTGTTGCTATAAGCTTATGGTCCTTTACCAATTTTGTTCAAATGGGGACCCTGGGGTCACATCTGGCCCCGCCCCGGGGGTCACAGTTTTACATAAATGCTTGTATAGGGAAAAACTGAAAAAAATCTTCTTTTCTGGAACTGCAAGAGCCAGAGGTTTAATATTTGCATTTGCTAAAAGCTTATGGTCCTTTACCAAGTTTGTTCAAATGGTGACCCTGGGGTCACATTTGGCCCCGCCCCAAGGGTCACATGTTTTACATAGACATGTATAGGGAAAAACTTAAAAAATCTTCTTCTCTGAAACTGCAAGAGCCAGAGGTTTAATATTTTGCTGTTGCTATAAGCTTATGGTCCTTTACCAATTTTGTTCAAATGGGGACCCTGGGGTCACATCTGGCCCCGCCCCGGGGGTCACAGTTTTACATAAATGCTTGTATAGGGAAAAACTGAAAAAAATCTTCTTTTCTGGAACTGCAAGAGCCAGAGGTTTAATATTTTGCATTTGCTGTAAGTTTATGGTCCTTTACCCAGTTTGTTCAAATGGTAACCCTCGGGTCACATGTTTTACATAGACATGTATAGAGATTTTTTTTTTTGAATTGTTATTTTTTTTTTTTTTTTTTTTTGAATTATTTTTTTTTAAATATTTTTTTTTGAATTATTTTTTTTTTGAAATATTTTCTCTTTTTTTTTTGAAATGTTTTGCAATTTTTTTATTTTTTTGAATTATTTTTTTTTTTTTTTTTGAATTTTCTTTTTTTTTTTTTGCAATTTTTTTTTTTTTTTTTTAGCTCTATGTTCGACCAGTCGGACCAGTAACAGAGGTGTTCTTGATTTAGTTAAACATGCTATATGTTGCCTCGTTGATACGGTTGGGCCTTCATTTTTCATCTGATCTTTACCAAACTTTACCAGATTCTTTAGTTATGGCCTTTGATTTAGTTAAAAAGCTGTTTTTTGCCCGAAACTTTCAAAAAAACGTAAATGGCAGTCACTCACTTCATTGATGTTATAAGAGCCATGTTAGCCAGTAGAGCGTCCACAGGCCCTCTTGGGCCTCTTGTTTGTAATCACATGACCTCAGCTACGTCACGTGATTTGTGTGGTGGCAGGGATTATTGGCTACAATATCACTGCGTGGAGGTCGTCAAATATGTAGATCTATGTTCTATATCGATTAAATATAACGGCGCGAATCACAACCCTTACAAACCAGTTCATTCTAAAAGTTCCAAACATTTATATCAATGTTCATAAATAATTAAAAAGTTGTGATAAATTTATTTTGTTCAGTATAGTTTGCTTACTATGTTTGAAGGGGTGATGCACTTTTTCAAACATATTTATTTAAAACAACTCTGAAAAACTTGAATAAAGCTGAAAGAATTATCAAAATGCCATGAAAAATAAAGGAGATATGACCTATTCGAAATGTGAAAAGAACATAAATGGAGCCAGCCATTTTTGAACGATGACGTCATCGCGCCAAATTGATTTGCAGTGATTTTCTTTGCTTTAAAAGACATTTTGTCAATATGCCATATATGGTAAAAAGTCGCGATGACGTCTTCGTTCCAAGGTGGCCGCCTATATTTATGTTTCTTTCCACATTTTCAATAGGTCATATCTCCTTTATATTTCATGGAGTTTTTATAATTCTTTTCGCTTTTTCCAAGTTTTACAGAGCCCTATAAAATAAACCTTGTTTGATAGTGCATCAACCCCTGCGTCTGTTGTAACTGACATAACTGAGTTTTGGGAAACAGTATATTAGTTAGCTGGCAACGATAATGGGACTGTTCCCCGCCCCTCCCACTCCCACCACACCCCACTCATTGGGTACGCAGTATTCAGGGCAAATTTAGACATTATTCAGTACCCACGGCCCAGGTACCAGTACCTGCAAATTACATTATTTAGTATTCAGTACGCATACAAAATAGGTACATGCCTTCAAACTATGTTTTCTATGTAAAGAAACCTGTTAAAATCCACAAAAATCGTAGAACATCTTACATAGTCTTAGACCCTTTCGGACTTTTCGCTCGGACCACGTTATAGGTACTGTAAAGTACGGGGAACGGGAAACGGGACGGTCCTCATGTGTTGAGTTCCGTCCTCTTATACAATATTCGCCATTTGTAAATTGTTGTGAAAAGTCACGTTTTGTGGACTTTCATTTTTGTCTGAATTCTAAAAGCAGAAATTCTCAAGGTTTAAATTAGTAATTTTACAAAATGTTCCTGGAGGCGTCATGCCGATTGACTTTTAAAAACCCAGGAAGAAAGCCGGGGATGAGAAGCTTTGGAATGGAGATGAACTAGGACAAACTTGAAAACTTGTAGAAAAGTCAAATGAAAGACTACGGTCTGCCAAGCTGGGTTTCTAGTTGTGGTGTCGGAGAATTCAGTGTGAAGTTGTGTCTGAAGAGGTTGGCTAAGGATGAGGAATATCCCAACGGACGTTTTCTGATGGCCGAGACACAGGTGGAATGGGATAGTATCCGGTCATTCCTCCAGAACAGTCACAAAACACACAGCTTCCATGGTATTTTTTACTTAATGATTATACTTAATTTGTAAATATATATACTGTTTTACTGTCCACCATGGCATTTAAAATTAACATGCCAGTGCTCATTTTGAATTAAAGTAAATACCTGAGAAAAGTTAGAGCCCGATGCGGAATTTGAACCCACAACTTCGTCAACACTTAAAAAAGTATGGCACTCGTACCAACTAAATTAACTGGTAAATCACCACACAAATCATGTCAAATCGCTGCAGCGTGAGTATTTAATTTCTTTGCTGTCTGATTATCGCAGTGGTTAAGGTGCTCGTTTCTCACTAATGCGACCTGGGCTCGATCCTCGGCTGTGGGTATGTGAGATGACTGGTTGCCAAATCGGACAGGTGGGGTTTCTCCGGGTACTCCAGTTTCCCCCCACACGAATGATCACGGAAACGCTTTTATCGCGAACAAGAGTGATTATATAAGTTGACCTAACTTGTTTCGCGATCGTTGTAAAATAAATAAAGTTTGATCTATTTTATTTTTTTTACAAATAGTTGCCTATTTGTAGGTTGAAGTTCGGTCACAAATTTGCACACCGACTGTCGGTAAATTATTAATGCATACCGGGCCTAGTTATCCCGATGGTTTTTGAAGAAAACGTCGGGATATTGTATACGCCTCCGTCAGCCCGTCTGTCTGTCGTACCGTCTGTCCGTCAAGCTATCTGCTAAACCGCTTGATGGATTTTAACTAAACTTGGTATATAGCTTCTACATATGATTGACTTGTGCGAGAACATGGTGGTTTTGGGAACCGATCCCCCTGGGTCAGGGTCAAGGTCATTTAGGGTAAGAGTGCCGGCATGAAGATGTGATGCCATCGTGATGGCGCAGTTTCTAGTATTTGAAATATAAGAGAGAAAATTTGCAACCCGATCTGGAATTAAACTCAGGATTTAATAAAAAACAACTTTACCTCTACTGATTTCGATTATCGAGTCTCCTGCCGTTATGTTTCTACCCATATCGGTTTCTGCTACATATTACCACTGTACTCAAGTTAGTGCATTTTGACCTCTATTGACCATGTTGACAGGCTTATTGGTGGAGATTTGAAGCTCAAATATTGGCTATAACACTTTTATGAACTCTTTAAAAAATAATGAACAAATTTAGATTTCATGATTGTACCCAAAACAGCAAAACGGTGAGATACAACCTTTAAATACAGTTTTAAATGTCTTTTTATATCGCATCTTCATAAAATTAGACGAATTAATAGCAAATTGGTTAAATGTTATGAAGAAATTCATGTTAAATAGTATTCAGTACTCGGGTCTAAAATGAAAGAGTATTCAGTACTCGGGGAAGGTGGTGGGAGTGAGGGGGGGGGGGCTGGGGGCCGGGTGGGGGGTGATGGGTCAGGGAGGAAATACCCACATTATGTAAAGACGCACTCACGCAACAATCAGATGCTTATAATATAAACACAGTTGAACATACATATCATGCACATTATTTCAAACAATTGTATACTCGCCTCAAAGTTTAGTTCGTATAAAACACAGCTGATAAACATAATCTTTAAACTCTGCTGTGCTCTCGTTAAGATTTTACCTTAGTTCATATTAAAAAACCTGCATACCACGTATACAACATGCTAATAATTAAAATCGGTAATACTCCTTAGATTGGTGTGCAAATTGAATAATAATTGAACAATAATGTCAATACACATTCAAACAATTGTTTTTAATGATGATCAAATAGATACAATTTAGAGTGCGTCTATTCATTTAGATGATTCATATATCAGTACTGCGATCTCAGTATAGCTAGCAGATTTTGAATAAAACAGCTTGTTTGGTAGTGTTGATTTTGTTAGGCTTTTAAACTTTCGAGGAATTATTAACAAGTGTAACCATGGAAGACAACACCCAATATCAAAACGTTGATCCAAAAATGGAAGGTCCGTACGACAGTATTCTTCCAACACCGGAAGTTTCTTACTACCGCAGTATAACGGAAGTCAATTACGATTACGATTACCCCTATCCACTAACGAACGATCTTGTCGCACCGAAGGGTAATCATATTAGTGCGATCTGTGCGAAATCAGACGAAATGGAAAGGCTGTCTCGCCGCAGAGCTAGCCTTTATGGTGATATCGGTAAAGCGTCCGCTTCACATCCAAGAGGTTCCGAGTGAGTGCCTTAAATATTTATATGTATTTTCTTCATTCTATTTTTTCCGGTCCGATTACAACTACTACTAATACTACTACTACTATTACTGCTACTACGACTGACATCATACACATTATAATAGTACGCTTCTTATGTAGGATATAGCCTTGTGAGTACACACCGTTGTATAAATTGCGTATAAAGACATTTTCCAGATTGTGTTGGGTCGCCATGGTCTATAGGTAACGTGGTTATCCTCGACACCGAAATGTTTCAGGTTCGAGACTCCACCGCCGCTTTTACTTCGAGCGAGTCATTAATAAACACTGCTTTGTCCGTTGGAAGGACGCACGGGTCCTGTGCATTTATCCCAGGGCATGTAAGGAAAAAGACAACTGTTAAATAGTACGAGCGTGGTAACCTTTACTAGGTTCTAAATCTACAGCATTTTAGGAAGAGATCACTGAAAAATGCATGTTGATATAAGATTTCTAGTTAATTCTGCCTCATTTTACACATCATGTGTCTAATCACCACGGGGTTGTATTTTTGTCTAAATTTTGATATTTTTGTCTACGTTTACATTGCCTATCACCGCGATACTCTAATCTGTCTATCAGTGTTAACACTTTCTCTCAGGGTACTACTCTACAATCTCCTGACCCAGGTCTAACTCAAGATGTTTGTACAAATCATTTAAAGAGCTACTTCAGTTTTGACAGTCCCTAGGTTTACGTGTCGGTCAGATTGCTACTATAGATTACACTGCCATTTTGTGTGCTTAGTTATCAAGAAGCTACTATAGTTGTCACTATCAAGACAATAACTATAGTTACCACTAACAAGGTGTTGCTATAGTTACCATTGTGTATCGGGGCACTACTGTAGTTACCACTGTCTGTCGGGGCGCTACAATAGTTACCACTATGTATCAGGGCGTAACTGTAGTTACCACTGTCTGTACGGGAGTTACTGCAGTTACCACTGCCTGTCGGGGCGCTACTGTAGTTGCCACTGTCTGTCGGAGCGCTACTGTATATGTTCAATATACAATTATCAAAGAAAAACAAAAAACAAACGAATACACAGATGAAAGATGAAAAACGCTGTTGAACGTATAAGACAATCGTAGTATTATCACGAATACTGAATACGTCGACTGTCTATAGAGGATACGAACATGTTGTTGAAGTTACAACAATGTTTATGTGAGCGTTGATTGTCATCAAAAGCCTTCTATAAGGGTTGATGACGCGATGATTAGCCTCCAACGAAGTTGTGTGGTGAAGTTCCCCCAATGAGGTCTGATGACGGGCCAGACACGTGTCCCGGGGGTTGTCGCTTTTACGAACACCTGGCCATGTTGTTCAGTTACGGGAACCGCTTCCACCACCTCGTTCAGTATTAGGGTTATTATAACCTATTTTGATAAATGGCTAAATATTTTTTATAAATATGGTAATAGAATGATCATGACTATAGCTTTTTTGAAGTTTGTAAATCAAGTCACCATAGAAGTCAAGTTGTGATAGTCCTCGTTGCACAACAGTTCTTAGCTGGTCTACCGATGCTCTATGCTATACCAATGGTTTGAATTGCAAATGAGATGAAATCAAACAACATTTAAAATAGAACTCTTTAAAGTAGTACATTTGCGTTTGTTTTTATCTTTTTATATGTAATGTTGTAAAAAATGATGTAGAAACAAAACATTTAATAGTCTTAACGTTTGTCAGAAATGGTTCACAGCAGATAAATCCAGAGTCCGTTACACCCCATCATATCCACACGGGCAACAGAAATGAGACGAAAATGAGACGAAAAACTCGGATGTGGAGGCTTTTTATCGTATGTCTGATACTGGTGGTGCTGGTGGCAATCATAGTGCCGACTGTAGTGCTGTTTGCATTTCAAGATGATGATCAGGATGATGGTATGTTCGTTTTTTTCCCTTTCACACATTTTTTTTGTTATGGTCGAACTAGTTCAAATACGCTCAAAGGTTTATTTGATTTTTATGAAATCTAGACATACTGAGGTACTTACCCGAGACAGTTTTTCAGCAAAGATGTCGATTCCTTACTTGCCTATTTAAATGATTTTATTTCTCTATATTAAGTACCACAATAAAATGATTTTAACTAAATCCTATACAAGAATAAAACGTTTTAATAAATATGGGGAAGGTAAATGACAAGCGGTTGCTTTCACGCATCATACATATTTGCATTTATGCACTTACAAAAAAGCCGGCGAATAATAAGAATGAATGAATCAATGGTGTTTTACGGCACGTCGACACATAAATAGGTCATATTAGCCGCAAAAACTGATGACATAATAAGAAGTAAGCAAGACATATTGAAAACTTTATCTCAAAGCTTTGGCATAATGCGGCCACGGTTGTGTTAAGAATACATGTTAATACATGTCTAATAATAGTAAAACTTACAGATATTATTTATCCTTGAATTACTTTCCAGTTAAGAAAAGTACTAACTACAAATGCTTGTCTCGCCCCGACAACGAGCGAAAAACAAATCCCGCTAACAAATACCACGCTCTGAAAACTGACCACATGAAACTGAACAACAACATTTAATGTCCTCAGAAATGGATCATTTAAATGAAATTGTCGGCCCAGGTTACTGAAGTCGACGTTAATTAACGAAAGTCCTGTCGTCTGTCATGATATCTGACGCTGTAATAAAAAGGTAAGACCACATGTCGGTCCCGATAACGAATACCGACGTTATTAGTCCACTACCGGTCCGGACCGGAGGGGACTTGAGGTTTGCCCTCCGACCGTCTGTCCGTCCGTCCGTCATGTTTTTGTCCGGACTGTAACTTTGTCATTCATTGTGGGATTTTTAAACAACTTGCCACAAATGTTTACCATAATGAGACGGCGTGTCGCGTGCAAGACCCAGGTCCGTAGTTTAACGGTCAAGGTCACACTTGGAGGTTAAAGGTCAGAAATAGGCTTGTCCGTGCTGTAACTTTGTCATGCATTGTGGAATTTTTAAATAACTTGGCTCAAATATTCACCATTATGAGACGGCGTGTTGCGCGCAAGAGCCAGGTCCGTTGCTCAAAGGTCAAGATCACACTTGGAGGTTAAAGATCAGAAATAGGCTTGTCCGGGCTGTAACTTTGTCATGCATCATGGGATTTTGAAATAACTAGGCACAAATGTTAAACATAATGACACGGCATGTCGCGTGCAAGACCCAGGTCCGTAGATCAAATGTCAAGGTCACACTTGGAGGTTAAAGATCAGAAAGAGGCTTGTCCGGGCTGTTACTTTGTCATGCATAGTGGAATTTTGAAATAACTTGGCACAAATGTTCACCAGAATGATACGTGAGACGCTGTGTCGCGCGCAAGACCCAGGACGTAGCTCAAATGTCAAGATCACGATACCTCAGAACACAGTAACACATATTTTGCAGCTAAATATGGTAAGGTAGTCAATATTCCTTGCATGATCATTCACATGGGTACATTCAACCTTCAAAGATATAGAGATTAGTTAACCGTTGGGATCGATTATAGGGAAATCTTTCGCGAGTGGTAGACGTGTGGTTCTTTTCACGAACTAGCGCACGAGAGTGAGTGAAAAAACAAAACACGTCTACCATCAAGTGAAGGTTTGCCCAGTAATCGATCCCAGCAGTTAAATAATCTATTTATTACATTTTAAATTACGTTTTTCAAACAAATACTCGCTTTATTGAACGTTATCGACGGATGACGTCGACGTCAGCAACACGTTGACGTCACGCCTCAACGTCGCAACGTTAGTTATTATTGTGTTCTGAGTTAGCAACGTTAGTTATTATTGTGTTCTGAGTTAGTTATTAATATTTAGCGATTATGAATATTCTTGCACTGAGAAATCCCGATCTTTCAAGCATAGAAATGTAATAAAACTGTTTCTTCAATAACTTCAGAATTAACGAACTGGCTAATAACAACTTTATTTCTTTGATTTTTTTGCAATTATTGTGCTGACGAAACATAGTAACCTTTGACAGCAGTTTGACATTTGTGCAATTATTGTGTTGACGAAACAGTAAGCTATGAAAGCAGTGCAGCTTCCGAATTGTTAATTTTGGAGAAGATATTTTTATATAACAGAGGCTAGTATATGCTAGTGTCATTTATGTTCTTTTACAGTTATCTTTAGTATTTTTCTCGGCAATCTTGAAACTGAACTGTTGCATGACCTACCTCCTCGAACATTCCTTAACCTTACCTAATCTTTTTTACAAGTTGTATGATTTTCCTTTCACAAGACCCGGTAGGGGACTATGGCCGTCCCTCGGACTGCTTCTTGTTTGTTATAGTGATGCAGTCATACTTATGCATGTAACTGTTCATACAATTATGAGTGTTGACTTACACATATTTGGGATTCTCTTTTCTAAGACTGTAGGAAGGCATGATATAAGACCATGAAACACTGTCACTTTTGTCAAGTACAGGTTGAAAAGTAAATGAAAGTATGTTCCATCCAAGATTTCCTCTTTGACAAAACACTGGATTTTAAGCAGGTACACTCCTATAACATTCAGGTAGAACATACAAGTATTTATTACTTTTATTGGGAACAATCTTGTTCTTTCTTTCGGGACATATCACATTTGTTGTGTCTACAGAGTCACAAACAGTGTTTGCCAGTGGCTTTTCAAGTGTACGTTTATTTCGAGACACTGATACCAAGCTTACTCAGTTGCTGAATCACTTTTTGTATCTTGTATGTGTACGTTGAGGCTTATATTAAGTGATAACGATAGTATGTAATTTCGTATTAAATGTGCTTTGTTCTAAACTGGGGGCCTTTTCTGTAGAGGAACAAAACTAACAGACTTATAGTGAGGCATGGTTGTATATTATGTGTATCTTAATCACACAAAGCAGTGCCATGAAGCAAATTGAAACACAAAATTTCATGGGTCTGTCTCAATCTGACATTCCTTCGAGAATGATGCGTCAAACTGATCATGAATGGATGTAGAAGAGAAGATTTTTCTTCATAATCATTGCATTGGATAACGTCTCCGTGGCCGAGTGGTTAACGACGTTGCGCTGTAAACCTTCTCACCTCTCACCGCTGCGGGTTCGAATCCCACTGAGAGCTCGACTTGTAAGTGAGGAAGTGTCGATTCTTGCGGATGGCGGGAGGTGTACAGTACTGGCTGTACCCAGGAAAAGTTGGTGGTCTGCGTCCACCACAAAAAAATCGATGACCTTACATGTGTTGGAAATGACGTAAAACACCATACAAACAAACATCATAATCATTGCCCCACTGACCTTTCGTTATTGAGTGTTGCTACAGTAAAACTAAATTTGTCATCATTCTCATCCCAGAGACGTATAATACAATGACTTAAACTGAAATAGACAAACAAGAGTTTACAAACACCGGTACTGAAATGTAATAGTGCTGATAACCCAACTCTTTTTTTCCATATTGGTTTTATATTTTCCCATTGTGCCAGTTCTTCACTTACTTTACCACTTTAGACAATGATAGCACTGTTTTGATCTGCATCAAGTAGTCTGCATCAGCATTTCCATAATATTTGTATAACAGTAGATAGCATATCAACATTTCTCTGTGTAAGATTGCGAACCCTCTGAGGTAAATTGAAATGTTTGACAAATAATATGGACTTCCTTATTACAAACTAGCAAATTTTTAATGGATAACATCTCTTTGTTATTTCAAGTTAAAGTAGCTATCCCGCCAAGAACAGCCAACTTTATCTGCTGTGACCCATTTCTGACAATCTAAACTCTGTAGACAATATTAACGGCTTTAACCTAAGCCAGGCCAAACACTAAAACTGGAGCTTTGATTTAAGATTTACCAATTAATAATTCATTTTACGCATATTCAATCACCGCATATTCAATCACGGATATTTTAAGTACCCGACAAACACCTATACTGTTAATTGACACGTATACATTATTGTATGACCTGAACACCTGGATAGAGTTTTGTAGTGTAATGTTGCCGTTAGTTGGCGCGGTATGCATTTAAAGGATAGGTTTTACACGAATGGAATGTTTCAAACAAACCATATAAATCTGATTGCAATCTGTACTGAATTTACCTGTTTATATTTTAGACATATAAGACTTCCATTGCGTACGTATCATGGTATTTATCTTCCTGTAACGAAATCCAGTCATTCTCACAACAAATTGATGAATCTTGACTTACATGTGCATAACAAAGGGTTCCTCCATTTGCATTGACATGTCCATCGTAAAATAGATTTTTCGCCGTCTGTACCTATGTGTCCTTCTTATGCATGTATTATTATTCCTCTGTGAACCTTTCAAACACAACAATCACCCTTGTCCATATTTAATTTAAATATAAAATGTACTGATCTATGTATAATTAAAGTATGTCCTGATTTGTTTGTCCTTTAAGTCCATGTAGTGGACACAACTATCAAAAAAAACATCATTATTTACGTACATTTCGAATTTAAAAGAGGAGGAATGGTACATAAATTAAAGCAATAGGCGAACGCCCGCCCAAGCCCGCCCGACCACTCAGCCCGCCACACAGCGGCCCGTTCGCTCGATGTCCGACCGTCATTTTATCCGCCAGAACGTCCGGTGAAAGGAGAAGAAATCGACCACCATAAAAAAATGACCTCCCGGTCATATTGCTATTAGTAAAATGACGCCCTTTCTGTAAAATGTTGACTCCATACGTAGAAGTTTGACAGCCTGAACGGGGTCAATTTATTACACTAGAATATTAGTAGAATGACCCCTGGGGTGGGGTCCGACAGTAGATAAAATAAAAATGAAATGACTGGTATTTTAGTTTGGTTTCTTCAAAACTGTATTTTGATAACTAAAATAAATTCCTGAAAATCGAGAGCTCAGAATATCAAAATAATCTGGGAAAAACAATTTACGATCTCTCGGAAATTTTTCGATTTTCTATACAATTCTAGTGATACAGAAAAGTTATTTGGTAAATGGCCTTTCATTATGTGGCATTTAGGAAATTATCGTCCGATTGTCACATTGATTTGACTAGTATAGCGAATGATTAGTTATGAGTTGAAGCTGTATGCCACTAGATGGAATGATTGTTGTAAATCATTTGTTTGTTTAATAAATCACTGACAACACATTATTCCATCTAGTGACATACGGCTACAACTCATAGTCATTATTCCATCTAGTGACATACGGCTTAAACTTATAGTCATTCGCCCTAGGAGTTCCCTCATGTCTCTGACGTGAAATTGTTGTGTGCTTCCGCACTGTTGCTGCGTTGACGCTCATTAGCGTCTTGTTATTATTAATTTTGAGCAAATTTCAGGATGGCAGTCAAAATGACACCAATGATGAAAAATGTATTCAACTGACAATGTACAACGATGACACGCATAAACAACTAAATAAATTCGTTTGTTACAAAGTGGATTTTAATTTTTTGCATGTTTTGGGCATTCTATTTTATCAAAAACCCAATTTCTAGGCATTTACTAATCGCCGAATGTTACGAAAATTTCGATGAAATTTTAGCTTTTAATCAAATTGATAATTACAGTTTGTTCTTACAGCGAGAAAAAAGACGAAAGCAATAACGTCGAGAAAAAATCTTTCTCTACAAACCTCAAAGATCAGCAGAGCTTATGCTGTGGTGCGGTGTCCGTCGTCCGTAAACTTTTTTTGTAGCGACTACTCGTCTGAAACTACAAGATGGATTTTCATGACACTTTACAGAAATGTTGCCCATGAAGTCTAGTTGATCCTATCAAAAATTCATGCTGATGAGAAATCCAAGATGGCCGCAACGGCTAAAAATATTTTTAAAAAAAACAAGTTTGTAGCGAATACTTCTTAAAAACTATAAGTGATATTGATATTGAACTTTTTCTAAAATGATCAGCATGACATGATGTTGCTCCTGATTCATTCTGATTCGACATGGCTGCCAGCGGCCATCCTTGTTCACATAGAGTTATATAGTAAACACTTGTAGCGACTACTCCTTTGAAACTTCTTGACGGTTTTTCATGAAATTTCAAAGGAATGTTGCTCTTGATGTCTAGTTGATTCTAGCAATATTTCAGGTCGGCCGACAATTAAGATGGCCGCCACGGCTGAAAATAGATTTGTAAAAAACAAGTTTGTAGCGACTACTTCTTAAAAACTATACAATTTGACGCCCGACAATGCCTCATTGCGACATCGCGACACTGCGATACGACATCACGACATAATTGTCGCGATGTCGTATCGCAATGTCGAGTTGTCGTATTGCAATTTCGCACTGTCGTATCGCGATGTCTGGCCCCAACCGGACATCGTATAATACACAAGTTATAAGAAACGTGACCTAATATGGGTTTTATTAGGCTAGCTAGTAAAGTCACACACGGTGAAAAGACAATTGAATTGTGTCAGCTTCTTTCAAAAAAAGAAGCGTGTCTGTATCTTTTATGGTTGGGGAGCATATAAAAACAAAATTGCATCATTTATTCATCCGATCCCAACATCCATCACCCCCACCCCCGCACACACACGCTAGATATATATAAACAAATATATATTTCAACGCAATACTGTACTCAAATGAACTAGTGGTTTACTAGCTTATATTGATTGGGACTGCGACGTAAGAGGGAGATGAGATTATGATGAATATTCCCGTCAGACATGCCCCTATCAGGTTGCGAGGCTTCTTTCAAAAAAAGAAGCGTGTCTGTATCTTTTATGGTTGGGGAGCATATAAAAAAAAAATTGCATCATTTATTCATCCGATCCCAACATCCATCACCCCCACCCCCGCACACACACGCTAGATATATATAAACAAATATATATTTCAACGCAATACTGTACTCAAATGAACTAGTGGTTTACTAGCTTATATTGATTGGGACTGCGACGTAAGAGGGAGATGAGATTATGATGAATATTCCCGTCAGACATGCCCCTATCAGGTTGCGAGTCTAGCTATAAGGTGCAAAGACTTTTCCACTGGTTTATGGAGGTCTCTTACTAAAATTAATGACATTTATACAATATATCAGTATGCGTTACATGCACCGTGCCAACATCTGAGCTATCGAGAACAAATGATTGGCAACCAATCAGTCACATGTACATACTGTTACATCACCTCCATCCCTACCATCTGTCAAGGAACTCTGCCCTGGATGTCTGCATGGTCATACAGAAGTGGTTCTTAGGAGCACCACTGACGATACCACAAATGAAACCAGGTGGTGAAAAAGTCGTGCCTCGGCCGGAACTTGGTCTTGAACACAGTATGTCAGCTCTCTTAATAGAATACTATGTTGGTCATATTTATGGCCGGGGGTTGGGGATGTGTATATATATATATATATAGGGTTATCTTTACACATTATTGATTATTATGACTGACAGCGCTAAAGCGGTCCATGAACACATTTTAGTGGGATGGTGTGGGATGGTGGGTGGGAGCGGGGTGGTCTGTCACAAATAATTCACCATGCACATTTCTACGAACAGCACCGGGTATTAGCAGTTGGTACCTTGTGTCATATTTTCAGTTCGCCATTAGTAGAGGCGATGACCCATTAGTAGAGGCGATGACGTTCTTCCTTTCTGTTTTAAATGACCCGTTCTATCTAGTAGATATGCCTAGTACAGACATGCTAAATTCGATTTTTGGAAACAGGCTTAAATACAAATATAATCGTTCATAAACTGGACCACTTAACCAATTTGAGCTTTTTCTCTTTTGTTTATATCGAACGCATACATTACCGGAAATCCCCAGCCATAAAATCTCGGTATTGCCAAAGCAATGCATGCGGTGCGATTCCGGGGCGTGAGAGTGCACACCTTGCTTCTTTAATTACATCTTAATTTGTTGAATATCAGTTATATTTATTATACAACTTACAATGTGCTTATATTTATTATACAACTTACAATGTGCTTAAACAGGTTCGTTTTTCTCCATTTATTGTATCTGAAATGTGGCTTTAAAGGGACTGGAGGCGATCTAGAAGAGTAACTGGTGCCAATACATGAGAAAACCCTCAAAATATGCTTTATTTTCATATGAAACGTGCACATGCATTAAATAAGCCACATATTAAGTTCGGTTGAATTATAATTTATGAAAATGTTTAAACTATAAAACGATGACTCCTTATATTTTTGTTGTTAAATCATGAATATTAATTCATACGGGGTTCATTTTGGTAACAAAACTATTCCATTAACAACAAAAATTGTCGCTAAACGCTGCCAATTATATCCCGCGCTTCGGCCCCTTTGACCCCTGCACTTTATTGCACCTAATAGAATTTGCCTTTATGGTTAAATACATCAAAACATAGGATAATGAATGATTTCCACTCTCTCAATCATCATCACTTCACCAATTCAGTCGCTTGCGAAAAGATCACCTCATGAAATGTAACTATTCTTGAAACGTATAAAGTCTTGTGGTGTATTAATTTGTATGGTGTCTTCGCAGGTAAATATGAGTAATTGGGGTTCTGAACAGGTTTAGGGGTTATTGCATTTTTCAAATTGTATCTAGATTCGTAAAACATATTTTGTCTCTTGGTGGACTTAGAGTGTATGCTGTTTATCCATGGGATGAATATGCGCTACTAAAATCATCTACTTACCTAAAGTGGTGGATTAGCTTGTATGTTATGAGAAAATGTACTACTATTCATATTTTAAAGCTCATAGTTTTATTCATCTTAGCAATTATCGTGCGTTTTTTTTAATAGATTATAAAGTTTTTAGGCATGTTTTACGCTAATATATATATAACATTGTTTCAACAAATGTATGTACTGTAAAAAATAATAATTTTGAAGACCATATGTCGGACTGTAAGCCAAATTTATGTTATCCTCGATAAATCAAGATATTATTATAGATACTTTCATGACTAGTTTAGTGCGCATTTCCATTGAATATGCAACTGAAACACAACATAATGTTGTTAATCAATTTGGATCAACTACAGAAAGAATTTTATTAATATTTTCATGACCATAGATCGATCAGTAGTTTAATTGCCAAGTTATAAGCTAGGCTAGGATGCCGATTAAACTTTTATGAAAAGGGGCATAATGCCAAAATGAAATACAGTTATTTGGGCATGTCAATGGCATTGAATAATTGATATTTACAGGAAGAACTGAATCACGTTTCGTGACCATATTTCAATATTTTGCTCAAGTTGCGAGCAAGGTTAGATTGCAGGTTAAAGGAAAAGGGGCATAACTCTGCAAAAATGAAATTCATTTTTTTTGATTCAGAGCTATTTAACACGTGTAACATATTCCTTGGAGTAAGATGAAGATGTGTGTAAAGTTTCATGAACATAGGTAATAGAGTATCTTACATGAGTGCTGGTTAATATATAATTTATTAAACAAGTTGGATAAAATTGATATGATGCGCCTGAGACTATGCTGAGCATCCAATTGAAATGTTTAATAAATTCAATATTAAATAGGCAAGTTGTGAGATTCTTTTGATCAAATAACTCAAAACATGCCAAAAACGTATATTTATTAATGGAACTGCCTACATCATGAACATTTAGTCATCAAATGATTTGTTTGTCGCTACGGTATGTGTACAACACCGAACAACTTTATGAATTTCCATAATCCAGTATTTTAATGTTAATGGAAATTGACGTGACAATTGCGCTTGCACACCAAGCTGACCGGAAAAGACGATGCAGCCTTCAATTCATTATATATGTATTACACTAGTGTATTTATGCTAAAGTTTATTACAATCGCACACTGCAAGTTATGTGATAAAAAATACTTTACAAGGTTATGTTGATCATTAAAGAGGACGGACAAAGTGATCCCTAAGTGTATGCCATGCCCACAAAAAAAATACTATAGGGAGGTAAATTGTAGATTATAGGGAGGTAAATTGTAGATTATAGGGAGGTAATACATTGTAGATTATAGGGAGGTAAATTGTAGATTATAGGGAGGTAAATTGTAGTAAATATTGGATATTCTCAGGTTTAATCAACTCATTCAACTGAAATACAGTGATCATTTGTTTAATATATACATTTACAAGTTCCAAAGAATTTAAGTTGTTTATTGTTTTACTTTAAATTGGTTCAATGGTATTATGTTTGTACAATCATATGCTTTTAAAGGGACACACAGACATTTTGACGTTTGTATCGAGCATTACATTTAGCATCTTGATGTATTAATTCACTAGCCGTTTCACTTTAAACCTGCCTGCATATAAAGAACCATTTTGAGTAATAATATTTTCTTCATTACTCTACCAAGGTTTAAATAAATTATTGGTGCAATATTATCAACAGTTTAGTAATTGTCTCGCCTTTTCAAGGTGTTGGGCGGCAACATTCAAGTTTTGCGTTTAGGTCAGTTTCTCACAAACTGTATTCACACTAGACCTTTCAAACTTTCCTTATAGTTGTATCTTGAGTGGTACATTGCAACATGACAAAGCATGTAGATGTGACCTTCACCATCCAAGCAAAGGGCAGATAACTTTAATTGTTACATTTACATCACTTTCTCATGAACTACAATTATGCACTAGTTGTTTTAAACCTGATTTATAGCTTAATCTTTGGAAGACAAAATATTCTATTTTGACATAGTTGTGTCTTGGGTAGTGCATCTTTTTGGACGCATGGATTTCATCTATGATCTTGACCTACGTTTTGGAGCTGATGATTTTTAGCTCCTCTACTGGCGAAGGTCCAGCAAAGCTTATGGGATGGCGAATTGTCCGTCGGCCATCCGTCGTCTGTTAACTTTTACATTGTTAAGATGATAGGGCCTTCATTTTTCATCCGGTCTTTACCAAACCTTAACAGATTGTTAATATCAATGAAAGCTCGGGCAAGTCTGAAAACCAGCCAGATCGGACTAGTAACAGCGGAGTTATGGCCCTTGATTTAGTTGAAAAAGCTATATTTTGCTTCGTTAAAACGATAGGGCCTTCATTTTTCATTCGATCTTTATCAAACTTTTAACAGATTGTTAATATCAATGAAAGCTCGGACAGATCGGACCAGTAACAGGGGAGTTATGGCCCTTGATTTCGTTAAAAATGCGATATTTTGCCTCGTTAAGACGATAGGACCTTCAATTTTCATTCGATCTTAACCAAACTTTAACAGATTGTTAATATTAATGAAAGGTCGAACAAATTCGAAAACCAGCTAAATCGGACCAGGAACACCAGAGTTATTTGCCCTTGAATTATTGAAAAATGCCATTTTCAGCCTAGTGAACAATCTAGCGCCTTCATTTTGTATTCGATATTTCCCAAACTTGGCCAGATTGTTGATATCAATGAAAGCTCGGACAAGTTTGAAAACCAGCCAGATTAAAACCAGTAACACCGGAGTTTTGGCCATTTTACAATATTTAGTAATGTACACTGGAAACCCAAGGAGTCGCGGGTTCAAATCTCACTGGAGGCATAAACATTTATTTATTTTTTTCATAAGAAACCTTGGTTCATGGGTTCATTTTCTTTTAATTATATGATTTTCTTTTTGATTTTGTTGGTTTTTGATGGGTTTTTTTTTTAATTGTTTTTATTTGTTATTGTTTTTATAAGAAACCTTGGTTGATGGTTTAATTTTTTCAATTATTATTGTTACTTTTTAATTTGTAATTTGTATTACTTTTTTGAATTATTTTTTGAATTATTATTATTTATTTTTTTAAATGTTTTTTAATTATTTTTTTTCTCATAAGAAACCATCTTTTTTTTTCTTTAATTGGGAGCTTAGGTGTTGGATCAGTTTTACATATTATGGGAAGAACTTCTTCTTCTCTGAAACTCACACAGATGAAGGTTTAATATTATTTTTGTATCACCTTATGGATTCCAAGTTTTTCAAATGGTGACTCTGGGGCTCAGATTTGGCCCCGCCTCAGGGGATCACAGTTTTACATAGACTTATATTGGCAAAAACTTAAAAAAAAATCTTCTCTGAAACTATAAGAGCCAAAGGTTTAATATTTTGTATTTACTTATTGCCCTCTACTAAGATTGTTCAAATGTTGACCCTGCCAGGGGTCACAGTTTTACATAGACTGATGTAGGGAATTTTTTTTAAAAATCTTCTTCCCTGAAACTTCAAGAGCTGAAAGTTTAATATTTTGTATTTTATTATCAGCTTATGTTCCTCTAAAACGTTTACTCAAATGGTGACCCAGGGGTGTAATTTGGCCCCGCCCCAGTGGTCACAGTTTTACATAGACTTATATATAGGAAAAACTTTAAAAATCTTCTTCTCTGAAACTACAAGAGCTAAAGGTTTAATATTTTGTATTTACACTCAGCTTATGGTCCTCTACCAAGTTTGTTTGAATGATGACCCTGGGGTCAAATTAAACAGCACCCCAGAGTTTTTTGATGGAGTTATGGCCCTTTAAAGGTTTTACTAGAAAAATATTGTCCGGACGAGTTCTCCTGAACCCCTGGCCAATTTTCAGCGAAACATTGCAGGGATGATCAGTACTAAACCTAGTATCATCACCTTGTTCCGATTAAAACATTTTTGGTGGAGTTATGGCCTTTTAAAGGTTTTACTACACAAACTTTGCTCGGACCAGGTCTCCTGAACCCATGGCCGGATTTCAGAGAAATGTTGCTGGAATGATAACTACCAAGTCTAGTTGTGCATATCATCACCATGTTCCGGTTGAATGATTTTTGTTGGAGTTATGGCCCTTTAAATGTTTTAATACGCAAACTTTGCCACGACTACTTCTCCTGATCCCACGATAATAGCTGTGTTAGTCAGTAGAGCGTCCACAGGCCCTCTTGTGCCTCTTGTTTCCAGTTAGGTTCTTTGCTCAAAACGTGAACTCTCAGCGACACTGAAAACCAATGGCATCGCTATATTTACACTTATTTTGTCTTCTTCCTGTTTGATAATAGTCATATATTATATTAACGAAACGAAGTGTTACTAAATAAATAACAATGACGTAATTCTTTAATTATTTGCCTTTAATTTACTGTCAATTTCGTTCGGAAAATAATGTTCAAGTAATTTGTTAACAGTAAGTTCTATCTAAAATGTATTGTTGCGCCTTTTAACTTATTATCTTTGATTCGAAAGTTGCATTTATTCCGCACATTAGGAATTTGATATAATATACGAGTCCAAGGGATTGAACATACAATCAGACCTTCTAATATTATTAACTGAGATATTCAAAGTTTCTACATATCTTTTAAATATTTTTTCAGCTACAACAACACGTGCGCCTGGAACCCCCTGTAAGTCATGTTTTATAAAACAATTTAATTGTCAATGTTCAGAAGGTTTAATAAGTGTATAAATAAATTCCCCGCATATTGTGTTTCTGTTCTAATTCGACTGGAGCTTTTATAATAATATCTAAACCAAAGCGGTTCCTATTTATGTGAAAATTAGTTTCTGCCTTTAGGTATCGCGTTCGATAATTTCAAGGAATAACTCACTCTATGATTTAATACAAACATTTGATGATGTTTAGTAGGTAGAACTTAGACTGGAACATGTGCACATTTGTAACGTTGGATGTTTGTCTCGAAGTTTTTCGTGCCCTTAATTCTCTTGTTAATCTGTCTTCTGCCAAGTCATTATGTACTGCTGTGTAGCTATCCAAGCTTTTGTTATTGTATATTCATATATACATGATCATCTTTGTGCTATACCTATATTGCCTATTAATACTGCCTAGTTTGTTAGAGGATATAGCCTGACGGGGATTTCTTTATTTACACTGTCCCGTTTTATGGGGTTACAATAGGGTAAGAGTGTTGTTTGGTTCACCATTGAACCTGGTTTACCCTAGCGGCATTTTTGCCACTGACCGTTCCAAGGCGGTAACCCTATTGTCAACCATTTTATGTTTGTGATGTCACATGTTTTTCCTTTATTTCTCCTTGTACTTGTTTGGTTGGTTGACTGTGGTCCTTGAATGCTACATTTCAAGGTCGACTGTTATATCTACTTTCATCGTTTAACAGTATAGATATAAAATTCGAACAGGAAAAGTAACATTCAAGGACGACAGTCAACCACAAACACACACAGAAACAAAGAACAACTTTAAAGATGAATAAAAGGCCAAACAAGATATCACAGGGGTCACAGTTTTACATAGACTGATATAGTGTTTTTTTTTAAATCTTCTTCCCTGAAACTTCAAGAGCTGAAGGTTTAATATTTTGTATTTTATTATCAGCTTATGTTCCTCTTAAATGTTTACATAAATTTTGACCTGGGGTGTAATTAGGCCCCGCCCCAGTGGTAACAGTTTTACATAGACTTATATATATGAAAAACTTTAAAAATCTTCTTCTCTGAAACTACAAGAGCTAAAGGTTATTATTTTGTATTTACACTTAGCTTATGGTCCTCTACCAAGTTTGTTTGAATGGTGACCCTGGGGTCAAATTATGCCCAACCCCAGGGTTTTTTGATGGAGTTATGGCCCTTTAAAGGTTTTACTAGAAAAAACATTGTCCCGACGAGTTCTCCTGAACCCCTGGCCAAATTTCAGCCAAACATTGCAGGGATGATCAGTACTAAGCCTAGTATCATCACCTTGTTCCGATTAAAATATTTTTGTTGGAGTTATGGCCCTTTAAAGGTTTTACTACACAAACTTTGCCCGGACCAGGTCTCCTGAACCCATGGCCGGATTTCAGAAAAAACGTTGCAGGAATGATAAGTACCAAGTCTGGTTGTGCATATCATCACCATGTTCCGGTTGAATGATTTTTGTTGGAGTTATGGCCCTTTAAATGTTTTAATACGCAAGTTTTGTCCCGACTACTTCTCCTGATCCGACGATAATAGCTGTGTTAGTCAGTAGAGCGTCCACATGCCTCTTGTGCCTCTTGTTTACCGTTAGGTTCTTTGTTCAAAACATGAACTCTCAGCGACACTGAAAACCAATGACATGGCTATATTTACACTTACTTTGTCTTCTTCCTGTTTGATAATAGTAATATATTATATTAACGAAACGAAGTGTTACTAAATAAATAACAATGAAGTAATCCTTTAATTATTTGCCTTTAATTTACTGTCAATCTCGTTTGGAAAATAATGTTCAAGTAATTTGTTAACAGTAAGTTCTATCTAAAATGTATTGGTGCGCCTTTTAACTTATTATCTTTGATTCGAAAGTTGCATTTCTTCCGCACATGGGTATTCGATATAATATACGAGTCCAAGGGATTGAACATACAATCAGACCTTCTAATGTTATTAACTGAGATATTCAAAGTTTCTACATATCTTTTAAATATTTTTTCAGCTACAACAACACGTGCGCCTGGAACCCCCTGTAAGTGATGTTTTATAAAACAATTTAATTGTCAATGTTCAGAAAGTTTAATAAGTGTATAAATAAATTCCCCGCATATTGTGTTTCTGTTCTAATTCGACTGGAGCTTTTATAATAATATCTAAACCAAAGCCCTTTGACCCCTGCACTTAATTGCACCTAATACAATTTGCCTTTATGGTCATATTCACATGATACTGAATCATCAGAAATACATCAAAACATAGGATAATGAATGATTTCCACTCTCTCAATAATCATCACTTCACCAATTCAGTCGCTTGCGAAAAGATCACCTTATGAAATTTAACTATTCTTGAAACGTATATAGTCTTGAGGTGTATTAACTTGTATGGTGTCTTCGCAGGTAAATATGAGTAATTGGGGTTCTAAACAGTTTTAGGGGTTATTGAATTTTTCAAATTGTATCTAGATTCGTAAAACATATTTTGTCTCTTGGTGAACTTAGCGTGTATGTCTATGTTTATCTATGGGATGAATATGCACTACTAAAATCATCTACTTACCTAAAATGTATATTGTCTCGTGGTGGATTAGCTTGTATGTTATGAGTAAATGTACTACTATTCATATTTTAAAGCTCATAATTTTATTCATCTTAGCAATTATCGTGCGTTTTTTTTAATAGATTATAAAGTTTTTAGGCATGTTCAACGCTAATATATATATAACATTGTTTCAACAAATGTATGTACTGTAAAAAAAATAATGTTGAAGACCATAATTATGTCAGACTGTAAGCCAAATTTATGTTATCCTCGATAAATCAAGATATTATTATAGATTCTTTCATGACTAGTTTAGTGCGCATTCCCATTGAATATGCAACTGAAACACAACATAATGGTGTTAATCAATTTGGATCAACTACAGAAAGAATTTTATTAATATTTTCATGACCATAGATCGATCATTAGTTTAATTACCAAGTTAATAGCTAGGTTAGGATGCCGATTAAACTTTTATGAAAAGGGGCATAATGCCAAAATGAAATACAGAGTTATTTGAACATGTCAATGGCATTGAATAATTGATATTTACAGGTAGAACTGAATCATGTTTCGTGACCATATGTCAATATTTTGCTCAAGTTGCGAGCAAGGTTAGATTGCAAGTTAAAGGAAAAGGGGCATAACCCTGCAAAAATGAAATTCAGAATTTTTGATTCAGAGCTATTTAACACGTGTAACATATTCCTTGGAGTAAGATGAAGAGGTGTGTAAAGTTTCATGAACATAGGTAAGAGAGGATCTTACATGAGTGCTGGTTAATATTTAATTTATTAAACAAGTTGGATAAAATTGAAACGATGCGCATGAGGCTATGCTGAGCATCCAATTGAAATGTTTAATAAATTCAATATTAAATAGGCAAGATGTGAGATTCTCATGCCAAAAACGTATATTTATTAATGGAACTGCCTACATCAATAACATATAGTCATCAAATGATTTGTTTGTCGCTTCGGTATGTGTACAACACCGAACAACTTTATGAATTTCCATAATCCAGTATTTTAATGTTAATGGAAATTGACGTGACAATTGCGCTTGCACACCAAGCTGACCGGAAAAGGCGATGCAGCCTTCAATTGCATATATATGTATTACACTAGTGTATTTATGCTAAAGTTTATTACACTCGCACACTGCAAGTTATGGGATAAAAAATAATTTACAAGGTTATGTTGCTCATTAAAGAGGACGGACAAAGTGATCCCTAAGTATCGGCCATGCCCACAAAAAAAAATTATTATAGGGAATTAAACTGTAGATTATAGGGAGGTAAATTGTAGTAAATATTGGATATTCTAAGGTTTAATCAACTCATCCAACTGAAATACAGTGATCATTTGTTTAATATATACATTTACAAGTTCCAAAAAATTGAAGTTGTTTATTGTTTTACTTTAAATTTATTCAATGATATTATATTTGTACAAATATATGCTTTTAAAGGGACACACAGAAATTTTGACGTTTGTATCGAGCATTACATTTAGCATCTTGATGTATTAATTCACTAGCCGTTTCACTTTAAACCTGCCTGCATATAAAGAACCAGTTTGAGTAATAATGTTTTCTTCATTATTCTACAAAAGGTTTAAATAAGTTATTGGTGCAATATTATCAACAGTTTAGTAATTGTCTCGCCTTTTCGAAGAAAAAAAAGAGACGTAGGTGTTGCTTTTCCGGCGGCAACATTCAAGTTTTGCGTTTAGGTCATTTTCTCACAAACTGTATACACTAGACCTTTCAAACTTTCCTTATAGTTGTATCTTGGGTGGTATATCGAAACGTGACAAAGCAAATGTGGATGCGACCTTCACCATCCAAGCAAAGGGCAGATAACCTTATAATGTTTACTTTCAACTTTGGCGTTTAGGTCACTTTTTCACAAACCGTATGCACTAAGAACTTTCAAACTTTGCTTATAGTTGCATCTTGAGTGGTACATTGCAACGTGACAAAGCATGTAGATGTGACCTTCACCATCCAAGCAAAGGGCAGATAACTTTAATTGTTACATTTACATCATTTTCTCATGAACCACAATTATGCACTAGTTGTTTTAAACCTGATTTATAGCTTTATCTTTGGAAGACAAAATATTCTATTTTGACATTGTTGTGTCTTGGGTAGTGCATCTTTTTGGATGCATGGATTTCATCTATGACCTTGACCTATCACTTTTTTGATTTATTTTTTAATCTTTTTTTTCTTTAATTGGGAGCTTAGGTGTTGGATCAGTTTTACATATTATGGGAAGAACTTCTTCTTCTATGAAACTCACACAGATGAAGGTTTAATATTTTTTTTTTTTCAGCTTATGGATTCTCTACCAAGTTTTTCAAATGGTGACTCTGGGGCTCATATTTGGCCCCGCCTCAGGGGTCACAGTTTTACATAGACTTATACTGGCAAAAACTTTAAAAAAAAGTCTTCTCTGAAACTATAAGAGCCAAAGGTTTAATATTTTGTATTTACGATCATCTTATTGCCCTCTACTAAGTTTGTTCAAATGGTGACCCTGCCAGGGGTCACAGTTTTACATAGACTAATGTAGGGAATTTTTTTTGAAAATCTTCTTCCCTGAAACTTCAAGAGCTAAAGGTTTAATATTTTGAATTTTATTATCAGCTTATGTTCCTCTAAAATGTTTACTCAAATGGTTACCCTGGGGTGTAATTTGGCCCCGCCCCAGTGGTCACAGTTTTACATAGACATATATAGGGATTTTTTTTAAAAATCTTCTTCTCTGAAACTACAAGAGCTAAAGGTTTAATATTTTGAATTTACACTCAGCTTATGGTCCTCTACCAAGGTTGTTTGAATGGTGACCCTGGGGTCAAATTTGGCCCCACCCCAGTGGTTTTTGATTGAGTTATGGCCCTTTAAAGGTTTTACTAGAAAAACATTGTCCGGACGAGTTCTCCTGAACCCCTGGCCAAATTATAGCGAAACATTGCGGGGATGATCAGTACTAAACCTAGTATCATTACCTTGCTCCGTTTAAAATACTTTTGGTGGAGTTATGGCCCATTAAAGGTTTTACTACACAAACGTTGCCCGGACTAGGTCTCCTGAACCCATGGCCGGATTTCAGAGAAACGTTGCAGGAATGATAAGTACCAAGTCTGGTTGTGCATATCATCACCATGTTCCGGTTGAATGATTTGTGTTGGAGTTATGGCTTTTTAAATGTTTTAATACGCAAGCTTAGCCCCGACTACTTCTCCTGTTCCCACGATAATAGCTGTGTTAGTCAGTAGAGCGTCCACAGGCCCTCTTGTGCCTCTTGTTTACAGTTAGTTTCTTTGCTCAAAACGTGAACTCTCAGCGACACTGAAAACCAATGACATGGCTATATTTACACTTACTTTGTCTTCTTCCTGTTTGATAATAGTAATATATTATATTAACGAAACGAAGTGTTACTAAATAAATAACAATGAAGTAATCCTTTAATTATTTGCCTTTAATTTACTGTCAATCTCGTTTGGAAAATAATGTTCAAGTAATTTGTTAACAGTAAGTTCTATCTAAAATGTATTGGTGCGCCTTTTAACTTATTATCTTTGATTCGAAAGTTGCATTTCTTCCGTACATGGGGAATTTGATATAATATACGAGTCCAAGGGATTGAACATACAATCAGACCTTCTAATGTTATTAACTGAGATATTCAAAGTTTCTACATATCTTTTAAATTTATTTTCAGCTACAACAACACGTGCGCCTGGAACCCCCTGTAAGTGATGTTTTATAAAACAATTTAATGTTCAGAAAGTTTAATAAGTGTATAAATAAATTCCCCGCATATTGTGTTTCTGTTCTAATTCGACTGGAGCTTTTATAATAATATCTAAACCAAAGCGGTTCCTATTTATGTGAAAATTAGTTTCTGCCTTTAGGTATCGCGTTCGATAATTTCAAGGAATAACTCACTCTATGATTTAATACAAACATTTGATGATGTTTAGTAGGTAGAACTTAGACTGGAACATGTGCACATTTGTAACGATGGATGTTTGTCTCGAAGTTTTTCGTGCCCTTAATTCTCTTGTTAATCTGTCTTCTGCCAAGTCATTATGTACTGCTGTGTAGCTATCCAAGCTTTTGTTATTGTATATTCATATATACATGATCATCTTTGTGCTATACCTATATTGCCTATTAATACTGCCTAGTTTGTTAGAGGATATAGCCTGACGGGGATTTCTTTATTTACACTGTCCCGTTTTATGGGGTTACAATAGGGTAAGAGTGTTGTTTGGTTCACCATTGAACCTGGTTTACCCTAGCGGCATTTTTGCCACTGACCGTTCCAAGGCGGTAACCCTATTGTCAACCATTTTATGTTTGTGATGTCACATGTTTTTCCTTTATTTCTCCTTGTACTTGTTTGGTTGGTTGACTGTGGTCCTTGAATGCTACATTTCAAGGTCGACTGTTATATCTACTTTCATCGTTTAACAATATAAATATAAAATTCGAACAGGAAAAGTAACATTCAAGGACGACAGTCAACCACAAACACACACAGAAACAAATAACATCTTTAAAGATGAATAAAAGGCCAAATAAGATATCACAAACACAAAGGGGTTTACAATAGGGCTACCGCCTTGGAACGGTCAGTGGCAAAAAAGGCCCTGGGTGATTAAACTAGGTTCTAGGGTGCACCAAACATCACAAAGAAATCACCGCCATGAACTATTGTCTAACCAACAAGGCAGCATTAATAGCCAATATAAGTAAAACACAAAGATGCTCGTGTATATATAAAAACAAACAAAAACAATAGCCTAGCAAACACAAAGAAAGTACTCAATGACTTGGCAGAAGTCAGAGCAACAAGAGAACAAACCACTGAGGGCACGACAAAACAAGATTGCAGACTAAAATCAAACGTCACCGTCCTTTTGGACTTTAGGTAGACGTCATCATAGGGTCCACAGCCTGTCCGGTCATCGCACAATTAAAGAGGAAAGTATAGTGGCAAACTGTAAATGGATCCACCATCAAGTATGCAGTGCGTTGCAAAATGATAGGGTCATAACCTCTTTTGATAAACCTTTTTAACAAGTTTAACAAAGATAGTATGAAAGTGATCAAGACCAAGGATCTTACAAAGTTTGTAAATCACGTCACCATATAAGTCAGGTTGTGATAGTCCTTGTCGCAGAAGCTTTTATATTTGGAAAGAAGATCAGGGTTACGATAATACAATTTTGGAAAGGTTTTACGACGTTTATGGTAATGGTAAAGTTGTGTGTTTTTTCTGCCAGATATCTCTAATAGTTAAACCGTATTTTAAGTCAGTGAAAATGACATTAGTTTTATACTTTACCCTTAAGTGTACATTATGCTCTGGTTAAGTTATATAATAGTTGGCAAGTATGTGTTTGCTTCAGTCTTACAGTTGTGTGTTCTTATGGACAGTTCCAGTCAAAAATCTTACAGATGTCAATATGCCAGACAGCTTTTATAGTTTGCAAATATTGTATGTGGTGGAAAATAATAAAAATGAAAATAAATGAATAAAAAATAAAAAAATAGAAGAAAAATCAAAACTAAACTAAAATAAATGTGAAATAGCAATTTGATCTACACTAACAACTTATGATTATTATTATTATTTTCCAGGGATCAACTGTTTAAGTCCGATACAGTACGCAGGTCAAGGAGACACCGTTGAATTTATATGTGAACTTCAAGATATCGGCATAGTTACTAGCATAAGAACCATCAGCGGTGATGGGTCTAAAATATACACTAACACTGCTGACCAGGGAATAGTCGGTACTATTAATTTACATGCAGGTGTTACCATTACGATAGATGTTGATGCCGGACAGCTGATCGTTAACTTTACCAATGTAGTTTGTGCTCTGGAAGGCAGTTACATTACCAGAATTAACAGCGTTACTGAGGATGAGATAACACTAAGGATTGTGTGTATGTATTAAGGGTTAAATGCGAATTGTTCGACCGTTACAATTAAATTAAAACTAAATTTAACAAAAGATGAAAACCTGCATTTGAAAATATCAAAAAGTCATCAAATATACATGTAATTTTGAAGACAATGAAATTAACGGAAGTTCAATTAAGAAGTTATTTAACATAACTGTAATTATTCTAACGTTCCCCTATATATAAAATTCATAATAAACGAAAAAAAGATGATATGGCTATGCAGGATCCCTTTAGCAGTTTTTATTTTGTATACATTATGATCATATTGGTGTAAATGGCTAGACAATCTCGGTAATATGCAAGTTCATTATTTTATTTTATTTCCAGCCGATCCTGTCAAGCCATCTTTGAATGTGCCTTCCGCTATATACAATAATCAGCTGATGCCAATATCATGTAGCGGAAAAGTTGGAAGGAACAAAGAAGGAAAGCCGACAACACGCTTGATTATGGAAGTGCAACATGAGGTATGCAATACAAATAGTAAGATAGGTTTTATAATATTTATTGATTTCATAATTATGATCATGGCACAGAAACCTTGCATTCATTTCGTTTTTATTTAAAGTTTATGCTTCTATTAGTCTGTAATAAAATACATAGTAGGTTTTAACTTGTGATGGTCTTGTTTTTAAGTCAATATTTCATGATATATAATTCAATGAGAGAGTCTAGTTTTCGAAGATATTATCAACGAAACAACTAGTTTTCGTAGATATTATCAACGAAACAAACGACTTGATAACATATATATTACTTTTGATAATGTTTACTCATGTTACGTACTTGCGATTATGATATTTCTTTCTTCTAGAGAATATAGTCTTGTTTCATCGTTTATCTAGCAAGAGTGATTCAGTTGGCAGAGCGTATCTTACATCAGGCACTCTAATTAATAAAAAACAAACAAACATAACAAACACGTGGAAAACAGTAACATGTAACATTAAGCAAGCGTATACAAAAGTTAAACACGACTTTTAACATTCGCAGTAGTACACTCAAGTGATATGAAAACGCAACACGGGAATTTCCGCTATATATTGTATGTACAATATGCTGCTTTTAATCGAATGGTACATGGCTACGTAAGACCTTTCCTTTTGGAAAAAATACTAAAACAACAAATAATACAGCAAATAGTATTCCTGCAATGTTTCAGTATTAACAGAGTACGCGTTTGGCTCAATCATGTGAGCAAACTTAGGATGCAAAATTTTGCAAACTATTTACGTTAAATACAGTACTGAACTAGCTCAATTTTTCGAAGAGCAACCTCAACATTGATGAAGTTCTTGTTACAAAGTGTAGTGTCATTAAAACGTCTACAACATCACAGTTGTGTCCTTTCTCTAGTTTACTGCAACTTTTTTAAAAAAAAAACATCTTGGGATTTCTTTGGAATATTATGTGCAATTAAGTGTGCAGTATATCCAATATATAGCGGAAATTCCCGTGTTGCGTTTTCATATCACTTGAGTGTATTCGCAGTAAACAGTTACAAGGAAAACATAGAAGCAAATCATACGACACCACACACGTAAAAAGGTTGACAACAGGGCACCAACGATACATAGATTTCACTGGCCAATATCACCAACATGGTCTCATCTCCCAGTTAATAATTTTGCTTTGCTTTAGGCACGACACGCTTTACTTTTTATATACATCTGGTAATATATGACCTATGTCTAGCATTCGGTTCATATTTACGATACAGTACATGCAGTGTAACCAACAGTATGTATTTGAATGCAGGATGCGACGGTGTTTACAACTATCACAGAAGGATTGACCACAGAGCCGATATCAGAATTGAATTGTACCTTAACAGAAACAATACATCTCGATGTTAAAGCCGCAACAGTATGGAACAATACAAACATTAGATGTGTCCTTAAAAACGATTATGACATAATTGTAGGATCTACAGAGGAATACAGAACTCATATTCTAGAGTCAGGTAATAAGAAGTTAGAATATGACCTTTATCGATTCATGCGTAGTTAAACTGGTATGGCTTTTGAATGATTCATATTACTGTCACGGTTATGGATATCTAACAGGTAGATTAATGTTGCATTGTCCGGCCGGCTAGCTCAGTCGGTAGAGCATCGGAACGGTAGTCCGAAGGCCCCGGGTTCGAGCCCCGGTCTGGCTGCACATTTTTCTAGTCCTGTGACATTTGGCGCCCAACGTGGGGCCGTGACTGAGTAAACTTCGAGAAACATGCAAATGATTCTCTGTACCCATGGAAATTCGAGGACGAATTTCAGTCTGTAGGGGGAGTGTGTCACGGTTATGGATATCTAACAGGTAGATTGATGTTGCATTGTCCGGCCGGCTAGCTCAGTCGGTAGAGCATCGGAACGGTAGCCCGAAGGTCCCGGGTTCGAGCCCCGGTCTGGCTGCACATTTTTCTAGTCCTGTGACATTACCATTGTCGTTATATGACATATATATATTATAACTTTGAATAAAACTCAGTACATGGAAGTGGTTGGCGAAATTGGTTTTGTACTTTATTGAGTACGAAATCCTTATGAACCACCAGTTTTCATGTTTTGAAATCGAACGTGTTTTGTTTTGACCATTTGAGCATTTGGAATAATTACCATTTTGCGCGTTTCTAGCATTTTGAAGATTTTAAAATAAGCAAGATTTATTCTAGTACCTTTTTATATAAAGTCTGTGGTTGCCGGGTCTGGGATTGAACCCACAAACTCCCGCATCCGAGTCGGATTCTGTACCACTTCGCCATCATCGCGGTGTCCATAAAGAAATATGTTTTGTTTTTTAAGACGGTGCATAAAGTAACTATCAGTTCCAAAACTATTGCTACCTACATATAAACATGTTTATGCATTCTATGCTACTTTTAATCTGGTTCGTTGGTTTTAATAAGTTTCAAAAACCCTCTACCATGTTTTGTTTATATCTACACTTTTCAGATGTGAACTTTGTAGAGACGACAATTACGGCGTATATTGGGGACTCCGTAACAGTTGGCTGTAATGTTAAAAATATTAATGGGTTGTCAAAAGTACGTCTAACCAGAGGAGCAGACAATGTTGAAGTATCGATGATAAGTAATGCTGGCAGTACGGATTCCATCACTGGAATTTCGACGGTTGCAAATGACAGCTTTATTGGCACAGCAGGTGGCACCTTAACAATTAGGATATCACCAGCAGTATGTCGAGATAAGGGAGACTATTTTTGTCGAGCTGTCGGAACAAACGTTTCTGTAGAAGCAAAAGCCACACTTTCCTTAAAACGTAGGTATTACACTAACCGCTTCTGCCAAGAAAATAAGTAATATCATATAACCTTTTCAATATGTTTCGTTTTCTTTGAAACTTCACAAAAATGTTAATCACATCAACAAGTTGTGTCGACAACAAGAATCAGATCAATATCTCAAAGGTCGATTCACACTTGGAGTTAAAGGTCAAATGAGTTCAAACCGTGTCTCATTTCAATAATATAGGAATAACAATAAGAAAAACTTCGTTGTCACTTGTCACTAACTGGTGAAACATCTTGTTTATTATAAATTCTATAATTAATTAGTTCTTTAATCTTAAATCAGTACATTTTCCTGCGAAAAGAACGCCCCTTATTTAGAAATTCAAAATAACAGTAAGTAATACAGTGACCCTTTAGTCACTGACCGTTTCAAGGCGATAACCCTAGTGTCAACTCATTAGGGTTTTTTGGTGTTGTTGCATACGTTGCTTCTCCCTTTTCTTATATTTGTCTTTTTTTGTTGATTGTTCTCTACGAATGCTACATTTCCTGTTTGACTTGTATACCTACTTTTTGCGTTATAATCGTAACATGGTAGCGTATAATGTTGCCATAACAATAAATACTTTACTGATTCATAATAAACAGGACACCCAGAAGCGCCATCCCTCGATTTATCCATTGATATAATTGAGAATAAAGGGCAATGGCCCGAGTTTCCAACGACATGTGTCGCCGAGGTTGGAGATCCTGCAGGAACTATTGTGTTGGAGTCAAACCTCGGTGGGGACTTCCATGGGCTAAACAGTACGTTTATAACTGTAACAGTTGAACCAAATGAAGAGGAATGTAGTACTACAGCAACAATAAAGTACTTAAATGATAAACCATACAATATGGACTGGGATGGAACACTATTGCGATGTAGAGTGAGGGATGATACATCAGACACCGACGGATCGTTCGCCGTTACGAAAGTGGTCCATGTCGTACCCGGTAGGAATTTGCTTAGTATTCACGATTTTGTATGGGGTGCATTTTAGCCAAATGTTAATTCAGATTTTCGTACAGAATTAGAATAGCTTCTGAATATATTATGTATAAGGGAAGCATGAATGTTTAGTGGTAAGTAAAAATACATTACTGTATTGTAATAATGTATTTAATAAGGCATTATCAATGCACAATGATTGTTTTATTACTCCCATCTTAAAACGGCTTAATGTGACAGTTTAAACTTATTTATTTTACATCGATTGTAACGAAAGCTTTATGAACTTTTTGAATCATTCTCGATGTCTTCCTGGGTAGACCAGTACTTAGCAAATGCAGATAAAGTGTCTTGCTCAAGGACACAACGCATATGGCAATGGCGAGGATCGAACCCACGACTTTTCGATCCTTGGTCCTGGGTCCAACGCTACACCACTAGACCACAGCTCTCCGCAATATTAATGTGTTGGACAACAGTGTTTTGCAATATTCTAAACAAATTGTCCTGAAACTTAAATCCAACACACACGTGTTTGAAAGAGCCTGTTCATTCTTTGTTTTCTATGTATTGCATAATACACTTGACTTTCTGGATGTGCACTTTATTGTTAGAGAATTCCTTTTGATGGGATGTAGTTTTGTTAACACTGTCTTGTCTATTTGGGCGCTGAAGACAGGATAATAGCGAGGATTGTGATTTTAAAATAGATTCAAGCTAACCAGTAGGCCTTATTGCCTACTGACCGTTCCAAGTCGGTAACCCTTTCTTCACCACCCTTTCTGTTGTTTTTGTCTCTTTAATAGCATTATCAAGTCCTTGTTTGCAGTACAGTGCGGACCTACGATGCCATTGCATTCGGACGCTGTGGTTTCTATAGGACACTATATCTCATTTTTTCACTGACATATAGTCTCTATATACGTATCATTCATGTAATTAATATTTCAACGACATTACAAATTAAATATACATATATACTGGAAAGTCAAAAAATCATAAGCGGCTAGTTTGGATATTAGTGAATTTTAAAATTGAAAATACTTAAATCGATTTTCAAACTAATGTCACAGGGCTAGAAAAATGTGCAGCCATACCGGGGCTCGAACCCGGGACCTACCGTTCCGATGCTCTACCGACTGAGCTAACCGACCAGACAATGCAACATCAATCTACCTGCTAGATATCCATTAGATACAGATTACAGACTGAAATTCGTCCTCGAATTTCTATGGGTACAAAGAATCATTTCAAATGTTTCTCGGAGTTTACTCAGTTTTACTCAGTCACGGCCCCCGGCCCCACGGCCAAATGTCACAGGGCTAGAAAAATGTTCAGCCATTTCAAGGAATTTACAAACTGCTTTATACGAAGTTGTTTGAGGAAGTGTAATACTAACAGTTAAATTATCATGTGTTTTTTTCTACTATTTTGCAGTGTCTACATGCAATGGAAAACAAAATTATATTAAACTAGAGCATCCTTTTGCATGTTTTGGATTAATTACGTGTACGACGAATGCCTATGTGATATCACCGTACCAGGCATGCTCGCATAAACAGTGCTGGTCTGGCGGCACTTGTGTCAGTTGCGAGACAGTTGGCAAATGTAAGTCATAGTGTATAAATTAAAGTTGGTGGGCTAAATCTGGTAACAATATATTTAGTAATATTACACGTGTCAATGACAACTACACTAGTGCATTCTTAACACATACTATGACAATGAGTTATTAAGTCATTAGTTAAAAACAAAAGCCTGCAATATCGAAACTTTGGTTTTCTACCTTGTTTGGCAACTTTAAAAACGCACGGTTTGCATTGTTTAACCAGATGTATTTGCTACATAAATTGAAATATAATACACTCAAATCAAAATAGCATTACCTTGTTTTAATGGTATTACATTTTTCTGGACTATTCGTTCAATTTATATAACATATATTTTTTCTGCATGTTGTCTATTAATACTACAATCGGTTTTCGTTGGACTTGCATATTTTAAGTAATCATTTATGAAAGTTATTAAATGAATATTATGTTTTTGTTTATATATCTTTCCAGGCATTACAGACTACATATTAACAAGTAAGTGACACTTGTTGTAATTTTAAGGAGATAATCGTCCCTCTGCCATGTAAACCAAATAAGAATCCATCAAGGTACGGACTATCAGAGTGTGTACAGTTCTAGCAGAGTGCGTCTTTGTATCTGCAATGAGTGGTAAAACGGTTCAATTTATTAATTTGCGTTGTTTGTTGTTTCCTTTATGAAGTTTACGATGAAGCGGTAAAGGGATCCTGGTGTTGGTCTGTTCTGGCATCTACATCTGCTATGTCTGCTACTGGTCATGCCAATTTGATTCTCTTCACCATACGGCACTTTTAAGGCCACGCCTGTCTGTACCCCCTGTTTCGGTGCGAGACATGTTACTATTAAGTATGATCCCGAAGAATAAACAAAGGGTATGTACCGGTCAGGGGCGTAGCGTGGCCTGTTTTCAACATACTCCTAATACGAGGTGCGAAGCACACAGTTGGTATGGAAGTAAGTGTCCCACTTTCGCACGGGTGGACCTCACCCGATATGTTTGATTCATCTTTGGACCAAAATGGTGCTCCTACAAGCGATATTTGTCAGGAATATAGGCAGTTTATGCTTGCAAAAATATGGCAATTTTCCACCCTTACCCACTTCATCCTCCACTCTCCCCACTCCCTATGATTTGTATTGCATTTTTCACCTTTTTAGGATTTTTATTTTTTTGTTTTGTTTTTCGAAGTTACTCCCGGGAGTAAGGGAGTATGCCAGCTACGCCCCTGCCAGTGCTCCGGAGAGTATATTTGAATCATTAATACGGCATTATGAAGTCTGTGTTTTGGTTGAACACTATGTCGAGTAAATGACACGAGTTTTCCCACAAACTTCATATTTTTTATCCATTCTCATACTAAAAATAATCATATAGACTTTGTCCAACTTTAAAACTTGAGGATGAGGACTGGCTGAAGTGAAATGATATGAACCTGAAGTATATATATCATATACTAATTATTCATATCCTTTATTTCAGCAACAACTACAACAAGTAAGTAATTTAATTTTTCTTCTTAGCGTAGTTTTATTTCTCAATTTATTGTCAATAGGACAACGAGGACGCGACTGTATCACATGTGGAGTTCATACTACTATTTGTTTAGAAAATATGTATACTTAAGCGTTGACATTTCATCTGTTTACCAATGTAACTTTTTATTTAAAATGTGTTATATGTATAAAAACCTTATGCACTGATGTATGTATTTACCTATTTTTTCTTAAATTTTTTTATGTGTTTTATTTGTTTATTAGATGCATAAAATAACGCTGTACAAAATGTGTTATACACATTTGAATGAGACCCATTGAGTAGTGTATTAGTTATTGCATCAGTTGCAATATGTTTTTGATGACCATCATATTTTTCAGACTTAAACAGTTAATGCATGTAGCTATGCACTTCTATTCCATTTATTTATCGGACAACTTTACTTGCATATATATTGTATTGCCTCCTTGACAAATCTGGGAGGAGAATTAAACTGATTTTTAAAGCGCACACGTTTTTAATATGACCATACATTTTCTTTAAGTAGCCATTTGGTAGCGGTGCATAGATACACATGATATGCGAATGAGTATTTTTAAACACCGTAGAGTGTATATATACAGAAGACATTACCTGACTATAAAAACTAATCTTTAATATCGTTTTAGCAACCACAACATTGGCCCCTGGAACTCCTAGTAAGTTTTATTTTATTTCATTTGTGTTTATTAACGTTAATGAACGTAAACTTATTTTCAACTAACAGGACAATGGATGTTGCATTAGTACGATACTGCAATATATAAAAGCCACAAAGACTGTTCAGGCCAATGGTCAGTATGAATAGAGCAGGTTCCAGGATTTCTATGTATCTATGGTTCACCTCTGTTTGGGCGGATCTAAATAACATCATGTACTGATGAGACATTACACTACATGCACTTAAGGCTACTTTTCTCTCTTGTTTGCATTTGTTGTTTCCAAGTAATTAGGGTTCAGCATTTATTGACATTCACACTAGCGTTTGTTTAGTGCTGTGTGGTGGCATTTGTTTTTTCCAAGTAATTAGGGTTCAGCATTTATTGACATTCACACTAGCGTTTGTTTAGTGGCGGTTGTAAAACGTCGCTCCGACTACAAATCAATAGTATAATTACTGGTCCTTAGGGATTATCAAGCCCAATTGTTATTGCACTAAAGTGGAAAACCACTTAAGCCTGTGTTTGCGGGAGTGAGAGGTGTTTTACACTTTATAACTGTTCAAGACCCGACTCCATAAAACCGAATATACAACTTTTCTTACTTGTATTGATGTATTGTGAGATTCTATTTATCATAACGGATCAGCCTCATAACGACAAATATGCCACATAACGTAATGTATTAATGGCACAGGTGATTGATAATTAATCCACATTGCTTACACAGGAAGCCATCGAGAGTGATTAATATAAGTTGTAAGAACTTGTTTCGCAATCGATGTAAAAGAAACATGTTTAAACTAAACTGTGTTTCATGATGACGTCGTGTGTTTCGTATGATGACGTCATTTTTAGCGTCGGTACTCTCCTTATGACGCCCCAGAACAACGGAACTGCCTTGTCGTCCGTTATTGATGAGAAAATTCCGATACACACCGAGCTGAACGGAATAGACCGAACGATGATTTGGCCTTCATTTGCACATTTTCGGGGGAGCATATAGTCGCCACTTTGTCCGTCCGTCCGTCCGTCTGTCCGTCCGTCACATTTTGTCCGGAGCATAACTTAAAAACTACGGATGGGAATTCACACAATGATAGAGGGCAATGAGAGGAAGTGCAGAGTGCAAGAAGCGTAATTATGTCTTCATTAGCGTCATTCATTAGAGTTATCGCCCTTCTTTGTAATTTTATTCCGGAGCATAACTTCAAAACTACTGATGGGACTGCAGATTGAAAAGTGCTGGGTGATAGAGGGCATATGATAAGTTGAGGATACATTTCGGGGAGCATCCGTCGGTTCTACTAAGTTTCTTGTTTTACACTAGTGTACGATATTATGATATTTATTTGATTACCACACCTCAAGCTATGCGATAATCTGCGACATATAACTACGCAATATTTTGTCATAAGTAGTAAAGCATGGCATCCGTAACTGTAATAGGAATGGATAATGATCTTTAAATAAAGCAGTAATATAACATAAACAGTTAGTTTTATTAAGCTTACTTAAACAAAAGTATAGCTTATCTTTAACATTATATATAATGTATAATCTACGAACAAAGGTAATGATGTCATCTCGCATATTCCTAGGCCATAGCGACATATTCTAAAGCTTATCAAGCAAAAAGTAGGATTTATGAGATGTTTGTCTCAAATAAAGAGTGAACTAAAATGTAATCTCTCCTTAGTTAAAATATAAAATCAACCATTGTTCAGAGATTTTATACCCTAGTTTGATTAACATAAAGGTTAAATGCATATATACAAATTGCTCCACTTCTTATAATCTGATATTAAGATCACAGAATATCACAGAAGCAGTTAAAATTATAAATTTAAGTGATCATTTCAAGAAAAACGATCCATATTATCTAGACATTACGCAGACTTTGCCACAGTGCTTCGTTTCACTCGACACTTAAGACTGGAATGGCAAGCTGTCCGTCGTCCGTTAACTTTTGATTTAAACATCTCTGAGAATACTGCTTACGCCGGTGCTAGGGGCGTGAGAGGAGTTGCTTCACATTACCTCTAATGAAAAGGCTCAATTAAGTCAAGTCTGCTATTTCAGTCTCTTGGTTGTGATTTTGCTCCTAAAACATTTCCCTTTCAGTATGTATAAGCATGAATGAGAAAAATGGTCCTATAGAAATCTAAACACCCGAACGCAATGGCACCGTTTTATCCGCACTATACCGCAAACAAAGAGCAAATTAACTATACAATGAAAAATACACAACAGAAAGAATGGTGAAGACATGGTTACCGACTTGAAATGGTCAGTGGGCAATATGGTCCACCGGTTAGCTTAAATCGATTTTAAGTGTACACAACCTCGCCATTATCCTGTCTTCAGCGCTCAAATTAACAAGACGGTGTAAATAAAAGTATATTCCATCCAAAGGAATAACCTCTTGAACTGTTATTGATGCACATATCACTTATTTGAATAATGACATTTATTCTATAGGATTGCATGTTTATTTGTTTTCATAGTTGTAGACATGTAGCAGCCGTTGTGCCGTATTGCAACTAATGGTTTTGTCCTTTTCAAATATAGGTATACAATGTTCGGAAGTCACAACAACAGTCGGCAACAGTGCCAGCTCTATATGTACGCTAAACAACATCAACATTAACGTATCGCAAGATAGTATCCAGATAAGCCATGATCAGGACACGGTATTCGACATACATGCAACAGGGTCTGGTGGAGGTATTGCCGAAGCTGGAGTATCATTTGACTTCATGCCTAACGCGACAGTTGTAATTGGTGACAATACCATCAGTGTAAAGTTTGTGCCGATAATTTGTAACCATGCTGGTGTGTACAGTGTCCATTATTCTAGTGGTTCTACAGATCTTCGAGAGAGCTTTGAAGTGAATATATACAGTATGTACTCAGATTTATTAAATTCTAATAATCTGAATTATCATTTATTGCATGAACTGATTTCTCGCATTAACATGATTATTAAATACGCTTACTTAATGTATAATGGCGGTCAATGAAAACGCACCAGTATATTATATGTGTGTTAAGTGTTATTGCTTATGTAATTTATAATAATAAATGCATATTTTGAAAATGAAGGATATTAATTAACAATTGCAAACACTGATTGTCATAACATGCTGTAAAGTGTTCAATTAAAGTCACATGAGTAGAAAACAAAAGTCACAGATTTTAACGCCAGTTATGTCCAACCGTTTTACCGTTCCTAGGAAATCATCCCGAGTTTACGTTATTCCAACAAGATAACGCCAGACCAATCTTAGCTAGAGTTACAAGTGACGTTTTCTTGCTGGAATAAAAATGACATCGGGATGATTTCCTCGGAAAGATACAACGGTTGGCCATACCCGGTATTAAAATGTGTGACTTTTGTTTTCTACCCGCGTGACTTTAATTGGACATTATACACCATGTTTAGGAATTCTGAGACAATCAGTGTTTGCATTTGTTAATTAATATCCTTCAATTACAAAATATGCACTTAGTATTATATAAATTACTTAAGCAATACAGTGTAACACCCATGTAATATACTAGTGCTTTTTCATTGACCGCCAGTATATATTAGTATTAAAGAATAGTTTAACTCCAAGTAAACCTCTGTGTTTTAAAGGTGTATAGAGTAATGTCAGTTTGCAATATTAGTTGACCGTACTTTTAAATACCGAGACCGGTTCAACGTTGTTTTTAATTGTTACTGTCAACTTCTTAACATTTTCTTTTGACACGAAAAAAAGCTCTCGCATAATTATGTAGTCACGATCACCACACTACTAAATATATATATTTAACGGTGTTACTATGAATTTGCCGAAGTATGTGTACCAGCTCCACTATTAGGTGTTCAGCATCAACTTGATATGTCTATGAGTGTATATAGGACAAAGAAATACAGTGAAGCTATTTTGTAAATGATCCTAGAAATAACATAAACTGACTCTGTTCAAGGTAACACATTGAAACTATCTTCATTTTCAAAATATTTCGTCATTATGTTTATACAAACAAGTTATTTATTGTTATTTAAACAGTCCGGTTAGACCGTTCTGCAACACCATTGTATTTTCTCCTTCGTATTAGCGGATGCGACTTCTCCAGTATTGTCAAAGTCTACAGCAGTCTACTATCTTGATCAGTATATTGATATAACGTGCAACGGTAATCTTGGACGTCCAAAAGGTTCGACTGATATGGTTTTAAAGAAAAAAACAGCTGGAAGTGACGTGTACAACACAATTGACCAGATTACTTCTAGAGATGTAGCAAACGAACTGTGTGCAACAAATAAGACAATCACGTATACGTATACGGAAAGTCATGCCGGGGATGTGTTTATGTGTGAGACAACAACAACAGTTGGGAATATACTTGTATCAGCAACAGACACCGTAGTTGTTGAGGAGCCGGGTAAGTTGTACTCTATATAGTCTGTAAAACAACAACCACAAACACAAAAAAACAACAACAAAAACAACAACGTAAACACACACACACACACACACGCACGCACGCACGCACGCACGCACGCACACACACACACACACACACACACACAAACACACACACACACACACACACACACACACAAACACACACACACGCGTTATTTAAATTCAGGAGTACTAGATGTGTTAATGTACCAAGTCTCGGACTAATACCGTATATGTGTTCAGTATATGCTACAGAGACGGACATTGAGATGAATTTCTAAAATATATCCATGAAAACACAAACTATAAAACTGTATGAGATGCTAATTCCCATTAAAAAATCAAATTCAGTCACGATATTGTTATGTGTAACACGTTTTAAATACGAGCTGCGATATTATTCTCTTGAAACAGTCTATTAACTCATTTTAGAATTACTTTATTATTAGAATTTTGTATTTTTGGGTTTCAAGAACCTCATTACTCAATGTCCAGTAAAACCTCAGTGTGTTCTGAGAGTGTAATGGGCTTTAAATTAACTGGTTTCATTGGTCCAATTTTTATCACTGAACCAATCAGAATTCTTCATTCATATTTTCATTTGGTTGCTTCTATCATGACATCATTTTCTGGTATTATGACATCCCAACCTGTTTTTATGACATCACGTCATGCTATTATGACATCACGTCATGCTATTATGATTCAACACAGTGTATTCTCAGAACTGAATGAGCCTTTTAATTGCAGTGAGAAACAGATTAAGACTTTATAAGAGCTTGTATCACTCATTGAGTGATGGGTTTCTTGAAACCAAGAATCACACAATTCTAAAAATAAAATAACTCTAAAATGATTTAATAGACTGTTTTGAATGTAAAGAAATCGCGATGAACAAAATAATCCCGTTTAACTGCACTTAAAGCATACGTTTTTAGGCGGATAAAACGGTTATTTATTGTTGGTTGCAATGGATTGTGCCTGTTTGCAACAATGCAATTATATTTTCATATGCAGTAATTTAAATGTATTGATGCATGTTTTTCAGCAATATACTTTAATGAGCAACAAAAATCAGTACCGATTGGGCAAGGCACACACTTGGTATGCACATTGAACGATTTCAATGGCGCCACTGCTGTCGCTATCAGTAGACAAACCATATCATCAGGTGTACTCGAGGATGTCAAGCGAACAAATATCACGTCCGATAACTCACCTACCGTGTTAACACTGACTATTGACGCGGTGGCATGTGCTGATGAAGGGGATTATTTCTGTGATGCCGTATTCGCTCCAGGCAGTGATACGAGTGAATCATTGAAAACCAGATCATTCCTTTCTGTTACAAGTATGTTCACATATGTTGCTATTATCAGATTAATCTGTTAATTGGAATTACGGAACATTTAAACTATTTAATATAATGTATAAAATAAGTTTAGCAATTTAATAACATGTTAAATCGTATTGGACATGAAATGCTATTTTATTGTGTTAAGTAATTGAAAACATTGGCATGCCATGGCTTTCTTTTTTCACACTTAAGGACATTTAATGGGATTTGGGATTTTATTTAATTGCCAAACTTATTTTATAGAGTATATAATTATTTTATATTTAGAATGAATGTTTTCAAAGTCTGTTTAATATTATAAATTGGAAATGACAGTACGTCATTGGCAACGCCCTTGTTGCAAACTCCGATTACAATCCCCGAGGAGTAAATGCCCTATGCCTTCCCTTCTACGAACTAATGTATATATTAACACCTTAATTCCACGCATGTTGAGGAGAAAGCGTTTGTTGGAATCACATCATGTTCGGTTTGTTTTATTTTCAATCATTTATTAGCTCGACTATTCGAAGAATAAGAGAGCTTATGTAATCACCCCGGGGTCGGCGTCGGCGTCGGCGTTGGCGTCGGCGTCCCACATTAAGGTTTGCGTGTAAGCTGTGTTTACAAGTCTATATCTCTTACATTTCTTATCCTAGCATAACCAAATTTGGCCATGGGCTTCCTGATAGCATTGTCTTAAGGGCTGCATAAGCAATTTTGGTTCTTGTTATGGAACCCAAATTATGATAGCTCTTAAAATGTGTCTGTTTCACATCAAATGTTGTGTGTAAGCCGTGTTTACAGGTCTACATCTCTTACATTTCTAGTCCTAGCTGAACTACATTTTTAGAATTGGGTTCCTTATAGTATGTTGTAAAGGTTTGGTTAAGTAATTTTATCTTCTGCAAATTCTGGGCTCCCATGGAACCCAAATTGTGATGGCCCATAAAATGTGCAATAAAGGCAGATCTAGGTTTGCATGTAAGCATGTATATATCTATAATTTTGGTTTGGGATTTCTTATAGCATTATGCATCTTATTCATACCTCACCCATATTGGGGGCTCCCTGCTCCACCCCGCCCCCCCCCCCCACTCCCTCCACCCCTCCACACTATTTTATATTTAAAAAAAAGAAAGAAATTTTGTGTTGTTTTAGTCAATTCTTACACATATATGTTGCCCTTTACCCACCCCCCCCATCCCCACGCCCCCCGCCCCCCCACACCCACATGTTATAAGCCAGATATAAAAACTGATATTTAACAAACTTCTTCAAACAAAGTTATTTTGTATATAATTGTACAACCTCAGAAAGCACAACGGTAAAACGTGCAAACTACCCCACACACTCGAAACTGGAATATTTGTTTTACATATTTCTGTGTTGTTTTGCTAAATTCTTACATTGCTTCTTACACATATATATTGCCCTCCCCACACCCTGCCTCTCCCCCACCCCCACTCAAAACTCGATTTTTTTTTTTTTTTATTTTTTACATATTTCTGTTTTGTTTTGGTGATTTTTTATATAGCTTCTTAAACATATATGTTGCCCATCACCCCCCGCCGCTCCCCCACCCTCCCCCACCCCCACTCAAAACTTTTTTTTTCATATTTCTGTATTGTTTTGGTCAATTCTTATATAGGTTCTTACATATATATGTCGCCCTCCCCCCTCACCCCCCCCCACCCCCACCCTCCTCGAAACTGGAATATTTTTTTTTTTATTTTTTACATATTTCTGTGTTGTTTTGGTCAATTCTTACATAGCTTATTTCACATATATGTTGCCCTCCTCCGACCTCCCCACCCCAGCCTCTCCACCAACCCCACCCCCACTCAAAACTTGATTTTTTAAATATATATTTTTTTTACATATTTCTGTGTTGTTTTGGTCAATTCTTACACGTAGCTTCTTACACATATATGTTACGCTCCCCACTCCCCTGCCCCGCAATCCTACCCCACCCCACCTCACTCGAAACTCTTTTTTTTTTTTTTTTTTTTTTTTTTACATATTTCGGTGTTGTTTTGGTCAATTCTTACACATATATAGCTATGTTGCCCCACCCCACCCCAACGAAACTCTGTTTTTTTTTAACATATTTCTGTGTTGATTTGGTCAATTCTGACACATACAGCTATGTTGTCCCCACCTCCCCCCTCAACCCCCCCCCCACCCACCCACCCACACACACACACTCGAAACTCAATTTGTTAAAAAAAATTACACATATATAGCTATGCTATGTTGAATGTTGGATGCGTATCCGCCCTGCCCCCGCCCCTGGCCACCCATGTTGGATGCGAATCCGCCCTGCCCCCTCCCCCCAAATTGGTTTAGGTTTATCGGCTCCCCTCACATGGAGGACAGGGGGAGGGGAATTCTTTTCATTTTATCTTCCATTATTTGGATATTAATATTTTAATTTGAACGCAATCACTTTTTACATATTTTTTTTTTAGATTAAATTCAGATGCACAGATGAAATATCAATAAAAAAAATAAATGAGGCCACAATAAAAATTGTCAAATATCAGCTCCATCCCCGAGTTGCCTTTCGACCACAAATTTCTTTAAAATGACAGCAATTTTGGATTAAAACAGATAAAAATAATACAATTTCACATAATTTTATATCGGCCCAAGTTTCTATACAAACCCCATCCCGCAACCCCACCCCACATTGTTTTAGCCTTGTTTTCTGATGTTATATACTAGCTATATAATTTACTATTCTCTGAAAAATCGAATAGTCGAGCTGCGCTGTTCTCCGACAGCTCTTGTTTTAAATATATACGTTTTATATGTATTAAATACTCAGCCTTCAACAATATAAATCATGTTTATTGTGTGTTAATATGCATGGTAGCATTGGCGTACGATGCTAAAATTGTTTCATCAAAATACAATTTATTACACAATAGGCTCCCCTGAAATTCAAAATTTACAACTACCTAACAAGTTGGTTGCTGGAGAAAATACAGCATACGGGAGTGATTACTTGAATTGCACAGCAGACGTTGGACAACCGCCTGGATATGTCAGATTGGTGTATTCCCTTAAAAACTCAACCGAGTTTAAGAACTTTGCTGATGAAAGCCTTGGAACGGCGGCTACTACAGAAACACCTAGTAATTGTAGTACCATTAAATCAGAATACTATCACTCGATACTTTTTACACAAGACTGGAACAACAGACGGTTTAGATGCGACGTGTTTAATGAAAGTGGAATCCTACACTCGTCTTCGGCTGAACAGACATTACAACTTGTGGAAAGTAAGTATAACATGTCCATGCTGTTATAGAGAAAGTTAAAAATCGATATAGGTTCTATGAGCAAATTTCAAAATGACAAATTTAAATAAGGGAAATAACTATTTTTAACAAATAACTCTTGCATGTTTGAGAATATAACATGGCGGAGATTTCTTATTTACACTGTCCCGTTTATTGTATGTCAATAGGGTAAGAGTGAGGTTTGGTGCACTCTAGAACCTGGTTTAAACCCCCAGCGGCTTTTTGCCACTTCCCGTTCCAAGGTGGTATCCCTATTGTCAACCCTTTTGTGTTTGTGATGTCTTACCTTGAATTTTTTTCATCTTTAAAGTTGTTCTTTGTTTCTGTGTGTGTTTGTGGTTGACTGTCGTCCTTAAATGCTACTTTTCCTGTTCGATTTATATCTACTTTTAGAGTGGGGGTTGGTGCACCCTGTTTTAGCACTGACCGTTCCAAGGCGGTAGCCCTATTGTCAACCCGTTTGTGTGTGTGGTGTCACATGCTTTGTTTCCTATTAACATTGTAATTGCAATTTCTTTTAATGCATGTTTTGGTTGACTGTGTTCTGTGAAGGCTACTTTTCCTGTTCGACTGTTATACCTACTTGTATAATATTTACTGAATTATAAAAGAAAGTGTGCACATAATATAATCAACCTCATTAGTATATAACATTACTGTAAACGTTTACGTCATAGATGTCTTCAAACATTATAATTTCATGTTTGAGAAGAGGTTAGAAGTTTGACATGCATGAAAAATTCCAGAAAACCAGCAAATTAACAAGATGACTGTTATTTTGTGGTTTTTTTTCCCGTTTTGGTTTTGCTCTCTTTCGATTTTGAAGAAACGTTTCATACAAAGGTATCTCTACCTTTTTAATGCATACAATTTGTATATTTGAAAACTTGTTTTTCTAAAGTTGTCATTACACTTTCTTGAATATATATATGTTGTCATTACACTTTCTTGAATATATATCTTTAAACATATATTTAAGGAAAAATATAAACCAAGATGAATATATATGTATTTAATTTGAACACAGAAGCTACATGTAATTATGGTCATAATGTGTCAATATTTTGGTTTTGCTCTCTTTTGATTTTGAAGAAACGTTTCAAACAAAGGTATCTCTACCTTCTTAATGCATACAATTTGTATATTTGAAAACTTGTTTTGCTAAAGTTGTCATTACACTTTCTTGAATATATATATGTTGTCATTACACTTTCTTGAATATATATCTTTAAACATATATTTAAGGAAAAATATAAACCAAAATGAATATATATGTATTTAGTTTGAACACAGAACCTACATGTAATTATGGTCATAATGTGTCAATATTGTCAATATAAGCACACATTTACGTAGCTAACGCGTTGAAATTTTAAAGAGACGTTTCCGTCTTTTGCATGCACATATGTGGCTGAATGTCTTTTTTTGAACTCAACTGTCACTCAATCGAACCAGCAACTGCTTATTTTGTGAGTATAAAAAATCGAGTGTATCACAACTGGTACTTGAGTTCTAAAAAAATAAATTTTCCAACAAACGCAATATGAATTGGAGAACGTAATTTGTATTTTATGGCTATACATTTAATTTCAGATACATGCGAGGAGGATGGTGATGGCTATTATTATCATCCATACAACTGCCATAGTTATAAATGGTGTTACGGCAACGGAATATTAGCTATGAACTCTTGTAAAACCGATTGTCCAAATATACTAGGCAAAACATGGGGAGGTTGTGTCGATGTCTGTAATTCACTGTGTCTGCCCCAGTAATGCTTACAGGATATGGACAAAACTAAGCTCAAAACTCGGTACAAATGGCTAATTACGCCTTAAGTATAATTCAAATTTGGTATAAATCCGCATTATTAACATTCGTAATGAATTTGTATGTATACTTATCCAAGTATCATATGTGTTATTTCTAGGGAATGTTTTGTTTTGACTTTTGTACACAATATATATATAAGCGTTTAACAGGAATGTGGGCAGTGGCGGTATAATTTAGTCGCAATGGTTGTTTAATTTGTGAATTGCAAAGCAGTGGTTTTTTAATTTGTGAATTGCAACGCAGTGGTTGTTTAATTTGTGAATTACAACGCAGTGGTTTTTTAATTTGTGAATTGCAACGCAGTGGTTGTTTAATTTGTGAATTGCAACGCAGTGGTTTTTTAATTTGTGAATTGCATGGTTGTTTAATTTGTGAATTGCAACGCAGTGGTTGATTAATTCGTGAATTGCAACACAGTGGTTGTTTAATTCGTGAATTTCAAATAGCTCCAGATGAGTATGAAAGGTAATTTGATTATGTAATAATTTCCGTTTTTCACGCTCGCGTGGGTGCGTGCGTGTTTCATAATAATATTGCTAATTTATATGTATGTGTATGTGACATATTTGCAATGTAAATACTTAATAAACTCTTTGAGTTTAGCAATTCAAATTCGAACATAATGAACATATACATTATATACAATCATGTATGTTTATGGAAATAAGTGTGAATTGCAGATAGACATGGAACAGTTGTCTATTATTTCTAAACTGCATTCCGCCCTTGCGATCTTAACTGTTTTATATCGTAGATAAAAAAAATCATGCTTTTTAAATGTAAAGAACAGAGGCGTACACGTTACAAATCGAGAACATAATAGAGATAAATAAATGTACAGTCAATCTTTAAGGACGTATACAATAACTTCATGCATTATTGGAAGCTTGTGAAAACACATGTGTATGTGTATGTCATTGTGCAAGCATTAGAGGTCAAATACCAGAATGCATTTCCTTGGGCTGTCTGTGCTGGTGCGCTGTAAACCGTTCACCAAATCACTCAGCCTTTTACCAATTTACATCAAAACATATATAACCGGGCCTTTTCATTTTCCAAAATGAAATATACTGTTATACATGCAAAGCATGCAGATAACGTCTATATTTTTACAACGTGTATAATTATGGAAGGTAAAATGTCTATAGGTTTAATCTTATGTTGCGCGCTCGTGTGTGTTTTCCATGGGTGAATTAAATTGAATTGAATTGGATTTTATAGTCGCACCAACAGCTAAGGTCATATGGCGACTCTCCATCTTCCTTTGCTGGAGGAAGACCACCGACGTTCCGTAAGTCACCTGGCTAGCTTCTTCACAAAGATTCCTAGGCTCATGGGGGATCGAACCCACAACTGTGAGGAACAGGTGATTTCAAGTTAGATACTCTAATCACTCGACCACGGACGCCCCATGTTCCAGTTCCTTGGGGGTGAACTATGCATATATGTACTTGTATAATATTACAATGTACATATCTTGTATTATTTGTTTTAATTAATAATTTCATTAATGAATATTAACTTATTAATACATCTTAGTAAATTCAGATACGATCATGATGCAATATGTAAATAAATACCTGGTTTTAACTGCAAAGCGAACAATATAGCAGACCGCTTTAGTGTTAGGCTGATCCATACCTTCGTTTGCAAAATAGCAAAACAAACAACACCTCGCCTGCCATCAATTACGCAGAAATTCTAGAGTTTTCCCAAATGTCTTACTTACTTAGTCGGAGGATAGTTACACATGGTTTAAGTATGTAATAATGTAAAATAAAAATATTCTTTCACAGTTTTTGAGCTCTAATTTTAAAGGAATTAAACAATGATTTACGTTTATAAAATGCTTACGAATGAAATGATTGTGTTTTTGAAAGGTTAAAGAGTGTTCTATCAATAGTCTAACTGTTTGAATTTGAATCAACTTCCGATATTTCTATTTTTAAAAATTGCAATAAAACCGACATATTTTAGCTTGTTCAAAAAAGTTAATAATCTGGAATATAAAACCAAAAAAAAATCATTGTTTTCTGCCTAGAACTATACTCGAGTTTTTATTTGTGTATTCAAGAGTATGTTAACAAGTTCAAACAGTATATTGACAAAAAGCAATGGTACTGACTTAATTCAATTATATGTCTTTGTCTTACTTGACTAGTGTTGCAATAAATAAATTGGTGTTTCTGCAAGTATGACGTTTTATAATACATTGGTTTCTTATTTAGTTTACGCATGATATGAAACCTTTGTACACGAAAACAAATGAACACTTGAATGTCTCTGAACATTTAATTAGTATATGTGTTTCTTTTGGGGGATAGAAATAAAAACAAGTTAAACTAATGTATAATGATGTTATATTTACTACAGGATTTGAAAACATACATACTGTTATATAACGTCGGTCAAATTAGACCAAATATGAAGGAATAAAATGCTCAGTATATTTCAAACGGTGTTTTATTTGTTATTTATATAATCAAAATATAAAACATGTTAAATATTACGTATCAGTTTTACAATTGTGAACTAAATTAACAAAAGTAGATATAACAGTCGAAGAATGAGTGAGTCTTGCCCAGTATGCGGAAGAGATTCCAGTATGGCCATTCATTTGTGTAGCAAGATATATAGAGTTAATGCAGGAGTGTTCACATATATTTACTTTCAATGTTAAGCAAGATACAGTGAGATGAACCCTATGTGGGAGGGGTCACAGGTATGAACATTCATTGTTGAAGCAAGATTGAGAGGGAGTTAACAGGTGCTGACTTTCAATGTTGAAGCTTGATAGAGTGAGCCTTACCCTTATTGTGGATAAGTTTACAGGTATGAACATTAAATGTTGAAGCAAAATTGACTGAGCCCCATTTCGTAATGTGGGAGAGTTGGCAGTTATAGAACTTTGATGGCACGGAACTTTTAATAATGATGCAAGATTTTGGGTAATAAATACCGATAAAGGTGATCCTTTGGCAGCAACAAACACAATTAAGAGAATAAGTAAGTCTCACTCTTATTGTTAGCCATTGTACAGGTATGTACATTATTTTCTGAAGAAAAATAGGGTGACAGTTCACAGGTATAGATGTTTAATGCTGAAACAAGACAGAGAGAAAGTTCACAGGTGTGGAAATCTTCTACAGGGGTTGAGTGAGAGTTTACAGGTGTGGACATTCAATGTTGAAACAATATAGAATGAGTCTCACCCTTAATGTAGACAAGTTCAAAGGTATGAATATTCAAGGTTGAAGCAAAATTGATTGATCCACATTCTTAATGTGGGGCGTTTATGGATTAATGTGTGAAGGTTCGCAGGTATGGATATCCAATGTTAAAGAAAATTAATTTGAGGCTCATTCGTAATGTGGGCGGGTGCGCAGTAATGGAAGTGTTAAATATTGATGCAAGTCTGAGTGAGACGCTGGATATAGGGGATATACAATTTTATTAGATCCTAGGACCATACGCCGCTGGATATAGGGGATAAACAATTTTATTAGATCCTAGGACCATACGCCGCTGGATATAGGGGATGAAATAAAGATACAAATATAGCCACCGCCATATTATTGCCATCTTCGAGATGGTAAAATTCTGTACTGTTGATTTTTATGAATATTGAGTTCTGCTCAACCCGGGGCTAGAGGGCGTCAGCGGAAGCTAGCACATTTCACTACCGCTCATGAACAGTCACAATCAAACCGAGACTGCAATATTTCGTATGTGTCGTGCTCGAAAGGTCCATTATCATACACTTTTTTACCCTTTATATGAAACGATGTCTATTTTTGATAGAAATGCACTGTAAACATAGCGGAACTATTAAACGGAAATCTTTGCACTTTATTGAAAGGCATACTAATACATGATCGTTTATTGCAAACGTAATCATCTGTTTGATGGTTTGTTAGAGACGATTAAACTATGGCGATGCTACAGAAGCCCCTTACTACCGACTTAAGTGGAAGTCGACTCTGAAATATATAGAAGAAGAAGAAGAAGAAAAAGAAGAAGAAACTGTATTTGCCTCGTCATAGGTCTATGGAGGTTTGAGGCCATCCTCAATAAACCTTACACATGCGCATATAACAATATTGCAATAAGTCTAAGAAGACCCTTGAGCAAATCAATAAAATACATAAGCATAAACTTTTTTCGTTTCTCGATCATAGTAGACAGTGTGAATATGTGTACTTATATCTAAAATACATCACTCATGATAAGGTAAATAATAAGATTAATTGTTAATCAATCAAACAAAAATACCATTCTTCGATGATTTTAATTAGTATGGTATTATTGACTTATTCGAGTCAAATATCTTCTAGATACCTGTATATCGATCATACCTTTCCCTGCGAAATAGAAACAAGAGGAAAGATATAATTCAAAACTGGTATATTTAAGTCAACATGTAATGGGTGCCTATTTATTTACATATCTTTTTCCTGGCAAAATCGCAACGCAGGGAAAGATATTACTTGAAAAAAGGCACACATACATATACTTTATGTTTGGCGCCATATAGTCAACCACATGCAGGTATGCGCATATAGTTGTATTTAAATTACAGTTTTACTAAATGGTAATTATATACACAAAGTAACATGAAACAAAATAACATATATACGTACCATAACAATAGATTATAAGATATTTGTAAGATGTTTGCTTGCAGAATGCAAATGTTCTACGCTTTAAACTTAACAAATGGTATTTATAAACAAATAGTGAAACGAACAAAATAGCATATATCCATATAGAATTATATATATATATTTACACATATATATATACTTATACATATATATACATATATACACATAGATGGGGGAAAAAACATTTATACAGTGCTACAGTTTATAAAAACCCAAGCGCTTTCGGCTTTACGCCTTCATCAGGGGTACACAAACACGAAAATAACAATTACGAAACAAAAAAACACACTAAAATACACGGCAGTTTAAATAAAACTCTTTAAAAAACAACTTATCGTTTGGCAGTATTGTAGAAACTGGTTACTTTGAATAGACACTCAGGAGCCAAATGTGATACTAATAAAAGAATATATCTGGTTGGATGAGGGTAAAACTGTACCCTGATATTTAGTTATGAAGAGAGAGTAAAAATGTGAAAAAGATAACACAAACCCTACATCAAAACCTAAAATCTAAAATCTAAAATCGATACTGCAGGATAAGGTATAAAGCAACATATATACACATATATACATACATATTCATACATACTATTTTCCTTGACTGATTACATGTATTGGAATAAATAGTTTGCTTGAATATTGGATTACAGACAGAATCAAGCGTAGCTAATTAATGGACGTGTCTATTTCGTCACAGGAAGTAACAGTTTCGGATATTATTAGATAAATAAAATGAAAACATCGGAAGATGAGTTATGTTTGTATTCGTCTTTTAAACAATTGTTCCACTTGCAATTGTAATGTATAGATTCAGTTGGTTGAGAGTCAAGAGTTTCCCTCAAACTATAACTTGATTTGAGTGAAAATTCAATCAAACAGTGATCTGGTACTATATAAGAATAATGTACTTAAAAGGAGGAACAATGTGTTAATAACTCAGAGTTAACAACACAATAGTCTACCAAGCTGCTGCCGTTGCTGCCAACAATATATCCTTGTCTTCACAAACTCTACCATTAGCTACCCGTAAAACAGACTGTTTTAAAAAATCTAATAATAAAAGTCCATTTACATTGGTAACATTATCTTTTGATGTAATCCTCAGGCAATATATGCATGTGGGTAGCAACTTCATCAGTAGCATAGTCACACTAGCTGCTGTCCTATACTGTTTAAATCACCTAAAAACCTGATAGTACATCGTTCATTTGTAGCACTTTCAATATGAACATCATAAACATTCGATTCAACAAGTCCTTGTCTATTAGAGTTACTTGGCGGTAAATAGCATAAACAAATATACAAATCATTTTCTGAATTAAACAGTTCATTCTTGAGTTTAACTCATGCAAGGGTGTCCTCACATTTCATTACAAAAGTGTCATCACAAACAAACTCATTTCTAATGTACATTATGATACCATCCGAATTCCTTTTGCTTGATTTCTTAATTTCTGTTCAATGTAATTCAAAGTAGACAAATCCCTCAAAATCAAGATTCTGGGACACATTTCCCCAAGTCTCTGTAAAGCATACAACATCATTGTTTTCAGAAACGTGTTTGATTTGATTCATTTGATTTAAGCTTATTTATTCGTTTTGAAACTAATCCTAGAATATTGGTTAAGAAGGTTGGCTGGGAAAGGACGTAGTGATGAGATTTTTTTAAAATTCATATTTAAAGCTTCTTTGGTATAATTTAGATTCAAAATTATCAAAAAAAGGCTAGGTCACCACGCTTTTTTTCCAGTACGACATTGAAGAAGGCATATAATTCTAACTTCAAAATTTCACTAAAAAGAGGAAAAATATAGTCATTGGACATTTTCACAATTGTTTTCATAACATTAAGTTTATTGAAAAACAACAATTAATTTTCGATTGCATATATACATATCTTTCAAATCATACAAAAACAATTGTAATCCTTATTCGTCTTTTTACTTTAAAAAGCAAACATATACGGACCGTACCCCATCCACTTTTGTTTTTACCGAAAAATTAATTCAAGATAACAAATTATGTTCTAATGATCAACTTTTTTTAAAACTTGTATATGTCAAGGTCCTATGACATTTCTTTCAAAACAAGTAAAAAATATATAGGTCACCAGGCTTCTTAAGATTTTTTATTAAAAATTCTTTAAATTACATCCATTTTAAAATTATTTTGACATTTTCAATGTAAACTACTGTACACACAATATTGACATGGAGATCGAAAATAAAATTAGCTCAGTATCTCCTTTTATATATGTATTCCACTACTGAAAAACAAAAATTTGGTATGTTACCATCTTAAATCCTACATTATATCCATATCTACTAGAATGGAAAAAAATGAAACAATTCTATTGTCAAAAAAAACTATGATTTAAAAAATAAAATGTTTAGACTTGAACATGTCAAAACTTGCCAAGCCAACATCCTTAAAGCAAATCTTATATGTTCACAATGTTAATGTTCAGTTTGTTTTGTTTGTTTACCCTTTCCATTTACACTGCCCTGTCTGGCCTAGTCTCCATTTGTGTTCAAACCGGTTTGCTCTGTCAGTGCAGGATCAACCCGTGGTTTTGGTGTGATGCTCCTCGAACGTCCTCGTGCACGCGTCTGTGTACTAGTCTGATCACTGTGTGTATTGGACTGATCAGATCGACTGTCATTTGTGAGTGGATTTATTTGTGTGTGGTGTTTTTCTATGAATTAACCTTTCGGATTAGAATAACTTTTCGCAAGAGAGACGGAGATGTTGGCACTGACTGTGATTCGGAATGAGGTACCCATTTATCGTTTTTCTTAGTTGATGCATGTACATTTTTACCTAGGTTTACCTTTTACTGTTACAAAATTTCAATTGTTGTTGTAGTTAACGACATTGGCCCGAAATCTATCAATATCATTCTTGTCATAGTAAAGATTGGCACTTTGTTGTTCTGTTATGTTTGTAGTATCGTCCTGTGTGCGTGTAGACTCACTTGTAACTTATTTAAGATTGTCTGTACCTTTGATGGAATATTTATATTTTCTGACTGGATTTTCTCTGTTACGGGTGGGCATGTTGTCAGACGATTAATCACACTCAAATATCGGAAGTCTTGACCTGAAGGGAGTATCATCATATCGTTCCATAGAGGAAATGCATCCTGTACAACATTTCCATTCATTACTATTTGTGCTGGGTTCTTCAATTGAACATACTTTAATCGTACATTTGAATTTGGATTTGTGGAGCGTAAATGTTTTACCTCAGGCCATAATTTCTTTCTATCTGTCACGATCTCTGGTGGGTAATCACGATCGACTGCGTAATCGGTGCCTTTTACATTCTTTGCATGCATCATAATGAATTCTGCCTGTGACGAGTGACTAAATAAACACAAAATAGGACGTTTCAGCATTGACCGTCTATTTCTGTCAACTGTTTCCATTCGATAAGCGTCTTCAATGTAAACATCGCCGAGTTCAATTTCGAGGTAATCGCGTAAGAAGTCTTTCACGAGTGTCACAGTGCTAGTATCACGAGTTTCAGACTCCCCGACGCCATATATAATAATAATTATAGGGAAGGGCAACCCTTTTGATTAACTAATCTAATTGTTGCAATACAATATGTTTAAACCATATAATAATGTTATTGCTTGGTGTCCAGATATATATATATATGCTAATATGTTTGTTCTGTATGTGTTTGCGTCTATATGAACTTCCGTTCGCTGAAATATGTTGGCCGTGTGTTCCATCGATTCATGATTTTATTTCTTGTATGGTTTGTCTTATATCTTCTAATTATATATGAACTCTCCGAAGATGGTTTATATAATCATGGAGTCTACAGAATGGCACAGCGGTACTTTCAGACATTCGGTCCTTATTCCTAAAATAGTATGTCCTTTACTGGTAAACAATGAACTTAGATATCTTAATTCCAATTCGTATTACACAACTTTACAAAGAGAGCAACAATTATAAAGCATGCATACCACAAAAATAACATGATACAATAAAAATGTCGATTGAACAATCCTAAGTGTGGTTGATATACAATCAAATGAATAATAACGGTCATAAAATATTCAAATAGAAGACACATATTTAATCACAAATAGATTGAAGGGCGTCTATTGAACTTGGAGCTTCATATATTAATATCGCATCCACATTTAGTATAGTTTGACAATTTCAAATGTAAATACTTTATATCCGATTTTAGAGTTTGTGTTTTGGTAAAAGTTTGTTTTCATTTTTTAAACATTATTTAGATTTATAATGGAATACAATTCCACACAAAATAGCTTTGTTCAACTGTCAAAAAGTGTGTCTAATTATGACTACGCGAATCCACAAACGGATGATTACTATGATAACAGTCGGAAAAGGAAACATGACGAATCGGGGAAAACGCGAAGCGACGACCCCGCTTCATTCAATCACGATCATTTTGGCGCAACGAATCGCGGAACCAGACGAATAGGCAACGCGTCGGGTGAACATGATTTCGGATTCAAATGGATAAATGACTTTAACAAAGCAAACGAGTATGACTGGGACCCAAACACTCAAGATGAATTGGTCGAAACAAAACTCTATGATTGGGATTCACCTACTCAAGATAAATTGAGTGAAATTGATGATACAGGAGCAACCCGTCGAGATAATATAGAAGCAACGCCGCACGATAGTTTAGAAGAAACTCGACGAAATAGTTTGGCCGCTTCGCGTCGTGATATCATGAAAACACAGACACACTTAATTCAAACGCAAACATCAGAGAAAACATCAAAGGATAGTGTGGCGCAAGGCAAACCTGGACACTCTTTACACACGCATACTGAACTAGGAATGCGAACGGATTCGCAGTCAACCAGGCAACATGATACTGCGGAATCTATCGAGCGTAACACGGTGGGAAAGGCGCACTGGATCAGCATGGCCCTTGATAAAGGCTGGATGAATGACTGGAATGAACATTTTAGAAAGGTATTATAAAATAAATTACTATTGCACACATCATAATAATAATAATACATATTATAAATTAAATTACTACATATGTTTTATATGATAAATCTAAGGGGAAAAACAGAAAGAGAAAAATAAGAAGAGACTAAGAACAAGACCAAAATTATGTTGAATAAAATAATGTTTGCCTATAAACATAATGATACAAAAATGCATGCCAACCGCATGAAAACGCATGCACGCATAAAAGCATGCGAACATTGTATTATCTTTACTTTTCCAAGCGGTGACTGAAAACCGGTATGACCGGCTGTGTTTAGATATATTTTCCAGCAAGACACGTCCATGCATGTTTTCTGTAATATACACACATTGCTGTTACTTATGTTATTATATTTATTTAATCATTGTTTTGGTGCGCAATGACGAGCATTTATCGTATCGTAAGTAGTTTTCGCACATTTTCTTCTTATCTCAGTAGAAATGCTACACTAGTTTCCATTGTCTCTTAGTGCAGTACTCAATTTTGCGCTCTCTTTCAGGGTGCTACATTAGTTTCCATAACTTGTTTCTTATATAGTATTAATAAACTGATTCGACCACATATATTATTTGAAACCAATATTAAAACTATATTCAGTTGAAAATATACAATGCTATTTCATTAATCGGAAAACCACTCAAATGTTGTATTTACAAAACCGGATATGTAAGACGGATACCACGCCCAAACGCAAACCTTCGTATGACATAATAAATATTTTGCAAATAATGCAATACTGTCAAAATATGTGTGTTTTAATTACAGCTTTTTTTCGCTGGTAGTTACGAAAAGATCGCTGGCTTATGCCAAGTCAATGAGTACTTGCTTTGTGGCTTTCTAGATTTTTTTTTTTTTTTTTTTATTATTCATAATTTATATACCTGATCATTTATGCATAGTACTTACATTTCCTATTAATGATGCCTTGTTTGTTAGAAAATATAACCTGGCGGGATATCTTTATTTAAACTGTCCCGTTTTATTGCGATGACAATAGGGTAAGAGTGAGGTTTGGTGACCCTAGAACCTGGTTTAAACCCAATGCGGCCCTTTTTGCCACTGACCCTTCCACGGCGATAGTCCTATTGTCAACCCTTTTATGTTTGTGATGTCATATCTTGCCTTTAATTCATATTTGTATTATTATATTGTTCTGTGCGTTTTTTGGGTTGACTGGTGGTCCTTAGAATGCTACATTTCCAGTTCGACTTTTATATCTACTTTGATTGGATTTGGCATGAGATTATCTGTTTCCGGGCAAGGATAATAAAAAAATAAATTAATTAATTTAAACAATTCAAAAGTAAATAGAACAAGTTTATAACGCATACATAACCATAATAAAGACAAAACATTGTTTGTTTTTAAGGCATTACCAATTGACATCGCTATATGTTTTATAATTATTGACTTTGTATTGGATAACAAAGAGTTAAAATCATGTAAAGAATATATAGTTATATACTATTCTGGAAAATATGTTTATTTTAAAGCATATGCATTTGCATTTGAAATAAAACTGTAATACAATAAAGTTTCAACAGTATTTATCACATTAACTTAACTTTCATTTCTCGGAGAACAAATGTACTTACCCTTCTATAACGAGGTCACGAGATAATGTACGGACATATAAACGCGTATCTGGTTTTGCGTTTCGTTAATTTGAGCATTAAGTTATACGGGCAAACCTTAAAAGCGATTCCGTTTTTTTCTCACTGTACAATACATATATCGTATGTCTAATTGTCTTTGTAAATAATAACAGTGTCATTTTTACGACTAATGTCGTCTGCACACATTAACAGAAATAAGGCGAATGCCTGTAAATTCACCATTGGAATCACAGTTTCCACTATCATTCAGGGTGATATCTACCATGGCGTTGCTATAGTGTCTACTGTCTCTCAGGACGCTAATTAAGTGTCACCTATCTTTCGAGTTCCATTCTAGATACCACTGTCTTCAAGTACGGAATTCAGGTCCACGTCTATTAAATATAGTTTGCAGAATAGCATTGTTTTTTATTACAACCCCTTTCTATGTTTTATTTCACGAACATGCGTACTGTTGTATACAAATCACAAACCGGTCTTACAATTAACAGATGAGGCCAAAGTGGACCACGACTGATAACTACAAAGTGCCAATTACACATCGTGATAGCGATAGTAGCTATACAGAAAGCACACGTGGCGCTAGTAAGCTTAAGGAAGGAGAAAAAACTCGGCGAACTCGGATAAGGACGTTATTTGTCCTCTGCCTAGTTCTGGTGGTGCTGGTGGCAATCATCGTGCCGACTGTAGTGCTGGTTTCATTTCAGGATGACGGTAAGTTTGAGTTTCGTTATCATCGAACTAGTACAGATACGTTGAGCATACGTTTCATTTGACAGGATGTAGACATTATTGAGGGACTAAACAGGAGGCCGCTATTTTCAAATGTGTACATCCGTTTTTTGCTTGCATTGGAGATATAGGATTATTCAAGATACAAATTGTGAAGGAAATGTATAATTACGGATCAATTCAGGAAATCAAACACAAGCCTAAACATGTAGTAAAAGATATATATCAAGTTTAATCAATTAATTTTGAATAAATACACATAACAAGCAAAGAAGCGGTCGACCGTTCTTCTCTTAGATCTATGTGCTTGAAAGTCTGCTGTTAATGTGAATGTGCATCTCCCATTAATTCAACAAACCCAATTCAATGTCCCTTATAATGCCTTTAATTGACTGTGTGAACACATAGGATATGATAAAATTATGAACTGCCATAATAAGTTTTGTTAGAATTATATGTAAATGTATATTATGTTAAATGTGCCTCAAGGATGTACATTTTTATGATGATTAGTAGTAACATGTATCAGCGTATGTTGAACCTTCCGTATTTGTGACTTGAAGTACACGACGATTAATACTGAATCAAGATGAATGGTCACCCTTTTTATACTATTATTAATTAACAAATTTAACTCTTAAACATCATATGGACATTTCTTGATAGTCCCGGGGAGAAACATATATTTAAAATCGCTACTAAGTTGTATTAAAGATAAGTATTATGTGCATGCCGTAGATACTACTTTTACTACTGCTTGACTGCACGGGGAAATGAGGTAAATTTCAATTGTATAGCTGCACAACTGTTGCCAGATAATTGATAAATAAATTTACCTATTGATTAATTTACCTGTTGACATTTTTCTACGTCATCAAATAAAATCTTATTCTCGCTTTTCGCAGATATTCCACTGTGTGAATAGTAGATATCTATTGTTGTGTATCGATTTCGATTTAAATAAACATAAACATGTTCATGAAACAAAACATGGCCGAAACGCAACTCGGGAATTTCCGCAATATATTGTATATACTGCACACTTAATTCCACATAATAGTTCAAAGAATTCCAAGATGTTTTATAAAAAAAGAAGTTGCAGTTAGTTAGAGAAATAGCACAACTCTAATGCTGTAGACGTTTTAATCACAGTACACTTTGTAACAAGAAATTCATAAATGTTGAAGTTCCTCTTTTGAAAAATTGAGCCATTTCAGTACTGTATTGAACGTTGCATCCTACGTTTTCTACGCTTGAGCCAAATGCGTACTCAGTCAATAATGAAACTTTGAAGGAATATTATTTGCTATGTTATTTGTTGTTTTGGTCCTTTTTCCAAAAGGAAATGTACTGACAGTTCCAAGACGGTAGCCCTATTGTCAACCCTTTTGTGTTTGTGATGTCGTTTACTTTTATTATTACTTTTGCCTTCTTGTTTGTCTGTTTGCATGTGTGTTTCTGTGTTTTGTGGTTGACTGTCCTCCTTGAATGCCACTTTCCCTGTCCGATCTTTTTATATTTCTTTACGTAGCCATGTAACATTCGATTAACTGCAGCATATTGTACATACAATATAGCGGACATTCCCGAGTTGCGATTCCTTCTCGTTTCAGTATATTTTTGTGGCTTTCAGCATGGCTGGGCGCCCACTCCTTATTTTACTTTGGTAATTATTGTTGTAACATCTTTACATTTGATAAGTTGATCCACTGAATAGGTTCTAAAGAGACGCTAAATAAGTACACCATGGAGACGAAGTTGTTAAACATGAATTACACGTCGGAGATGGCTGATAACAAGTCCACAGAATATTGGAATATTGCAGGACCTTTCTGCGACGAGGTATCAGTATTTTCATGAAATAAGTCTTCATGTATAGTGCGAAGTGACGTTAAACGAACAATAAGAGATTTAAATTGAAATTGAAAAATCGTTGATGGATTATTATGCATTCCAGTTTACTTCTGGCATATGTTTGCAGGTATGCGACTTCCGAAATTACACAAACTATTCCCCGACTCAAAGTTCATCCAGATTTTTACACATTTTAAATCTTATTAACCTCTCAGGGATACTAAAACCATCTATTTTAGGATAAATATTTAACTGTAGATTTTATTTTTCCAGAATGGTATTAGCAATATTAAGCAAACGTCTTAAATCGATAGAAAAAGGTGTTTAAAAAATTGATAAAATTATATTTAAGATATTGCTAAGAAACTTCACAAATACGGACCCAGGTGTATTATTAATTATGAAAATTTCCTTTCGATATTGTTATTTGTTCATGGTAGGTTGCCATTTGAACTTGATAGTTCTGAAGTTTACCAATCTTCATGGATCGGTCCAAAAAGTAACATGACGTTACATGGTTACACCAAATAGGGACTTGGAGGACGAATTTCATCGCATGAATAGTTGAAGCTATTTCCAAACAGTTATCGCTGATATTAATAATTGTATACTCAAGGAAATGCGTATAAAGTCAAACACTCTTTTGCAAGCTTATTAACTCTGACAATTTATTACAAATCTCGCTATTCTGTGTAAACAAATTGTAACTTACATTAGCTACACCAACACTTGATCAAGTCATCTTTATGATCGCTTTTATTTTATGATATTCTATATCATGCCTTTTGAAACCATGTTATGTTCCATATATTGTTATGTTTCTCTCTTGTGATCTAATATCAGCTAAAGTTTATTTCAAGTATCGTAATCGCTAAGCCAGTTCGTCTTAATTCACACTCGCGCAGTGCCATTTAAAAAAACACACAAAAACATGACATTTTCCCCCCATAAATTCATATGATATATCGGCATGTTGAAGAACGTTTTCAATGTTTGTTATGTCATACATATTCTTATATACCGGCAGTATTATCTCAGTGATTGAGACTTATTTTAAACTCGTCAAATTAAACTTGATGATAACTTTGTTCAAAGCTACGTATTTAATGAGCTAATAGTAGTTTAAAATGATAAATGAACGACTCATATGTAACGGGAAATGGTTGTTCTCGAAAATAGTGGGGCTATACTTTCATTCCATTTGCGATTATTTGTGAGTTTAATTATAACTTAAAATTATGCTATTTTTTTCTTTGGCAGTGTAACGGCTATTTGACTTGTTCTGGCTTCGATTATTGATAAGTGAAACGCTTTTGCACATAGTACAGTATGGTCGCTAACCGAAACGAAATTAACAAAAAAGGAAGCCAGGCCGATATAAAATGCAATACAATGGAAATCTCACAACAGGATAATATGTACGAGGTCGTTTCAACAGTTTGTAAAAGGTTATACAAACTATAACAAAACTGTGACCACAGGATACAATCCAAACTTAAACAGTTATGTAAGAACATACATATGTGTGGTCGCATACTAGCTCTTACTCTGATATATTAATCATCAGCAGACAAAACAATGTAAACATAACTATTTAAAAAAAGGCATATATATAAAGCTACAAGACAGCAATACCATAATACTGATCAATATCATCATAAGTACCTCCAGGTCACATACAAAGACCTTTGGTAGCTATCAAACATATTTCAATGCAAAGTCATTTGGTTCTCATTTCAATTCTAGATGAATGACAAGCTCCAAGCAAGCAGTTTAGAGGGTAACTACCAAGGATGCATCGTCGACTCATTGACGTAAGTGCACTTTCTGAAGTCTGTGCAACCTATTTTGAAAAATGACATAATCAATTCTCTGTCATTGACCATAGTGCTGTTTATAATTCGAGATTGTGTAACGTGAAATTCGGTTATTAAAAGCATCAGGAACAGATAATAATTGATACCAAGAGTATTCTACTCTTACTTTAATATTGATTCTGCTGCATCTAGAAATATTCACTGATAGGTAAACTTAGTTGCCGTCGTTTGTCTCAATTAAGCAAACCTTCAGTAACTTTTACTACATGTATTGCGATAATGTTGTTTTTCTATTATGTAATGAAAAGTGCAAAACGTTAATTGTTGCTAATACGTAAATTTTATATGTTGTAAAAAATGACGTGTACATCCGTTTATTTGTCAAATTTCAGCAACGGAAGTGTTTTAATTACGTTTTCGCTCATAATCGAATCCAATAAAGGTTCGGTACCAGATAAGACCAGTGTGGCAGCTGCTATATTACACGATGCAATAAAAAACGATATCGGCATTGTGACTATTGGGACATTCGAATTCCATTTGGATCAGCTTATTGTCATATCCGTAATCATTATCACATCGAATCCCATTATTGCACGTAAGTGTTCTTTGGAGATGCTATATAACTACTTCTACTTGCTACTTATACTACTATTTTTACTATTCTAATATTATATCTACTACTACTACTATTACTGCTACTGCTGCTACTCCTACTGCTACTGATATTGCTACTGCTGCTCTACTACTACTACTACTACTACTACCGCTACTACCGCTACTACCGCTACTACTACTTGTATAAGTACTACTCCGAAATGACATTTAGTTCCCTTCCGAGGTTCCAATTTGTGGTAATTTATATATAAGGGACAACTGTAAACATTCTCTTCTCAAGAATTGTCGTAAATAACTTTTCAGATACTATTTATAAATTATCTGTGTTATAATGGGTTTTATACCGACATTTATGATACTTTTAGATAAACATAATTGGTCGCACACGTCTGTTTTATCTGTTTCACGCGAACCTCTTTCAGGTTTTCTATCTTTAAACTTGTAAATTGCATAGTAATGAAAAGTTAAGTGTTCTCTAAATTGGGTACGGTATGTTTGTTGTGCCATGTTATGTATATAATGTATGGACTCTTTTGTAGCAGTGTTTTCCCGTTTCAAACTATTGCATTACCCACTGTAATAACGTGTGTTGGACTTATGATGACATGATGCAAATATGTGATAAGATTAATATGATATCGTCATAAAAACTAAATCAAATGGTAATAAAACAGGGTTTGTGCAAATATTTATTATATCTGATTAAGTGTGCCCTCTGGTGAATATTAGTATAAAAAGAATTTGTAATATCCCTGTTTTTTATGAAGACTATCATATTACTAGTTATTTTCTGGAAAATAATAATGTGTTCGTGATTTAACTTTTTAGCAATATTAATCTTTAGTAATACACCCCCAAAGTCCAAAGTGGGGTTTTGAATTCAGAATCAGCTGAAAATTGGGTAAGGCTTTAGAAAGCACCCAATATTTTGGATAAAAAAAAGAAGCAAATGAAAAAATATTATGAGAAGCCAAACAGGTATCAATACAAAAGTAAGTAAAACATTAAAATGATATAAATAGGACAAATCTTTGAAGTTTTTAATTTTAGCACACCTTCTAATGAAACAAAAAAAAATCACAGAAAATTGCATTTTTGGGCAAATTTTGGGCAAGACAAACTTCGAGAAATAATAAAAGAAATTTGTAATAAACTGGTATATAATAGAGAATTATAAGGTTATCAAATAAATGTGATAACAAGTATATGTCGGTGTTCATCTAAACGAGTTAACAATTAAAAATTACAGAAAAAGGTAGATATATGTGCTTTTGTTTTATTTATTATATCAAAAGTCATTTAAATGACTGGCATGCATACACCTGATATACAAACATCACATCTAATTGAATTATAAACAGTGTATATTATACAAAATATGACCAAAATACGTTCAAAGAGATGTTGAATTACCCCACCCACTTCATTTTGTACGGTATATTTTACCCGACAGTATACTGAAAATAGCATCTGCCATGATAAAATAAAAATTAACGTTTACTTAACACAATGTTGTATCAAATCCAAATAATATATCTCTAAGTGTGATATATTACACACTATACAATAGTTTGTCAATCGAAAACATGTCGTGTTTTCAGCCCTCATGATATAATTCCTGCCCATATAATCTCAAAACTGTGACAAAGTGTGCGATATATTATTATGAATAAATCAAACCCTAGCCCTGGTATGTCTCACAATATACCAAAGTTTAGAGATCAGATGCATTATATCTCGTGGCTAAAGCCCTCTGGCAAATTTGTTTATGTAACTCTTGAATAATTACCACACATATGCTATGTGATAACTAGAAATTGACACACAACTATGCTAGATCATGACATAAGCTGTGAGTAAATCTAAAATGAATAGCATTTTCGAGCAAAACATTTTTGAAGTTAAAAGGGGGAAGAAAATTCACTTGTGTGTATTCCTAAAAAGTAGGTATAGTACTACCGCCCGTGAGGTTACAACACAGTCTGGACTAAAAGTGACTCATGAACGTGTTTTAATATCTCGTACCGTTATTCACAGGAGCGGGATATGGCAAACCGTGTACAACGGAAGGAGTTGGTACCGGATGTGTGACGTCAAATGCTGTTTGTATCAACGGAACTTGTACTTGTCCCCCTGATAAACACCATGTTACAGCTGCAAAGGACACTTGTGAACTAAGTTGGTATATTTCCTAACTGTTAGAAATGCTTGTAAATGTATAGCGCAATGCGTGAAATCAATAATGAAATTATCTGACCGATGCATATACTTGTGTAATGACTCTGGCATTCCTAATACTTACCTATTTGTATTTTGTAAACTAACTCTGATTAAAGTTGGTCTTTTATTTTGGAATAGGTATTTCTCGGTGTTCAATGTCTTGTTGTTAATGATTTTCTTATTTCCCCCACCCCCGAAATATAATCAGTACAAATGGTAGTACATTGGATGTTATATAATTGAATATATTATCATTTTAAGTCAACATCCTGTGCTGGTTTGATCAGTTTTGATTTATTAATTGTCATATTTACAGATACAGCTACTTTGCCATCAATTACAACACCGACAACCATACCGGCCACTACAACAAAAACTAAAACCACATCCACTACAGTAAACACACCGAACACAACACCGAAAACTACACCAACAACCACTCCGACAACCATTATGACAACTACATCACCGGCTACAACACATACCACCTCACCCGCTACAAAACGTACCACCTCACTGACCAAAACACTTATCACCTCACCGAACACAAAACCTACCACCTCATCGACCACAACACCTACTACCTCACCGACCACAACATCTACCACCTCACCGACCACAGCAACTACAACCTCACTGTCCACAGCACCTACAACCTCACCAACCACAACACCTACCACCTCACCGACCACAAAACCTACAACCTCACCGACTACAAAACCTACCACCTCATCGATCTCAACACCTACCACCTCACCGGCTACAACAACTACCACCTCACTGACCATTACATTTACCACCTCACCGACCACAAAACCTACATCCTCACTGACCACAACACCTACCACCTCATCAACCTCAACATCAACCACCTCATCAATAACAAAATCTACCACCTCACTGACCACAACATCTACCACCTCATCGACTTCAACACCTACCACCTCAACGGCTACAACATCTACCACCTCACCGACAACAAAACCAATCATCTCATCGATCTCAACATCCACCAACTCACCGACCACAACACCTACCATATCACCAAAAACAACACCTGCCACGTTATCGACCACAACACCTACCACTTCATCGACCACAATGCCGACGACCACACCGAACACAACACCTAGCATATCGATCACAACAACTACCACCTCATCGACCACACTTTCTACAACCTCACCGACCACAACACCTACCACTCCACGGAACACTACACATACCACATCACCGACCACAACAACTACAACCACACCGACCACAACACCTACCACATTGACCACAACAACTACCACCTTACCAACCACAATACCTACAGCCTCACCGACCACAACACCTACCATCTCATCGACCACATCATCTACCACCTCACTGACCACAACACTTACGACCTCACCGACCACAACAGCGACAACTACAGGATCTATCAGCATCTCAGCAACAGGATCTACCAGCGCATCGACTACATATTCTACCGTCATAGGTATATCGTTTTAAGTGGCCGTTGCTGATGCGTAATATTAGTAGTATAACAGTTCGATTCCCACGTTCATAGACATAACATGTTAGTAGTTTCCAGCATACCTTGCAGTACATACTCGTAGTGTTGAATGACTGAGTAGTTGTGACTCAAACACAACTCAGCAACCGGTTTGAATAAGTGCAACTCTAAAATTAAAACTGATTGTACACTATTCTCCTTGTAATAAAACAGAGTATATACATATACAGATATACAGAAATACGAATGAAAGTAAAAATGACTTAAATATTGATGAGTGCAATTGATACATATGTCTCAAATTCATCGATGAAAATGTATACCAAGTAGTGTGCTACATATTGGTTAAACATTATTAATAGATAAATATATATAGTTGTACATTAGCAACACAGTTTTCACGAAACATAGTGAGAGACCAAACATATTATGTATAACTGGGCACTATTTGCAACAGTACATGGCTATATTATGTCAAGGTATTGGAATCATTAAAAAGTATCAGATGTGGATTTTAAGATTTTTTCTCAGAGTACCCCTTTCTCTTACATTTTTTAAGTGTGTTACCCACCACCACCACCACGACACTCACACATCGATCGAAATTTAGGGTAATCCTCTAGTGACCCATTTTGAAAATGACCGTTTCAAGATGGTATCTCTATTGTCAACTCTTGAGTGTTTGTGATTTTTCATACGTACGTTGTAAATACTATCGTCAGTGCATGTGTTGCTTTGATTGCGTGTTTTGGTCGGCTTTGTTCTGTAAATGCTACTACTGCTGGACTTGTTCATGTAATTTTGTAGATCACTGTCCATACAATTTGGCTTTTATTACAGACTTTAGAAATGCCACTTTAAATACATGGTGAATTGCACCTTCTACACACATTTATAAATATATTGATTCACCTTGGAACTTTGAGTGGTTAACAAATAGTTTCTCCATAACAAAAAAGGCTATCCATTCAAACATTGACTGGTACATTTACATGAATCCTATATTTTCCTTTGCCAAAATGTTATTTAAAATATGTTCTTTACTTAATGAATGAGGTTATAAACTAATGTTTTTGCAAAATTTAAAACATTATATACTTTTTGCAGATACAACTACAACACCGGTGCCTGGAACTCCTTGTAAGATATTGTTTATACAATATTATACTCATGCACTTTTAAAGTGTACATTTTAATTCCACACTGATGATATAGCGTGTTCTACGTCTTATATGACACTCGTTTACAAACAAACACTCAACGCAGGTTTTAATCAAACACAATAAGCATCAAAAAGTTTGGAACAAGGACACCTATATTACAGAACATATTCTGAAGTGATGATGTTAATGCTAAATATTTAATTTATAGATTATAATTGTACAATTCCATGTTATTTGGTGATTTGGTGTGTGCAATAAACTAATTGCATAGCTAATGACTACCCACAGATAAACAGGTTGATGCATTATATGTCTGCTACTTTACTCCGATTGATTGGTTTAAAAAAATCTACACATTTCAGATGTAAACTTTGTTGAGACGATAATCACGGTGTACATCGACGACTCAGTAACCGTTGAATGTAATGTTCGCAATATCGATGGATTGTCAACCATACTTCTTACCAGAGGGGTTGGGAAAGTTGAAGTATCAATGATAAGTGATGCTGGCATTGCCGATTACATCAATGGAATATCGATAATTTCGAATTTTAGCTTTATTGGCACCACAGATGGCACGATCGCAGTTAGAATATCATCAGCAGTATGTGAAGATAAAGGGAACTATTTTTGTCAAGCTATCGGGAAGGATATTTCACCAGAAACTAACTCCACAATATCAATTAAACGTAGGTATTATTAATTTCATTCGGTTTTGACAAAACTGAATTTATTTATCATTTAATTAGTTGTACTTTCATGTTATTGATATTATTATTATAAATATTCGTACTGATAATACATTACTAGATAAAGGATATTTATTTCGCAATAATCTGTACTATTTGAAACTTTAAAGAGAAAGACCCTATCATTTTGCAACGTACTGCATGCTTGGTGGTGGACCCCTTTACAGTTCGCCACTATGCTTTCCTCTTTAACTGTACGATGACCGGACATGCTGTCGACCCTACGACGACGCCTACCTAAAGCCCAGTGGCGTTTGATGTTTGTCTATGATCTTTCTTGTCGTGCCCTTGATGGTTTATTATCTTGTTGCTCTGGCTTCTGCCAAGTCATTGAGTAACTTCATTTTGGCTTTCTAGCCTATTGTTTTTTTTGTATTATATTTACACGAGCATATTTGTGTTTTACTTATATTGCCTATTGATGCTGCTTTGTTGGTTAGAGATTAGATCATGGCTGGGATTTCTTTATTTACACTGTCCTGTTTTAATGGGATGAAGTAGGGTAAGTGTGAGGTTTGGTGCACCCTAGAACCGGTTTAAACCTCCAGTGGCCTACTTTGCCACTGACCGTTCCAAGGCGGTAGCCCTATTGTCAACCCTTTTGTGTTTTTGATGTCGTTTACTTTTATTATTACTTTTGCCTTCTTGTTTGTCTGTTTGCGTGTTTGTTTCTGTGTTTTGTGGTTGACTGTCCTTCTTGAATGCTACTTTCCCTGTACGATCTTTTTATATTTCTTTTTAGATAGCACATTTAATCATGACCGTCACATATTTTTGCAAGAGATTTTTAAAATAGTAGTCTGCTCTCATAGTAGGTTCCACAAATTAGGTATACAATGCATATCTTAAGATAACATTATCAACATTTAACATGCATAAAGATGTGTATTAATATTTAGGCAACCCAGGAATTCCAACACTTAGACTACCAATCAAATTGGTTGCTGGAGACAAAACGCAAGACGGCGGTGATTACCTGAGTTGTACAGCAGATGTAGGATATCCGCCTGGATATGTCAGACTGATGTATTCCCTTGCAAAATATTCAACCGAGTTTAGGAGCTTTGCAGATACCAATCTAGGAACGGAGGGTTCAACAGAAACACCTGGTGATTGCAGTATCATTAAATCGGAACACTATCATAAGATAAGGTTCTCACAAGACTGGAACGATGCACGGTTTAGATGCGACGTGTATAATGAAAGTGAAATCCTACATTCGTCTTCAGCTGAACAGAAACTGAAATTTCTGGAAAGTACGTACTACATGTAACATATAACTTAACACGAATGTCTAGTCGGTATTGGCAATGTCTCCTGATGTCCCCTGATTTTAAAACGGTACACATTTTACAATAAAACGAAAAGGTTTATATCACCTGATTACATAGAGTCTTTGTACACATTTATACGTTTTATTGTATTTAAATTTAGCACATGCCCTTATTATTTCTAGTATGATAGATAACTAACATAAGCACTTTTTCAAACTAGTAGGGTAGATAACTAACAATCTCAATATTTTTGCACCTTTTTAATGTTTTATTTTAGATTGTATGTACTTTTACTGGATAGACATGAGGTTACACTAGAATGTCGTTTTGCAAATCATTTTATCGTTGTTTCTTTTCCTTTTTTGATACGAATGATATGTCTGTAACAATTTACCTAACAGTTGATCAACAAAAATATACATTTAAAGTATATACCTATTTTATTCATACATATACGTCTCACAACACAGTTAATTTTACATAGCTCTGCATATGTACCCCTCTGGACCACCATAGAAGTTAATGAATTTTCTTAAAAATATTTTCTTTGCGAAACTTAATGTCTGTTGCGCGAAATATCCAGCAAAAAACGGGGTTGACCAATTTGCTTTTATTTTAATATCAATAGTTTGAAGAGACCCTCTTGAATTTGTCCATTTCACTGACATTTTCAAATGTATCACTACCCAGTATTAGATTCTCAGATCTGGGCTCAGAAACATTCAGGCATATCCTAACCTGTATGAAATCATGAACCGAATAACAAAGATCTTTTATTTAAGCTCCAGAAAGTTCCTACCGTGACTGGCAAGGGAAATAACTGTTTAGTGAGACCTTGAATGTCCCTATTCATCTTAATGCACATTCCTGAAAAATATACACAACGGAAAACGTGCAGTTATCGAACTTAAATAGAATCCATAACATAGAACGTTAAGTACATATGTTGCTGCATTGCAGATACAATCCTCTATTTCTGCATGTTAAAGATCCCGGATTCGGTGATCAGCTGGGTGGGTATAAAAAAGAAAAATCATGTTGAATTTGGACCTTTTAGTAAAGAAAACAATACATGTATTCTATCTATTATAGATGTTTTTCTGTTGTTTGTTTTCGTTATTGCTAGTCAACCAAGATAAGTTTTTAAAAAAATGCGAATATTCCTTTGGTTGACCTCTTTCAAGGTATTCTTTGACGTCAAATATCAGATTGCTGTCAAGGCAACACGAATTTTACAGATGGTTATATAGGAAAAAAGATATACAAGTCGAAAAGGAAAAGTAGCATTCAAGGACGACACTCAACCACAAACACACAGAGAAACAAACAATAATTACAAAGATGAATGAAAGGCAAGATCTGCATCATAAACAAAAGGGTTGACAATAGGGCTACCGCCTTGGAACGGTCAGCTGCAAAAAGGCCGCTGGGGGTTTAAACCAGGTTCTAGGGTGCACCAAACCTCACACTTACCCTACTGTCATACCAATAAAACGGGATAGTGTAAATAAAGAAAGAATTCTATAAGCAGTTTGCTTTCTTTCTAATATTTTATGATTGTACAATGTATATATGAAATTTTGTAAACCATTGAAAAATAAAATATGTTTAAACCAAATAAAGAAATCCCCGTTATGAATTATTCTCTAACCAACAAGATAGCATCAATAGGCTATATAAGTAAAACACAAAGATGCTCTTGTATACATAAATACCAAAAAAATAGCCTAGAAAGCCACAAAGAAAGTACTCAATGACATGGCAGAAGCCGGAGCAACAAGAGAACAAACCATTGAGGACACGACATGACAAGATTGCAGACAAACACAAAACCGCTTTCGGAATTTAAATGAAACGTATTTACAATGTTACTTGCATTATGTCGTTTTTGTTTGTGTAGACGACCATCGTCCAATATAGCAGTCGTTACCATGGTTACACACGTGTATCAACTTTGACTCTCCTAACAAAATGATATTTAATGTGTTTGTTCTTTGGGTCGACCTTTATCGCCCTGTCTAACATACATCGAGTCATTTACAGTGTTGACTTTGTATTTTGTCTAACGTTCCCTTACCGGTATTGTTTCGTGGAGTTGAGCGGGCCAGGATGGTTGAGGTAATAAATGAAGCTTGTCAGTTTTTATTTTGGGATGGTGGGAGGGGGTTGGGGGAGGGGGTGCTGGGTGGTGAGTGGGTAGTGTTTCGATATCAATAAAAAATACAGTATGCACGGATGTGGCTAACATTCAAATTTGAGCTCGAATGCCATTACACCGAACAAACCTAGCGATTGTGTAAGGATAAACAAATACTGCTTTAATACGACTGGTACACGGTTCGAATAAGATATGAATTATATCTAGAACATAATTTATATTATATCTATATACATTATATTTAATATAATTTCAGATACATGCAAGCAGGATGGAAATGGCTATTATTATCATCCGTACAACTGTCATGATTATATATGGTGTTATGGCAACGGAAAGCTAGCCGTGAACTCTTGTTTTGGTGGGTGTCCAAAAATAATAGACAAAGTGTGGGGAGACTGCATTGGTGACTGTACTTCACTGTGTCCGGCACAGTAATGAGTGTACAGCATGCAACGAACTAACGTTATCTCACAACTCATCAAAACGGTTAATAAATGAGCCTGGACAGGTTTTAAGTTAGAGCTAATTGTAGAAAGCGCTGACATTTTGGATGCCACGTTAAATTACTTTGTACAACATTTAAAGGTTATAATATAAGAACAAGCAAGGTTTTACTCAAGCGTAAAATAGCTGCCGAGAGAAAATAGCATTCTTTATGGGTAGGAACTGGGAACAAAGTTTAACATAATAAAATATAGTGAAGTGTGTTAAAACAATTTTGAAAAAATAAATGTTGCCACGAAGACGTAAACATGCCACGACCGTTTTTATACCCGACGCTTTCTTCCCAATTTTTACCATCAGTTGTTCCTACCAAACATTTTGAATCAACCATATTTCTGTTGTTTCTTAACAATCCTTGACATGCGTTACATAGTGATTACATATTCACCTTTGTAGCACGACATGCTAGAAGTACACATCAGCACACAGAAATACAATTGTTCACATGTAAGGGATGCGTTTGCATTAGCGTACATTACAACACAGGTAAACTGTTCACTGTTATCACGTGTAATTATAAGAATGCGTTATCAATGTGAAAAACTCAAAGAAACTGTTCATTGTTACCTAACCATGTGCATTTATGAAAACCATATAAGAGTCGCAGCGAATAATCAATGTGAAGTGTTATTAAATTGGTTAATTGGTTCCTGACTAGAAGTCGTTTACAGCAAAAGTTTACATTTTAAAGATTTCCCTTTAACAACTCTATATAGAAATGTTGAACCCCTGAGTGCGACCATTTTTTATTTTTGGGACTATTTCTGTACATCTTTGATAATCTAGTATCTAGTAATTATTTCTTTATATAAAACTATCGGAATGTGTTCGGTTTGGGTTGAGAAGAAGATTTGTTAACGTGTTGACTGTTTATAGTAACTGTGGTCATATAAGGACATGATATAAGTGGTACAAGTTTGAAAGGACTTAAGGAATATTGGTCAGCCATCCTTAAAAAAAAGATTAAAAATGGACGAGTATGGTCAAGTGAAAATTTCAACCAAAGGCGCAGTTTAGGCATGAGCAATGTCAAACATATAGCATATGACAGGAATTTAACACTCTTGATGTGAACATAAGAAATACTTATATAGCAGAAATTGTGCACTTTATATCCGAAAAAAATTGTACTTCATTCAAAGTTGTTTGGTTGTTTACGTGAAATTAATTGATCTATAGAAGAGTCCATATATCCATCTAGTATTCACGAAATATCATTTCTAACTAAACATAACCCATGTTTTTAAAATAACAAATGTGTTTTCTCTTTTCATCTGTAGCTCTATATACACAATGCGGATACTCAGGGAGGGCCTTTTTATTCAAACAGACTTCCTTTATACACCTTTAATAAGCTATTACATAGGAATTAATTCTGGAAAAAAAAGCTGCCTAAATCTATTTAGTTGTTTTTTTGCACTATCAATATGTTTAACTGGTTATAAGAACGGTGTTCATTTAAGATATGACGTTGACCTATATTGTATAATTTTGGAAGTTATTGATCTATGGAGCATTTAAGAGAAGTTTGGTCAACATTGGCCAAGCTCTCAATATGAGCACATAGTTACGGTGACGGGCGGCGGTACAACGTGTATTTTACTTCACTGGTCCTGCAGGGGCGTTCCGAGTTTTGGATTCACAAATGTGCCTGCCTAAACCCCCTATACCTTCAGTTTTATTGCATTTTTCGCATTTTTAGCCTTTTTTATTTGTTTCTTCTTTAATAGCCTGTACGCACGTGCGTCAGTGCGTATGCCCAGGTAAGTCCCTGCTGGATTGTCTAGTACATGTATAGTTCGTAGGAAACAACGTTAATTAACTTCCAATATAACGATACTCGAAGTTTTGATTTTAAAAAGACCCGATATCCATTTATTTGATTCTTATTGTTTTTTGCATATCGTTAAACCAGTTATGTATATGTAAAGGAATTGATTTCAGGTTGTTACTGTTCGTCTTTTCTCCTTTTACTGTTTTAGAACAATAATAATTTAAGCTTATAACTCTTGTGATTCATGTGAACATATATTTAAAGCAGCTAAGTTGTGTTGTAAGACCAACGATTACATTTTGAGAAATCCTACGGATAAACCATTATCTTATTCATGAGTGAATTAATTGTTTTAAGACACGAAGTAACTTAATTAGTTTTGCATCCTTCCATATATGAACAACATTCATTTCGTTCTGGCGCAGTGGTAAGAGATTGCGACCTAGACATGGAAGATGGACATCATTATCAGCCAGGAATGAATATGTTAATGATAAAAAAATAATTGAAATACCGTTTGTCATCTTTAAATTTGGGTATTTTACTTGTTTGTTTTGTTAGGATATTCATATGGTGTTTTTAAGGAGAACATTTAGATTATTATATAGAGTGCTTATGTCTTGATATAGAGTACATTAGTTATTATATAGGATGCATTTGTCTTTATATAAAGTATACTAGTCAAACTTCCTAAGTACCCACCTACGAATATGTCAATACTATTCGCATTGTTTTGTGTATTTTCAAACTTGATTAGAGATACGGTTGAACTGCAAACTAACGAGTTTAAATTTCTGCACTTATTGCATGAACGCATTTTAAAACTTTCACGTCGACGTGTTTCCTTAGAAATAAGTTATAAATTCTATATTACTGGGTACATAGGCTTTTGTTAAATACTTCGAATTAGTTTTTACATTTTTTACTAGCATTACCACTACAAATGCGTTTGCAAAATAATTTTTCGAAATATTTAATGTTAACGCTAAATTACAGATACTTGAATTTCAAACAATATTCAATTAAAAGGGAGGTAATTTAGGATTATCCATGTTTCATTTTATTATAGACGGAACATTTGTAATAAATGGGTCAAATTTTTATGTTGTTTCTTTTATGTTATTTCCTTCCATGTTTTCATCCTTCCATTTTTATAAGTTTATATAGAGTACTTTAATCCGAACATACAGTACCATTTACGCAACGCTATGATTATTTGGGAGCTCCGGGATCTCTTTTATGAGTTCTTTCTGGAGCTCTTTCAGGGGCTCTTTTATTTTGAAGTTCTTTTGTGAGCTCCGGGAACTCTTTTGGGAGCTCTTTTATTTAAAAGCTTCTGGAGCTCGTTTTGGGGGATATGTTAAGCGAAACTATATTATTATATCCTTATGTTCAATGACCATTTTTTATTGTTAAATTCCAACATCAATAGTGATACATCTTTTTTCATAAACACAGTTAAACGATCGATTTTATATAGTATATAGACAATAAATGTTCTGTCATATTATATAACACATGTTACAAAACCCTTCTCTAAATAAATCATATTTTCTAATCTGTGCGGAAAAAAGCTCCGGAAAAACTCCCAAAAGAGATCTCCCGAAAGAAGTCTGAAAAAATCTCTCTAAAAGATCTCTCGAAAGAGCTTTCTATTAGAGATCCCAAAAGAGCTCCTATAAGAGTTTCCAAAAGAGCTTCCTAAAATAACTCCCAAATAAAATACCTCCGAAAAACAGCTCTTCTGAAACAGCTCCAGAGCTTCCAAATAAAGAGCTTCCACAAAGCGCTTCCAAAAGAGATTCCGAAAAGAGCTACCGAAAGAAGTTAAAGAGATAAAAAAAAAGAATACCCTTAAGATCTTCCAAGTAGAGCTTCCAAGTAAAGATGCCCAAAAGATCTCCCGAAATACCGCCAAACTAAAAAGCCGAAATAACTCCCAAAACAAGCTCTTTCAGCTCCCGGATATTCCAAAAGTGCTCCCAAAATGAGCTCCTAAAAACGATTCACGGAGCTTCCAGAAATAACTCCCAAAAGGCGCTCTCAAAAGAGCTGCCGGGGCTCCCAAAAAAGAGCTCCGGTATAAAAGAGCTCCCCAAATAGCTCCCACAAAAGTTCCCGGAAGTGTTCCCAGAGCTCCCAAATAAAATCCATAACTTGACATTATCTTGCGTCATCTAACAACATTTGGAAAGGCTTAAAAGGCCCGATATATGTTGCTTTGAAGTAGAATACCGCTTAAGCCGGTGCTATGGGGCGTGAGATGTGTTGCTTCTTACACAATCTCTTATGAACGGACTCAGTAAAATCGAGTCTGCTACTTTATTCTCTTGGTTGTGTTTGTTGCTTGCAAAGGATTTCCCCTATCAGTATTTATTGAGTAATACTAAATGACTTAAGAGTATTGGACATGAATTTAAAATAGCCTGACTCTTTAAAGTATATGACGGATCCTGCCAATCATAACCGACCTATTTATCACGACCAGTCCTACTAAGAAACATTTCTATTCGTTTTAGAAATATGTTGGTCTTAACTAAACTGGAGACACACCGGCATTGCTTGATAGGGTAGCTTAATCGGCACTCAAATATGTATGAACAACTGAGTAAAAACCACGTGGTTCGTGAATGGCGGTAATCATGTTGTCTATAAAATGGACACAGTGGTCCTGTTTCCATGTTCAAACGAATACATTCTTATTAAAAAATCATGTGTCTCCTTTACCGGTTAACTATGGAGTAAGCTAAATATATCTAGACGAAATCGATTAGACGCAATCGCCAATACCCGCTTTTTGCTCTCGGCTTTGGTCTTAGGGCAGTGAACGGATTGAAAACCAGCTTACCCTAAAGTCCTCTTAGAGACCTTTGTTTTGATACCTATGCTGATAAACTTGAAGATGATGTTCCATATTTGTACCTTTTTTAAATGTGCTTCTGGCGCCCTGGAGGTTTCAGAAGGATGGGAAAACAGCTCATCTTAAAGTACTCTCAAAGAGACCTTCAGTTAATTACCCAATGAGGACACTGTTTGATGATGTTCCATTGCTTGACCCCTGTGACGCCTGACCCTTTAGGCAACCATTGAAAGAACATGTTACATATAAGATTCGGCTCCAGTGCCTATTTAGCTGTACCAAATTGTAGAGAAAACCTTTTAGAACATCAAGAGCATCCAAATAGGCGCATTTTATGCGTTTTTAACCTTCTACCCAGCCGCCAGACTACCAGGACGTTATTAAGATACAGGTTTTGTTTTGTTTTAAAATATAGGTATACTAATTGTAATTTATAATGGAAACTAAGATTATAAAACGTGCATACCACATGCAAAGCATGTTAACAATTAAAATGTCAATAACACACTCCTTGAGTGGTTTAACAAATGAATAATAACGGCAATAAACATTCAAAATAGACGACACTTTTTTGAAACCTAAATAGTTTAAAGAGTGTGTATAGATAATGTGGTGAATCAGATATCAATACTGCGAGCTCAGTATAAGAAGCATATTTTGACTAAAACAGCTTGTATGTGTTGATTTTGTTTAAATTTGACAATTTGGTTTTTATTAAACTTTCGAGGAATTATTGACATTTATAATGGAAGACAACGCTAATCCACGCACAGGATCTCCTTACGACCGCATTATTCCACCAACGGAAGGTCCTTACGACCGCATTATTCCACAAACGGAAGGTCCTTACGACCGCATTATTCCACCAACGGAAGGTCCTTACGACCGCATTATTCCACAAACGGAAGGTCCTTACGACCGCATTATTCCACAAACGGAAGTTCCTTACGACCGCATTATTCCACCAACGGAAGGTCCTTACGACCGCATTATTCCACAAATGGAAGTTCCTTACGACCGCATTATTCCACCAACGGAAGACAATTACGATTACCCCAACCCACCAACGAACGATCTTGCCGCATCAAGTAATAATCATATGGGTGTAACACCTCACGAGGATCTGGGCGAATTCGGACGAAATGGAAAGGGTTCCTTTGGAAAGGTATACGATTTTATAATTAGTGTAATTAGTATAAAATATATTACAGCTTCCACTACTGTTTTTGATTCTGCTTATTGTGCTACGACAACTCATACTTTAGTCTTCTTTCTTATAAATATAATTACTACTGATCGAAGGAAATTCCCCATTTATTTTGGTTCGTCGTGGTCGCTGCTCTTCAGGTCTCACACCTCTATTATCTCCCCTGAAAGCTCACGGACCTAGAAACAAAAGGAAAACAGAAAATAATTCTATTTTTTCTCATTTTAGGCAATTTTAATTTGAAAAATGGTTTTTCTTTGCTTTAGCATACATCTGCAGTGTAAAAGACAGATGATACAGAAAATCCCATGTTGATATGAGGTTTCATTCAAAATTTCAGAAGCATATTCAGCTAGATAGTGTATGCATTTTGTATTTTCCATAGGGTTCACAAAACATTAGCGAAAAAAAACAACAACCTGGCTAACTTATGTATTTTATTGTTTTAAATTACTGGTCTTGGCTATACTGAAGATTTTAAACCAACAACAATGTCTGCTGCCCTGCTTTGAAGCTCAGATGTTGGAAAAGGCTGTACAATAACCCTATGGGAAAATTAATTGTGGTGTGAGACCTATAGGTATCGTGTTTTGGGATAGAGACCCCACTGTCGCGGAATTAGTGTGCGTGTCCTTTGATCGACTCGTTAGTTAACGATGCTTTGTCCGTTGAAAGCCCGGTCCTATGCACATATCCTCCGAGCATGCAAATAACAAGAAAACTGTTCGATAGTAAGACCATGGAGATGTCGGATTTCTGTTTAACCTTACCCTGTATCTGAAATCGGAGCTATATAACTTAAACAGTGCCGATGAGACGTTGTGATACTTTAGTTTACATTGTTTTTCAGTGCGCTACTAAGTTTTCATTGCCTAACAGGGCGATACTCTAGTGTATAATGTCTATCAGTGTCTACTCTAGTATTTGCCGTCTCTCAGAGTGTTATTCGATATTCCCCTATTACTCTATATGTGTTGCGCGATACAAGACCACGGCTTTGAATGCAAATAATCATTGGCCAAATCGATGAAGTTGAAAAATAATCATTGGCAAATAGATGAAGTTGAAAAAATGGAATCCACTTAGTAGAACACTTTAAACATATTCGTGTGTTTAGATCGTTTCCATATAGTTTATTTCACGTACATTTGTAATGTTGTAATAAACGTTGCAAAAACAAACTATTTAACAGTCTTAAAAGTAGAATTAAAGTCCGGTCATCGCAAAATCAATGCGGAAAGCATAGTGGCGAACAGTAAATGGATCCTATTTATCAGTCCTGATCTTCTTTCCAAATATAAATGTAATTTAAGGTCTCTTCTGCGACAAGGACTATCACAACCTGACTTCTATGGTGATGTGATTTATAAACTTCGTAAGATTCTTGGTCATGATCACTTTCATACTATCTTTGTTAAACTTGTTAAAAAGTTTATCAAAAGAGGTTATGACCCTATCATTTTGCAACGTACTGCATGCTTGGTGGTGGACCCTTTTACAGTTCGCCACTATGCTTTCCTCTTTAATTGTACGATGACCGGACATACTGTGGACCCTATGATGACGCCTACCTAAAGCCCATTGGGACGGTGGCGTTTGATGTTTGTCCATGATCTTTCTTGTCGTGACCTTAACGGTTTATTCTCTTACTGCTCTGGCTTCTGCCAAGTCATTGAGTACCTTCATTGTGGCTTTCTAGGCTATTGTTTTTTGTATTATATTTACACGAGCATATTTGTGTTTTACTTATATTGCCTATTGATGCTGCCTTGTTGGTTAGAGATTAGATCATGGCGGGGATTTCTTTATTTACACTGTCCTGTTTTAATGGGATGAAGTAGGGTAAGTGTGAGGTTTGGTGCACCCTAGAACCGGTTTAAACCCCCAGTGGCCTACTTTGCTACTGACCGTTCCAAGGCGGTAGCCCTATTGTCAACCCTTTTGTGTTTGTGATGTCGTTTACTTTTATTATTACTTTTGCCTTCTTGTTTGTCTGTTTCCATGTTTGTTTCTGTGTTTTGTGGTTGACTGTCCTCCTTGAATGCTACTTTCCCTGTCCGATCTTTTTATAATTCTTTAAAAGTAGAAATAATGTCCGGTCATCGCACAATCAATGCGGAAAGCATAGTGGCGGACTGTAAATGGATCCACCACTAAACATACGTACGTTGCAAAATGATAAGGTCATAATTTATTTAGATAAACATTTAAACAAAGATCTTAACAAGTTTGTAAATCACATATCCATAGAAGTCAGGTTGTGATAGTTCTTGTCGCAGATGAGTTCTTAAACTACTTTTATATTTTAAAAGTAGACCAGGGTTACGATAATATACATTTTCCAAGGTTTTCCGAAGTTTATTATAACGGTAGCCCTGTTGAAGTAGCTTCTCAGTTATACAAAGATTAGAATAGTAAAGTCCTCAACTCGACTAAAAGCTCTAGAAAAACGAATAAGTTGAGAAACAAAGACACCATTAGAAATAGCTCGTGGAACATGACCCATCTAAGTAGGAATAATTAATGATATCAAAATTAAAATCGTCTTTATTGTCATAGATTTTACTAATTATTTCTCCATTTTCAGTAGAGAGATCAAGCAAAGAAGCGACATTATTAGAAATATTAGCTTTGTTGAGTTGAAGTACTTTAGGAATAGATTTTTGTATTAACCATAGTAGAAAGAAAAGAACGGATTGTCAATGTTCAATATGTCTCACATACCGAGAGGTGTAATTAAAGGCTTCAATTACATTTGCCTGAGTATCTGGTGTAAGACTCACAATGAAATCTATTTCATAGCAATATTAAAACAAATCTGCGAAAAGAGGTGCACAGTTCATACCCAGAGGGATACCAACAATTTGTCTATAAACGGTAGTTCCATACCTGACGAAAATAGAATCCAATAGGAAAACAAGTCCCTCACAAACTTAACCTTTTCAGAAATGGGTCAAAGCAGATAACCACAGAGCGTCCATTAAACCCCATTATATCAACACGGGCAGCATCAATGAGGCTAGTAAGCTTGGTGAAGGCGCAAATATTCGGCGAACTCGGATGTGTAGACTACTGATCCTCTGTCTGGTACTTGTTGTGCTGGTGGCTATCATAGTGCCGACTGTAGTGCTGTTTGCATTTCAGGATGACGATCAGGAAGATGGTATGTTTGTTTTGTTATCGTCAAACTAGTACAGAAACGCACAAGGGTTTATTTGAATATGCTTGATCTAGACAATACAGGTTCTTAACAATAAACATAAATTTATATAAATCCTATAAAATAATAAAACGTTATAATGATAAGTGAGGGTACATCACAGGCGTTTGCTTTTACCCATAAACATCATATACGAGACCGTTCAGATATTACGTGGACATTTTTAATAGTTATTACACTTTTATAAATCAAATAAATTAAATTATATGGCAATAAAGGTTGATGTATTTACTTTCATATCCGTAAATATTATAAAATTATTTGAAACAGATTTTAAGAAATACGAGTTTTTACAATCTTGAAAAGCAACAACAACCTGACGTTATAAATGTCGAAAAATGCTTGAAATAACAAACGCAACAGTTATTTAATTAGATTTGTGTATTAGTCATGGTTTGCAAATAGTTTACATCATTGCTGGATAATCATGTTTTATAAGTATATAACAGCTTCGGAAAGAGATCATACGAATTCGATCGAGTTTAGCATATATATTCAACATATTTAGAAAACAAATAGCATAGTCATTCCAAAAGACATGTTTATTGAACATATATCGGTATTCTTAATTTATTAGATCTAACATATATATTTTGAAGAAAATATGTAATTTTGAAGAAAATATGTAAGATTTTAAAATTTTACATTTTTGTATTAAATTTTTTGTTTTATTAAAAGTTCATATTATTTTATATTCTATTATCATTTTAGTGCTCCGTGATTTTTTCCTCACGTCGTCAATTTCATAATTTGATAGGAAATTTCATCTTAAATGCTATTTCATCTTAAATGCTAAGTTCGTCTACTTATTTATATTTATCATAGTTCTCCTTGTTCAATATTCATAATTTTGGAATACCAGTGACAATGCTACATTAGTTTTATGTATTTTTGCCGACGATTTTCCTTTTATTTAGCCATTCCCGAAATTCAGATATTAAATAAAGACGTCACATTTTGGACTGGAGATAGGTTTCTCGCCCTATGATATCATTCATTGCAACTTAACTAGACGCGGTATCGATTTTTTTGTTTGAATCATTTGATTCCTTATGAGTTGGATTACAACATTTCTGAATCTTAAAAGTTTACGTCGATAAATGAGTGCGATATCGAAAAAGTCCATGTATTATTTGAACAGCCCTCGTATATCATAGCATATACATAATACATGTATACATTGTGACTATCATAAATTTAATTTGTTTACCCCCAAAAACAGATTATAAAGAGACTCTAACTAAGTACACCATGGAGACGAAGTTGTTAAACATGAATTACGTGTCGGAGATGGCTGATAAACAGTCCCCGGAATATTGGAAGATTGCAGGACCTTTCTGCCACGAGGTATCAGTGTTTTCGTTGATTGAACATATCTAAATGTAATGTACAACGTTATGGATTTTTTTTTGAAGAAGTTTAAATGTCAACGTACCTTTGTTCATCGGTATGCTACAGTCGTTAACAGATCATGTTTTACATCCAAAGGATCCCCTTTTCAGTATGTATTAATTGACATTTACACTAGCGTTTGTTTAGCGGCTGTAAAAAGTCGCCACGACAACAAATCAGTATGGTTATTGCTTGAATTTTGAGATCATCGAACCCAATCAGTGTGGCTTTAAAGCAGAATACCGCAATCGGTGCTAGATGTTATATTACCTCTCAAGAACCGATTCATAGTTTATGTTTAGACACCTCATTGGAGGTTGTATAAACGTATAACTAAGATGTAGCCAAAAGGTAAACTCCCTGAAACGACTGGTAGAAATAATAAGACCGTGGGCCAATATAGTGGAGTTAGGTGGCCATTTACTCGCTCTTACAATGACGGAAATCACCAAAGGGAAAGAAATGTCAATACATAGGTCACATTGAAAGACGTTTATATCACTTGACAGCAACCGAAGACAATTTAACGTGGAGAAACGATGCCATAAATATATCAGATTTTTAATTAATTGGTACTGTGCTCTGCATTAGTTATCAGGTATACGTCACAGTCATTAACGTAAAGGTGGTTTAGTTGTGTTCTTCTTTGTTTTAGATGAATACCAAACTCCTAGAGAGCAGCTTAGATGGTAACTACAAAGGATGTATCGTAGACTCATTGACGTAAGATCACTGTCTGTAGTTTGTGTTATTATGTAGAATAGTAATTACCTGTTAGTGAGAACATCGTTTAAATTGATTTCCGGTGATTAAGGACAGCAGCTAGGAAGACGGCTAAGCATAGATAACACGGTTCCTTCCCCTCTTACTCTTCTGGTTCTTGAACGATTCAATAACAGCTGAATATTTGTTGTAGTCTCTATTAAAAGCAATTGATTAAAATAAGTACTTAATGCATTGGGATACATTTATCTCGTTTTCATTTAACTTAAAATTCAAAACGGTTAACTGTATATAATATTTAAGTAGTAATGGTTATACAACATAAGCATACAGTTACTTGTCAATTTTCAGCCAAGGAAGTGTTATAATCACGTTTTCGCTTATAATCGAATCCGAGAAAGGTTCGTCACCAGACGTGGTCGACGTGATAGCTACTATCACACACGATGCAATAACAAATGATACCGGTGTAGTGACTATTGGAAACTTCCAATTTGCTGAACTTGTTGCCATATCCGTAACCGTTATCACCGAAGAGGAGAATCCTATTCCTACACGTAAGTGTTTATTCCTTTTTGTTTATTTCGCTCTTCGGGGCATACAGTTTTATTAGATCCTGGGACCATATGCCGCTTGATATAGGGGATGAAATAAAGATACAAATATCGCTATATCCACCGCCATATGCATGCCATCTTCGGGATGGTTAAATTCTGTACTGTTGATTTTTATGAATATTGAGTTCTGCTCAACCCGGGGCTAGAGGGCGTGAGCGGTAGCTAGCATATTTCACTACCGCTCATGAACAGTCTCAATCAAACCGAGACTGCAATATTTCGTATGTGTCGTGCTCGGCCGTTTCCAAAGGTCCATTATCATACTCATTTTTAATAGTGATTTTACAATACTACGACACTTTTTTATAATCAATGATTTGTTCAGTGAGTTAATTCAAACAATAACAATAATCATTCTCGCTAGATACCACCAAATGAACAATATGAAACACACACATTTAAGAAGACTTTGTTTATATGTACTTGTTTACACTAAATGTTTCGGGACAACTAGCTATATATTTGCAATACAAACTGAAGTCTTTTTGGAGTTAACCTATATAAAACCAGTATCCTAGCAAGTCGAAATAAATATACATTCCAAATATGTTCTCTGGCTAAAGTTGTGCGTTTTTCTCCATAATTAAAAGATAAGAACACATATATTTCTTTACAATTTCCTGACAAATCTTCTACTCAAAGACAATATATAGAATTTTATATTTAGAAATCAACGTTAAACACGTGTCTATCAAATGTGTTCAAATAAACCGCTTAAGCTAGCTTTTTATTGATAATAGCCGAATATATGAACATAGACCCAGACCTCAGCTGACAAACGGTTATGCCATCATCTCATTGAGAACAGGTGTTCTGATATTCATTAGCACTTTCTGATCTTTTCGCAGGTGTTCACGCTCTTGATTAACAGAATTGTGAACGGAAAACTATCTAGCTGTTTTTTTACACTCTTTATTATCAAGATTGTGGTCAGATAATTGACAAAGTTTCGTGTTATACAATACATACGTAATTAAATGCGTGTAAGCCTGAAAAACATGCATGAAGGTATTTAATAATAGAATAACAGAATAATTTAACGCAAATACAAAATCATTTGGTCAAACGCGGTTTATCTTTCACTTCCTGATTTGTTACTATTTTATGTATATCCCCAAAGGCTTTACGAACCTAAATTTATGACATGTTGAAGTGAATACACATTTAGTTTGTGGGTAGTTGTATCAAGGTAGTATTTTATTAATCTCAAGTGTATCCTCGTCCCATGATTTCTGTATCTTCACTCGACATTATTTACGGTATGTGTGTACATTATTTATGGATCGTTTTGTAGCAATGTTACCTTTTAAAACTATTTCCTTATCTAAGGAGAGTAACTATATATCTAAACTGTTTGTAAGACAGGGTTATGATGCATATCTTTGTTTGGATGAATATTGTCCCGAAATCAAAACTGAAAGTAGACGGTAATAAAATAGTTGTGAGTGTGTTTATCCTGCACTTACGAAGAAAACTGTTTAAGTATCACTAAAGTTGCATAAAATGCGCAATACTCTTGTTAATCATTAACCAGTATTGCTATTTATTATATATTTAACAGTGAAATAGTGGATTGTATGGTTAGAATAAACCTTATATTCTCATTGTTTATATTTTCACAGTGAGATCAATTACTAAGAACTTATATTCTCACTGCCGGAAAAAAATGGAACTACTTTTTTCTACATTTGCTTATAACAGTCATAATTCGTGTCAAAGTTTAGAACTATATTCTATGCGCACTAAATATATGTAAATGGCCTCACGCGCTGGCGTTACTATATTTATCCGCGAATACGTTACAGAGGAACTGTCGGTACGAAACGCATTTTCTGTTTGAAACAGTTTGGTAGTGTGGCATGATAAAAAATAGAGTATGTGTTGGTTTGTCGTGAATACAGGATGATTGCTTTAGCACGAGTGAAAATATAAGTTTTCTCACTTCGAGATGAAAATAAAACCAACAAATATCCTCTATTTATTAAGTTTATATTTAAATGATAGAAATGTTATAACTGCTTACACCCTGTACAGCGGTAGTTTAACATTTTTTTGTAAATTCATTACGTCTTTATTTCATGTGTTTGTATACACGGAGAAAATCATCTATTTAAGTATCGTCAAATGGTGTGTTTTATACTTATACTCAAGCCAGATACTTATATTTAAGCCCGCTACTTATATTTAGTTATCGGTGGTACATTTTCAATTGCTTTTGTTTTCTTACTTACTTTTCGATTCGGTGGTTCCACTACTCCGGCCGATAAAAGGCTCTGGGTATTGTTTAACCACTCATAGGATATGTTGTCTGCTTTTTAATTTAGTCTTTTGGCTGTTACTTGTGATATGCAGCCTTCATAACCGCTGCTCCCAACTAAATTCCATTTTGTTTATTTCGCTCTTCGGTGCATATTATTTTGTTAGATACTGGGACCATACGCCGCTGGACATGGGGGAGGAAAATCTCTATGTCCACCGCCATATGCATGCCATCTTCGGGATGGCTAAAATTATGTACTATTGATTTTATGAATATTGAGTTCTACTCAACCCGGGGCTAGAGGGCGTGAGCGGTAGCTAGCATATTTCACTACCGTTCATGAACAGTCTCAGTCAAACCGAAACTGCAATATTTTGTATGTGTCGTGTTCGGCCGTTTCCAATGGTCCATTATCATACTCTTTTATAATGTTTATGGAGACGTCGTGTAGACCGTTAAAAAGGTACACTGAACTTGTCTTACTATAATCAAGCCAAATACTGATAAGACAAGAGAACAAACACATTTTGTATACATAGAGGACTGTGTATTATTGATTTTAATAAACGAGTAGAATAAATCTTTTTATCCAACGAGATTATTAGAGTCAATAGTACACAGTCACGAATGTAAGATTATATTTATCACATAACACAACTGCGACGCGATAGTTTCATTTGAATGTTGTCAATTTACCTTTTCTTCGGCGGCAATTTGTAAGAAACGTCGTCATTTGGCTGTTTACATGACGTCAGCTACGTTACGCGGCTGTAAAACGTTCGTACTACAAATAATGCGACACCTTAACCCATATTTAACCTTACACTAACATGCATTTTATAAAGCATGATTTCAAATAATGAAAACTTATTAGGATGTCTGAACGTATCGTATTAACTATGATATACCAAGCAAACAATTGGGACGAAATGTTTTACTGTACACAAACACAATGAGTCAAACCTCATTTGCATCTATAATACACTAGTGTATTACGATAAATAAGTCACGACTTTATTACACTCCCTAAAGCCGAGTTGTTTGGTAAAATAATTTAGTCAATACGTTGTCAAAGATAAAAAATAAAATAAAAACCTAGCAACTGATAGTGGCAGTTCTTTCCTTTGGATTGCCGCCTAGTCTAGGTATGGGACCTTTAGAAATGCCACTTTAAATACAGAGTGTATTTCTTTTACTACACCTATTTCTGTAGGTCGTACCACAGAATGTTAGGTATTTAGGAATACCGCTTTAAATACATGGCGTATTAGAACTACTACGTACGTGGTTAACAAAATTCATACATTAGGGACGCTATCAAATCATACACCAACAGTTTCATTTTCATGAATCATTGTATTTGCTTTGACCAAAATGATTTATTTAACTGATATGTTATTAAACTAACAAGTAGGCATAAACAGAAAATGTAGCGTTCGCAGAACGCAGTCACCAAAACACGCATTACAATAAACAACAATTACAAAGTTAATAAGAAGCAAGGCATGTTACTTCACAAACACAAACGGGTTGACAAAAGTCTACCGCCTTGAAACGGTCAGTGGCAAAAAGGCCGATGGGGGTTTAATCCAGGTTCTAGGGTGCGTCAAATCTCACTCTTACCCTACCGTCATCCCAATGAAACTGGACAGTTGAAATAAAGAAATCCCTGGCAGGTTATATTCTCTAACAAGCAAGGCAGCATTAATAAGCAATATAAATATAACACATAGATGACCACGTATATATGAATATAAAGTCTATAAAGCCACAAAGCAAGTACTGAATGACTTGCGGAAGCCAGATGAAACAAGAGATCAAACCATTAAGAGTAAGACAAGACAAGATTTAAGACAAACATCAAACGTAACCGTCCTTTGAGGATTCAGATATCACCATAGATTGATTGATTGAATTGGATTTTATAGTCGCACCAACAGCTAAGTACATATGGCAACTTTCCAGCTTCCATTGGTGCAGGAAGACCCCAGGTGCCCCTCCGGGCAATTTTCGTGCACGGGCGGGCACCTGGGTAGAACCACCGACGTTCCGCAAGCCAGCTGGATAGCTTCCTCACATAAAGATTCCTAGGCCCCTGAGGGATCGAACCTACAGCGGTGAAGGGCAAGTGATTTCAAGTCAGAGACGTTAACTTCTCGGCCAGAGACGCCCCTGTTATCACCATAGAAGTCAGTTTGTGACAGAACATATAAAATGAATAAGTTGAAAAACATACACCCAGTAAATTCAAGATGAATAAACGATATATAACATGATGACCAAATTTAATTAAGGCTATTCTCCCTTGGTGAAGATTGATTTCTGCTGAGGTTACTGATTATTTGAAATATAAACATGTTACACTTTTTTCAGCAACAACAACAACAACTCCTGCGCCAGGAAGTCCTTGTAAGTTTTGTTTAGACAGCTGTTTTACATTTGGAAGATCATTTCGACCGTAAATCGGGCTCATAAAATGAGTATGTTTAGAACTGAAACTCCAAACAGTGGTATAATAAACAACCTATTTCTAGTTCTTAAATACTAAATGCTATGATTTATTCTTCAAATTCAACTTTAATTGATTCATTTAAAAAACAAACACAATTTTCGAATAGAACTCTTATTTGAAAGGTTGAGCTGGTGGGTGCAACTAATCAAATAATAATTGCAACCCACTCATGAACAGTTTTATGTATTCCATCATGGCTTTGATGTGATGATGGTTTTAACAAGTTTCAAGAATTTCCTAATGTGTATTCCTTATATCTACACATTTCAGATGTAAACTTTGTTGAGAAGACACTCACGGCGTATATTGGTGACTCTGTAACCGTTGTATGTAATGTTCGCAATGTCGATGGATTGTTTAAAATACTAATAACCAGAGGAGCAGACAAGGTTGAACTATCGGTTATAAGTGATACTGGCAGCACGGATTTCATCAACGGAATTTCGACAGTAGCGAATCAAAGCTATATTGACGCAACAGATGGCACGATCGCAGTCAGGATATCATCAGCAGTATGCGGAGATAAAGGAGACTATTTTTGTCAAGCTGTCGGAATAGAAGTTTCTCCAGAAACAAAAGCCACTCTGTCAATAAAACGTAGGTATTAATACATTTGACCTTGACAAAAGTAAAATAATAAACATGTTTTATTAAGTTGTAAGTTCATGTTATGCATATTTCAATACCGTTCTTGAACAGTCTCAATAATGGTATTATTATTTAAATATTTGAACTGTATTGAGGCAATGTGATACTAAATTACTAGATAATTGCAGTAAAAGCTGTCCACTTTGATGGTTCTTGGAGCGAGCGATTAGTTAGTTACACGTCCTTGCAGGCTTTTGTTTTCTATGGTTTCTATCTAAAGATATTTTGTAACAAAAACAAATGTATTTTTCTAAATCATAATAAACAGGACGCCCAGAAACGCCAGCCCTCGACTTATCCATTGATATAATAGAGAATAAATTTCAATGGGCCGTCTTTCCAACGACATGTGTTGCCGAGGTTGGAGATCCTGCAGGAACTATCGTAATACAATCAAACCTTGGTGGGGACTTCCATGAGCTGAATAACTCCTTTACCAATGTCACGTACGAATCAAATGAAGACAAATGTAGTAATATAGTAACCATGCAGTACTTTAATGATGAAGCATATTCTGTGGCCTGGGATGGAACACTTATCATATGTAGTGTAACGACTATTGGTGCATCAGAAACAGACGAAGTATTCGCCGTTGCCAAAATAGTCCATGTCGTACCAGGTATGAATCAGCTTATTCTAGTATTTAAACTTTTTTAGGGGGCGCGTGTTTCAGTCAAAGCATTTCGTACAGAACAGGAACGTTACCTTTGGCAAATAGTTTGATAAATAAATATATTACAAGTTATCATTGTAGCATTGATAGTTTAACATGGTTTAATGTGTTGTTAAAGCGTATGTTAATATTGTAAAGGTATTGTCCTAAAACGTTGACTGACTGTCTCTCTTAAACCTAACCTTAACGCAGAAATACACTTTCTTTTATCATCTCCCTTTCGAGAACAACATTTTTCAGATTGCAGGAATTCAATTAGGGCACAAAAATGTCACTGTTTACTTAATCGGGTATATATTGATAATTGAACCGTTTCTATGTAAATTTGATGTGAAGATAAGCTGTAATCGGGAATATTATATATTACTTTTGTCGCCGGTACACTATTATATCCGATTACTTCCCTTAGTCCATATGTTTCCAATAGCCCAAAGTAATTAGGTAAACTTTTTAGTTTCCAATTACTTCCCTTTGTCCATACATGCATAAGTCCTTATGTAGTCCTATACAGTATATTAGCCCTATTATGTATATGTTCATTACCTGTTTTAAATATCATATTGTAGTCTATGTATTTGAGATATGTACTAAAATCTATCACTATTTTATTGCACATTAATTCACCAGTGCGTTTGTGTCAGGTATGTGTGAACTGGTACCTTAAGTAGATTGCTTAAGCTTAAGGGGATTATTTCCCGCCATATAAGAGGAAACGGAAGTTCCTTTTTAAAGTCATTGGATCATGGGAAGGAAATGCGCCAGTTGCCATTGAACAGACGTGTAATATTTTGTCTCAAGTTATTTATTCTATAACTTGAATATACATTTCTGTTTTACAGAATTAAACTTCTTCGTATCCTCGATACAGAGCTTTAGACGCTTTCAACCCCCACTAAACCCTGTGACACTTTTATATGACACATCTGTTTTGAAGCTACGAACGAGTTTGTATTTGTTCACTATTTTACGCGCATACGAAGTCAACATAAACAGAATATGCGACATATTTGTTTTGCAGTTTCTGAATGTGATGGACAACAACTTGGTACTGAATTAGAACATCCGTTTGCATGTTTTGCAGTTCTTACGTGTACGGCGGATGCATATGTAATATCACCATACCAGGCATGTTCACATAAACAGTGCTGGGTTGACGGCACTTGCGTCAGCTGCCAGCAGGTGGATAAATGTAAGTCAAATTGTTTATATTAGAGTTGGTGTTTTTATTTCAATAACGGTGTAAGCTTTATATTTTAGCTGGTACGCTCGTGTTTATTGAAGGCGTAAGTATAGTTCGTATGTTTGTTGGATGAATGTGTTAGTTTTGTATAATATCTCGTTCGCTCGTTAAATGAGTGTTAGCTTTTTATTATAGTTTTCACGCTCGTTTAATGAATGTGTTAGCTTTTTAGCTTGACTATTCGAAGAATAGTGAGAGCTATCCTACTCATCTCGGCGTCGGAGTCCCCAGCTTCACCTTAAAGTTGTTGTGCAATATATTTATAACTTCAATACTACTGAAGCTATTGCATTAAAACTTTATACTAATGTTTCCCATCAAATGTTTCACCTTATCCAACAATCCCCATAACTCTTTCTTGCATTTTGACAAAGTTATGGTCCTTTAATTGTCATGTCTTTAAGTTTTTGTGCAATATATTTATAACTTAAAAACTACTCAAGCTATTGCATTAATGTTTTATTAATTAATTTAATTAATGCTTTATACTAATGTTTCCCATGAAATTCTGCACCTTATTCAACAATGGCCCTTTGATTGTATTGTCTTTACCGTGCAATATTTTACCTCCTCCCAGATTTTAATAGAACATTTCATTCTCTTCCTTTCAATTAAAATAAACTGCTTTACCAAATTTTTAGATTTATAACTTCAAAACTACATTAATTGCATTAAAATTTTAAAATAATGTTTCACATCAAATTATGTACCTTATCCAACAATCCCCATAACTCTTCCATTCATTTTGACACAATTATGGCCCCTGAATTGTTAAAAAAATAAAAAAATTACATAGAAGTATATAGAAAAAACACTTCAAAATCTTTTTCTCCGAAACAAACAGGGCTACAGGTTAGATATTTTGTATGTAGCATCGTCTAGTAGTCCTCTACCAAGTTTGCTCAAATGTTGACCCTGGGGTCAGAATTGGACCCGCCCCGGGGGTCACAAGAGGTGAAACATTAGGGTGTTGGTGGGCCCCCAGAGTCATAACTTAGTAACCGTTGAGATCCCCACTCTATAACCATATATACACTTACTGGACATGAACAGACAGATACAACCATCCAACAAGCATAGACACCGGGTTGCTTCACCACCCCTGGGGACATAGCGCCTCGGTCATAATTTGGAAACCATTGAGATCCCCACCCTATAACCATATATACACTTACTAGGCATAAACAGACGGATTTAACCACCCAACCAGCATATACCCCGGACTCCTTCCCCACCCCTGGTGACATAGCCTCTGGGTCATTACTTGTTAACCGTTGAGATCCCCAACCTATAACCATATATACACTTACTGGGCATGAACAGATGAATATAACCACCCGACCAGCATAGACCCCGGGCTCCTTCCCCACCCCTGGGGACATAGCCCCTCTGTCATAACTTGGAAACCGTTAAGATCCCTACCCTATAACCATATATACACTTACTGGGCATGAACAGACGGATACAACCACTCAACCAGCATAGACCCCGGACTGCTTCCCCACCCCTGGTGACATAGCCTCTGGGTATTTACTTGTTAACCGTTGAGATCCCCTCCCTATAACCATATATACACTTACTGGGCATGAACAGATGGATATAACCACCCAACCAGCATAGACCCCGGGCTCCTTCCCCACCCCTGGGGACATAGCCCCTTTGTCACAACTTGGAAACCGTTAAGATCCCTACCCTATAACCATATATACACTTACTGGGCATGAACAGAGGATACAACCACTCAACCAGCATAGACTCCAGACTCCTTCCCCACCCCTGGTGACATAGACACTGGGTCATAACTTGTAAACCGTTGAGATTCCTACCCTATAACCATATATACACTTACTAGGCATTAACAGACAGATAAATCCATCCAAAAAGCGTAGACCCAAGGCTTCTTTCCCACCTTTGTGGACCTAGCTCCTGGGTCAAACTTTACAAATAATTTGATACTTTTAGCTCGACTCGATCTTATGGGGCCTATATGTCAAAGTTCATGGTCACAAATTGCATTTATGTGTTGATAGGCTCTTAGCATCAGGTTAATGTTTACGTCCGCATTTCTTAACATGCAAATAACTTCATTTTTTTATCCAATCATCATCAAACTTACATACTTTATTATAAATGGGACGATGATCGTATCTATTGAGTTCAACATCAATGAATGAAAGGTCAAGGTCACAAAGGGGTAAAAGGTCCAATGCATTTATATATACTTTTAACATTATAGTAGGTACGCTTCTTAAATGAAGGTGTTAGCTTTATAACATTACATGTGAAATGTGGAAAGTTAAACTATACTAGGACGACATATAGAAATCTGATCTACGTCAAACTATACTAGGACGACATATAAAAATATGATATACGTTATACTGTACTACGACATATAGAAAAGATGATATTCGTTAAACCATTACGTGGTCCGAGTATTAACTTTCATACCCCATCCAACCCCTTCTCCAAGAAGCAAAAATGGGGTAGGCTGGGTATGAAATAAAACCTTAAATTCGGCATAAAAGTTTGCATATTTTAAAATAAGATCATTTACTAGGTAATTTTAAACAGGTTATCTCATGTTTACAATAAAAAATATTTCTAAACGTGTTTTATTGTCGAAATATCCGTTATAAAATCCTGCTATAAGCTTTCCCATCGCTTAATGGGATTAAAGTGGGACCTCGTAATGTATACTAGGACGACATATAGAAATATGATATATATTAAACTTTACTAGGACGTCATATAGAAATATGATATACGTTAAACTATACTAGGACGACATATAGAAAGATTATATAACCATGGGTTAAATCATCAGCTACAAAAACAGCAATATCGAAATTTGATAACTATCAAAACTATGTTTTTAGATGTTTCTTCCAAAAATAAATATTATACAATATTCAACCCCAGATGTAGTGCACCGCTTAAAACGGTGCTAGGGTCGTGAGTTGGGTCCAATAACCTCGCATGAACAAACTCCTTAGTGTGTTTTCGCTACTTTCAAATGATCCCTTTTTAATATGTATTGACATGCACAAACACGGCTGTAAAAAGTCTCCCCGACTACGAATCAGTAGTTATTTACTTACTGATCCTGATTGTGGGATATTTGAGCCCAGTCATAGTGGTTTTAAATTAGAATACCGCTTTATCGGCGCTAGATGACGTGAGAATTTTAGTTTTATATGATAATCAAGAACCCAAACGCAATAGCACCATAGGCCCACACTATATATGAAAAAGGGCAAATTAAATATAAAATGAAAAGTACAATACACAACACAAAGGGTGGTAAATACAGGGTTGTCGACTTGGAACAGTCAGTAAGCTGCATTATAATAGTATTGTGTTTATCAGAAGTCTCAATAAAACGAAACTATGTAGATGATACCGACAGTTTGTGGAATCATATACTTCATTTAAAAGTCTATTTGCTGCATAATTACTGGTAATTAAATAAAACCGGCCTTAATTTCTGAACTATGTTGTACGTTTCTGTGACATTGATAGTGTTTCGGCATTTTTTCTAATTGTATATGCATAGCCAGTACACATTCTGAATTGTTATTTAATAATGTAATATGTCTTTGTTTTATATCGTTTCAGGCATTACGGACTTTATTTCAACAAGTAAGATTATTAATTTGATACATGCAAGTATTAAACATATGTAGCGGTATGCAATAAATATAGATATAAAAATAGAACAGGAACAGCAGCATTCAATGACGACAGTCAACCACAAACACACACAGAAACAAAGAACAAATTAAAGATGAATAAAAGGCCAAATAAGACATCACAAACGCAAAAGGAATGTGTTTGGTTAGGAAAAGGTTCGGGCGTGTACTTAAAAGCCATTTGCGTCTTCTTAACAACTTGGTTTCTCAGTATTGTTTAAACTCCCATGACTTGATGTAGTAGTAGTATTATCTATACTGAAAGGAAAAAGAAACGCAGGGTGCGTATTTCCGCTATATATTGTATGTTTAATATGCTACTGCTAATCGAATGGTACAGGGCCTGTCCTTTTAGAAAGAAGGTTTAAACAGCACTGAACATACCAATGGTTACCCCTTTAAAGTTTCATTATCGTCAGAATGCGCATTTGGCTCAAGCAGGTGAGCAAACTTAGGCTTTAAATGTTGCAATCACAACATTAAATACAGTACCGAACTGGCTCAATTTTTCAAAGAGGAACATCAGCATTTATGAATTTCTTGTTACAACGTGTACTGTGATTAAAACGTCTACAACATCACAGTTGTGTCCTTTCTCTAACTAACTGCACTTTTTTTACAAAACCTCTTGGGATTTCCTTGGAATATATATGGAATTAAGTGTGCAGTATATGCAATATATAGCGGAAATACGCACCCTGCGTTTCTTTTTCCTTTCAGTATATTTTCCAATTCATACCCGGATATAATGCTGTTTTCTACAGTTTATTTACATTCTCAGTTTGTATTTAAACAAAAACACGAGATCAAAATACATGTACAAAGTCATATTTAGAAATCACATACATACATGGCGACTGTAATAATCAAATATCTTCTATTTTTTCCGTATATTTTCATAATATAATACATAGAAGATCTTAAACGACTTCCATTTCATATAATATTTATGAAACGAGTTATGAATTATTTTAATTTTAACGAGCTTTCTGGCGAGTTAAAATTAAAAATAATTCATAACGAGTTTCATAAATCTGATATGGAATGGGAACGAGTTTAAGGTCATTTTTATCACATAACATTGCAATCAATTCATATTAGTAAAAAATAATTCAGATGGACGTAAAACCGCCACGACGTCAGACACACGTTAGCGCCAAAACGTCATAAAATATGTGACGTCTTAACATCGCGTCTCACACATAACGTTGCGTATAAAAGAGTTCGTGTTTTACCTCTTTACAAAATAGCAGTTTACGCCAACCTTTTAACAAACCAACAACAATGTTTTGTATAACGTGCATTATTTGTATAAGCTGTTACAAATAATAAGTTTATGACTCAGATCTGGGTGAATTTGTAATAAATAAAAGAGTTTCTGTTAATAAACTTGCGTAGCGTTACAGGTTTAACTCAACCAATCAAAATCGTTCCAGGTTGTAATACACGTATGTCATACAATAGAATATTAAATGGGTGTTCGACACTGCTAACAAGGGACGTTATGTGATAAATAGAGGACAACACACGTTCACTATAGTAGTATTGTAAGTAAATGAACGATAATATGAAATTAAAATTGAATAATCTTATAATTAATTTGAATAATCTTATAACTTATCGATAAAATAGGCCATTTTTAAAAACAATAGTTCGAATTAGTTGTAGAGCTCCCTAATTTACCTCTTTAAAGTAAAACGAGCATGTGTTGCGTGAATTTCGAGACCGGATTTCGTAGCTTAGCCATTGAATGGAAATGCAGTAGTTGCACGTGATTTAGCACGTAAATTGAATTGTGTGGGCAGTCTTTCATTTTGGATGTTTGTGTTGGATGTATTTTCTACAGGATTTTATCGTTTAAAATAGGTTTTAATGGAATTTAATGTTGAGGTAGAGTTGATTTTTAGACTATAAAAACATGTATTGAATCACCTATGTTGAACGGGTATGTTGCATTCATGCATGTTAGAGCTGTGATTGCATGGTACATTTGCAGGTGCGGAACTGGGGTGAAGTGGGGTGGGGTTACCATATCTTGATTTGTATTAACATTAGATCGGTGATTGTCATTAATATTAGCTTCTTTTTTTTTTTAAATATTTCTGTGTGTGTTTTGGTCAATTCTTACACATAGCTATGTTGCCCCTCTCCTCCCCACCCACCCCATCCCCACGCTCGAAACTGGAATATTTTTATTTCATGTTTATTGTTTTTGTCTCGCCTTTTCAAAGAAAAAAAGAGACATAGGTGTTGCTTTTCGGGCGGCGGCGGCGGCGTCAACATTCAAGTTTTACTTCCACGGCCTTCCACTTACAATTTACGACACCTTAAGAAGGGTATTCAGAATTTACATACTAAATTTGCTCTAGTTCCAGCAGACAAAGCTTCCAACAATATAATTATTGTCTGACGACTACAGTATATCAATACTTTGAATGCTGAGCTAACGAGCACTTCTGTTTATCTAACTACACCTCTGCTGGAGACGGACATTGTTTCCCAGCATGTGACCTTTATGGAGACTATAAAGGTTTCAGTAATTAGTAAGCAGACGAAGCATGTACTGGATACCCAAACTTCACAAAATTCCTTACAAAGCACGTTTTATCGCTAATTCTAGTTCATGTACCACGACCAATATATCAAAACTATTGACTTCCTGACTTTCCGCGATTAAAGAACATATTGTAAAATATTGCGGAAAGGCCTTCGAGAACTCAGGAACCAATCTGTTTTGGTTTATCAAAAACTCTGGAGAAGTTCTTGACAAACTACGGTGTAAGCATTTTCATGCCTCTTCTCTAAGCACCTACGACTTCTCTACACTATATACTACACTACCACATAATCTTATCAAAGAAAAATTGCTTCAGCTTATTCAGAAGACATTTGCTAGAGAAGGTACAACTTTTCTAGCTTGTAATAATGTCAGGGCTTTCTTTACTAGCTCCCCGATTGATAAGTATAATATGTGGACTTGTACTGATGTTTGTAGAGCCTTATCTTTTCTTCTGGATAACATCTTTATAAGATACGGTAAAACTGTTTACCGCCAGGTTGTTGGTATTCCTATGGGTACTAACTGTGCGCCACGTGTTGCAGATTTGTTTTTGTACTGCTATAAAAGAGATTTTATGTTGAGTTTGTCACCTGCTAGCCAGGGTGAAATTATTGATGCCTTTAATAATACTTCTCGGTATCTTGATGACATACTCAATATTGATAATTCGTTCTTTGCTCATATGGTTACTAACATTTACCCACCAGAGCTCACGTTGAATAAAGCCAACAGTTCGGATACAGTAGCAGCATTTCTCGATCTTTATCTCTCGATATCAAATGATTGTATTCATACTAAAATCTATGATAAGAGAGATGATTTCAATTTTAACATCGTTAACTATCCACACCTGGATGGAGATGTACCTCGTGCTACCTCATATGGGGTGTATATCTCCCAGCTCATTCGATTTGCTAGAGCGTGTAATGATGTTATAGACTTCAATGATCGAAATCAAGTTATTACAAGTAAACTTCTTCAGCAGGGTTTTCGTTATCACAAACTACGTAGATCTTTCTCTAAATTCTACCGCCGCAACGAGGGCCTGCTGGAAAAGTACAACACCAACCTTAAAACACTTCTGCGACTAGGCATATCACAACCCTCATTTTATGGAGATGTGGTCTATAAACTTCGTAAGTTAAAGGGGTCTGACGGGTTTCCTGACCGCTTTACAAATTTAATCAGGAAGTTCGTCGGAAAAGGATATAACCCTTTGGTTTTACAGCGCACTGCATGTTTAGTGATTGACCCCTCTACAGTCAGTCATTACGCTTCACTTTTCACTTGTGCGATGACTGGACTACCTCTTGGGACTCTATGATTGTACCTATTGAAACCCCAACTAAGGAAGGTGGGTGCATGAGCTTTCGTCCCTCGGGTTTTCTGGTCGTACCCTAGATTGGTTTTCTCTTTAGCTGCAACTACTATGGTTGTTCAGTACGATTCTGGATACATCCTGAGATGTTTATTATTTTGTATGTCTATCTTTAGTTAGTTTCTCTGGATGTGGACTTTATTGTTAGAGAATTCCTTTTGATGGGATGTAGTTTTGTTTACACTGTCTTGTCTATTTGGGCGCTGAAGACAGGATAATAGCGAGGATTGTGCGCATATAAAATCGATTCAAGCTAACCAGTAGGCATTATTGCCTACTGACCGTTCCAAGTCGGTAACCCTGTCTTCACCACCCTTTCTGTTGTTTTTTGTCTCTTTCATTGTAGTTTCTAGTCCTTGTTTGCAGTACAGTGCGGACCTACGATGCCATTTTGTTTTTAAATGTCATCTCAGCAAAAGGGAAGCTCGATTGTTTTTAGTTACTAAAATGTTTACAAACTTTCATTTAAGCATCATTGACCTTTTTATTTTTAAGTCCAGCCCCCGTTAGGCGAGACATGTGAATCCACGGATTTCTTGTATTAAATAAGTCTACTTGTAGGTCTAATGTTAAATTTAATGCCCTATTTTTCTTTAGTAAAGAGAACATAGCCTTGTGTGCCTGTTCTTCAATATGTTTTTGGCTTTAATATAACTTCCTGTTCTGGATAAAAAATGCCGGAATATATTTATTTTCATTCATGATTTCTATATTATTTCCTTTGTTTCTGAATTCTTGATTATATTTTCTACGTCTAGTTCCAAAAATGACAACTTTGGTTTTGTCTTCATTTACTTTTAGTTTCCATATATCACAATATTCTTCAAAAATAAGTAAGTTTTGTTTGAGGTCGTCAGCATTGCTGCTTATAAGTACCGTATCGTCAGCATATAAAATGATAAAAAGCTTGAAATATAAGTAAATATCATTATGCCATATATAACAGTCTATACCATTTGCTTTTTGTTTAGCAAAAAAGTATTCTAAATCGTTTCAATAAATTGAAAATAACAGTGGAGATAGATTTTCCCCTTGTCTTACACCTGTCATGCATGGAAAGGAAGCATATGCATGTACCCCGACATTTCATATTATGTATGATTTTAGTTTTAATTTTGTGTGAAAAATGTATATGTACCTTAAGATTAATGATTCGAACAAAAATTATAATTGTGTAGTTAACATACCTTATTGCCAATAAATACTTACACAGCAATAGGATCTGGCCACACGTTCTCACAACATTAGTTACGGCCCTTCCCATATAATGTTGTATTACATTGAATTTATAATTCCATACTGTTTTTTTTTCAGCAACAACTACAACAAGTAAGCGCATTTAGTTTTATATTAAGAACCACTTTTATTATTTTATTCATTTAAAGTACATGGAGTAATGTAGGCATTAAACAAACGGTTTTGGCATACAATCAACACACGTTTGGATTTGTGAATAGAACATAGAAGAAGAAGATTTTATTCATAAATCAATAGTCCATAGGCCCGTGAGATACTACAAATGCATATATACATAGAACATATGACATAGCAATAAACATATTTACAGTTCTAAGTATTTACATGAACATTATAATATTCTGTTATAAACGTAATATTATATTATTTGTATTCCTAATTAATATAAATAACACAGAAGGTAACACTATTGTGATATTACAAAGTTCGAACATAATTAATATAACAATCCCAAAGTGATAGTGCCCCACAAATGCAGTAGATACATATACAACTTTTCAAATAGATACACGTGCATGATTGAATATCATCATGCAAGGACAATGAACAATTCAGAATAACAGTGTTTTCTTCTCAACTTGATCATTGTAAAACAGACAAACTCTCACACATACCAGACCGGAAGTATTTCATAGCTTTCATTTAGTAGTCTAATTATAGCCAACAGTTTAAACATACCATTAGAACAAGAAATACAGCTAATTTATGTATATTGATATTACACACAATTCCTAATGTCATTGAATCCGACTTTTTCTTTTAAAAGTGGTATATGTCTATTTTGTGTGTTATTTCTTACGAATAATAATGTTTTTAAGAATTTTGAAATTGAATTTTGATAATCGTCTTTAACATGATAATTTAAAATGGACGTTTCGATATGTATTAACTATGTTTTGTATTCAAGCAACCACAACCACTACACCACAACCAGGGATTCCATGTAAGTAATTATTAGACCTTTGATTTGTAATTGTTTAAAATGTGCGTATGCCAACTTGTACAATAATCATGATAAGTGTAACCAATTAACAGATGGGAAAGCTGATACATGCATATGGTGTAGAAATAACATGAACAAAAGCACAATACTTAAACAAGACTATCTACATTTTAACAACTCATAATAAGTATACCTTTAATTGTATATTCTCACTTTGGTATAATATGATCATGTAATATACATGATCACATAATTTACCTTATATCATAGATAGTGTTATGTATTTTACTGATTGAGAGTATGCCACTTGTTGAGCATGTGTACCAATATGCAAAATATTTAGAAATGGTAAACACACTGCAAACGTGGGTTACTAATTCCAACTTCAACTTGTATCATTTCAGGGATGCGATGTTCAGTTAATATTCAAGCGGTTAATGAAGGAAAAACTGCGATATTCGTTTGCGATCTGAAATATTTGGACGCTGTTACCAGCATACAAATCAAGAACGAAAGCAATATTACGGTATATTCTGATAACGACCAAGGAATAGAAGAAATATGGACGGAAATAAATGCGGATATCAGTCAGCTAAATATAACATTTGATGAAGTAACATGCGAACGAGAAGGACGTTACAATGTCAATATCAACAACGAAACGGAAGATAATATAACTCTACGAATTGTTTGTATGTAGTACAACCGATATTTATTGCTAATACCAGTATTTAAATCGAAATGTTTCAGATTTATATAAATACGTATTGTATATATTCATAGTGTCCCGTTTACTTTGCCTTGAGATAATCATTAAGTACTGTGCGGTACTGAACGTTGACACAGTCCAATATTCAACATTGGTTAGAAGTAACTTTCAGCTATAAAGAAACGAAAACTTGCGTAGTGTAAACATAAACCGAATTTAGTAGTCCAAGTTTCTGTGAAGTTTCAAGTCTTCTATAGGACCCTATATCACATTTTTCACTCACCTACGAACTAATTTTAACGCTAATTGTTTGACGTTTTTTACCAACGCCGATGTTATACGCTGACCATTTCGCGCCAAGAATGAAAATAAAATACAAGATACGAATTCTTTCCAATGTTATAGAAAAACAAACAATTTCAATGAAAAAATAATCAAAAACAATTTTTATCGGTCAAAAACAATATGAAAGTTTAAAAAAAGCGTATTAAATTTGCGTGGCAAAATATTACTTAGAACTCCTTGTTTTGGGGCATCTGGTCTATCAATTGTTTGGGTGTGAAGGGTGGGGGTTTAACGTAATTGTTCAGCGCATTTTAAGCTATGTATTACGGTATATGTTTAGCGGTGGAGGCAGACCATTCACTTATTTCTGGGTAGAACCAGTACTGTATCCCTCTTGTCATCCGTTAGCATCGGCACTTTTTCACTTACTAGTCGAGAACCAAGTGGGATTCGTCCCAGTAAATAAAGAAAACCTGTGAATAAAGAACACTGTGATTTCCGCAGAAACGTTGCCTTCATCAAATGTATTCCAATTGTTGGCCATAATGCCATTTCTGATGTAAATTCTGTATTACGGTACATGGTCTAACATTTCGTTGGGTCATTTCATTATATTTTTATTAAATATGACATGCAACGACCTATACCCACCCGCAATTGCTTTAGTTGAGTGTTTACCTCATTAACAAATAATTAACCAAACGTTCAAAAGGTCTATAGATCAAAATAAATACTCCTATTTGATACCCTCGAGTGCAAAAATGAAGACTGTAGAGCTAACGGTCGTTTGCACGCCATTTTATATAGTCCGACGACAGTGATGTTGTACTAAAATTGCTTTCGTGCTTAAATTGGTGTTTTTATCTTATTTTTAGCTGATGCAAAGCAACCGTCCATATATATGCCAACAGCAATATACAGTGATCAGCTTACGGAAATTTCATGCAGCGGAGATGTTGGGCGAGACATGGACGGTAAACGGTTAACTGAGTTGTATATGGAAGTCAAATATGAGGTTGGTTAATGAAAGTTACCGTACATCATAAACTTGTATACTATGGTAAGCTTAACATTTATCTAATAGTGTAACATCCCAAGCGGTTGGAATACTTTTGAAATCGGCATTTAAAATATGCTGTTTTTATACCTTGACAATAGTTTTATATTATGTTTTAGTATGAACAAGTTAATGTACATTATCCAGGGTGCAACGAAATTTACAAACATCTCAGAAGGTTTGACGAGAGAATCCTTATTAACGGCAGATTGTTCTCTAACGGAAACAATACAACTGAACTTCTATGCCAAACCCACGTGGCACAATGCAGAGATACGATGCGTTCTCAGAAACAAAAGTAGCGTTGTTTATTTTACGGAGGCACACGCAATATCTCTTCTGGTGTCAAGTAAGTAGACAGCAATTCTCTCTCTCTCTCTTTCTCTCTCTCTCTCTCTCTCTCTCTCTCTGTGCGTGCGTGTTGCTCGTCATACTATTTATGTAAACAGCAGTTTAAATGATATTTTATTTCAGTATTCCATGTACTTGTTTGTTCAATCAAAATATACATGCTTTTTGTTATGAGTTGTATCAGATATTAATTGTTGTTGTCTCACTATTTTTTCAGGTATATTCTTTTGGAATTCCACAGTTTCCGCCTATATCGATGACACTATAACCGTTGCATGCAGTGTTGACAATGTCAACGGATTATCTATAATAGTTCTAACGAGAGGCAGCAGTAAGGAGAATGTGTCCACCCTTATCGCTGATGGCAATGAGACTATTGATCATATACATGGAATAACGACCCTGGCCGACGACAGCTATATAATGGGATCAAAAGGACGGTTAATAGCACACATATTGACAGCAGAGTGTGGAGACAATGGAAATTATTTCTGCAAAGCTATTGGAGAAGACGTTGCACCAGAAACTATTGCTACACTATTTTTGAAACGTAAGAATAGACAGATATTAAATAAAGTCATACTACATAATTCTTAAATATCACCAGTCAGAATGATCCGATAGGATCGTTGACAGAAGGACATTAGACAGACAGACAGACAGACAGGCAGACTTAGGTCAATCAAATACAAAAGACAGAAGTATGTATCTGCATCACAACTAACCTTTTCTGATTTCCTTTCCGACTAAATATAAATATATATTCTGGTGCATGATTAGTTTGTTATCTATTTTAGCTGTTTGTGTCCATGTCGTTTATATAATTAGATTATTGTTGCTTTTATTTGGCAGGAAAACCAAAAATACCAAACCTTGACCTCTCCATTGATATCATTGAAAATAAATACCAATGGGCCATCTTTCCTACCGTATGTATGGGAGAAGTTGGGGATAACGATGTAACGCTTGTTCTAGAATCGGACCGCGACGGTGAATATGCCGAACTAAATAGTACTGTTACTTATCAAGAAAATATAGAAGAATGTAGTACTATAGCGACATTGTACTACTTTAATTATCAACTCTACACTATGGACGGCTGGGATAACTCTAGTATTAGATGTAGCGTGAATGATGCAGGTTCAACAGAAACTGACGTTTCACTTGCTGTGACAAAAGTTGTCCAAGTTGTACCAGGTAATTATTTATATTAATTGAATGGTATTTCTGTTTTTATTGACTATTTTTATTTTGGCTGTTTTTGCCAAGATGACAAATATGGAGATATTTGCCTGTCACGTTGTATTGGCTGTCGTTGTCAGGTGGTTCACACCTAGCATTGTTATTAGACGACATAGGCTATTTCATTATTTTGAATTAACAGGATAGTGAAATGTCAAATGAAATGAAAACAGATTAAAACGTTTGCGCGTGGTCTACACATCTAGTGTTATAATCGTTGGGACGGTGGCGTTTGATGTTTGTCAATGATCTTTATTGTCGTGCACTTAATGGTTTATTCTCCTGCTGCGCTGGCTTCTGCCAAGTCATTGAGTACCTTCATTGTCGCTTTCTAGGCTATTGTTTTTTTGTATTATATTTACACGAGCATATTTGTGTTTTACTTATATTGCCTATTGATGCTGCCTTGTTGGTTAGAGATTAGATCATGGCGGGGATTTCTTTATTTACACTGTCATGTTTTAATGGGGTGACAGTAGAGTAAGTGTGAGGTTTGGTGCACCCTAGAACCGGTCCTAAACCCCCAGTGGCCTACTTTGCCACTGACCGCTCCAAGGCGGTAGCCCTATTGTCAACCTTTTTGTGTTTGTGATGTCGTTTTTATTTTATTATTACTTTTGCCTTCTTGTTTGTCTGTTTGCATGTTTGTTTCTGTGTTTTGTGGTTGACTGTCCTCCCTGAATGCTACTTTCCCTGTCCGATCTTTTTATATTTCGTTTTACTATGAATCCTGATAACAACAATGTTCACACGTTTGAGGTTTGATAGTTATTGAGCTACAACAGTCTGGTTTTATTTTTTATTTCCAATATTTTATATAGTAATTTCCACACCTGTTGCGCAGTAAATGTTAGTTAAAGCCCTTCCTGTTAATTGAGTTTGACATTTAAATCATGACCTTCACCTTTTATAGATTCTGTCTGTACGGGAATGTATAATGAATCTGTGACAGAACACCCATTTGCCTGCTTTGCATATCTGACGTGTACAAAAGATAAAATTATTGCACTGTATCAAGCCTGTAATCGCACACACTGTTTGGATGAGGGTCAGTGTAAAAGCTGTGAGACTGTAAACAAATGTAAGTCATATTTTAATTGAAATATTAATTCCATCGATGCCAGTTCTGATAAAAACTAACTTCCTTTTATGACCCAAATATAAAACACATATTACAAACAATCAGGTTAAATGTATTGTTTTAAATGATCGTAAATGTTCGAAACTCTAAATATAAAACACGTGAATGTTAGTTGATATTCAGAATATTGATTGATTACACATTAAAACTAAATTCCACTAAATGCAAATGAATTTTGTTGACGTTAGAATTTAATATTTATTATGTTCTACTTTTATATTGACACAGGTATGTCAAGCTTAACAACAACAACAACAAGTAAGTAGTTTGTAAACTTGAAATCTTTTTATAAATAACTTTTTTTTTTTCTTTTTTTTTTGTAAAATAGATATCTTATATAATTGACGTATATATTACAAGTCTGTATCCATTTATTTCTGGTTGACAAAACACGTCACCAGTTAATACACATTGTTGCATAGAAATCGCGAGGGTTTCTTTCCGGTCAACGGCCTTGTATTCGATATAAAAGCTAAACTTGTTTACATTTTAGCAACCACTACATTGGCCTCTGGAGCTCCAGGTACGTTTCATTTTTTATTTCATACGTATATAGTCAGTTTGACTAAAAACTGTAAACCAGTACAACATCTATGTACAAGCAAAATATATACTACTAACAATGGTATATTGACAAAATATATTATAAAGCAAAGAAAATCACTGCAAATTGATTAAAATAAATATACAGTAGGTATAATGTATAAATTGTATGCTTATTTTTCGTTTGCAGTGATTTTCTTTGATCTAAAAGACATTTTGTCAATATGCCAGATATGATAAAAAGGCGAGATGACGTCATCGTTCCAAGGCCTTCATTTGTGTTTCTTTGTAAATGTTCAAAAGGTCATATCTCCTTTATTTGTCAAGGCATTTTGATAATTCTCTCAGCTTTTTTCAAGTTTTTCAGAGCCCTTTAAAATAAACATGTTTGAAAACCTTTAAGACTATGAGATTTACATATTGTACAACTCGTAGAAAATATATATTTCGGTTTGTATATAAAAGCATATGCATGTATATAAAGTGTATATGCTTAACATACTCATCATTTTACACGAATTAACCTGTCTTTAGATTTGACGTTAGACTAGAATTGTTGTATTGCAACTAATAATATATCTTAATGTAAAAAAGGTATACAATGTACCGATGTCACAACAGAAGTCGGCATAAATGCTGGATTTGTATGTACCCTAAGTAACACCAACATAAGCATATCGCAAGATGTTGTCCTGATTTTCCATAATGAAGACCAAGTATTTAATTTAACTGAATCAAGCGGAGGAGTTGTAGTGGATGCCGGAGTGTCATATAGCTTCATGACTGGTGCAACAGTTGCTATTGGGGAAGATACCATACAGGTGCAGTTTGTGCCAATAAGGTGTGGTCATGCTGGTGGGTACAGAGTCTATTATACCGATGGTTCTGCGGTTCTTGAAAGCAACAGTGAAGTGAATATACAGAGTAAGTACCGGTATTTCTTAATGTTAACACATAATTACTATTACTTTATTTGTTAATTAACATAATACACATTGTTACAGTATATTAAAGGTAATGTAGAGACACAGCCAAATGAGCTATGTTATTGAGAGTTCTGAAAAACTTGACGAAAGGTGAAAGAATTATCCAAATCGGATGATAAACAAAAAAGATATGACCATTTGAAGGTTGCTCAAAAATGGGTAAGTGAGCCGCCACCATATATGGAATATTGATCAATCATTTAAAGCAAAGAAAATCACTGCAAATGAATGCAAAATCTTTTACTGGATATATAAATCATTATTGTCATTAAGTATACATATCTTTCATATAGTTGATGTAATTTTTTCTCTAAAAATCAGTAAATGTTCATATTTATAAATATTCCATATATGGTCATTTAGAACTGTGATGTCATAGCTCTCAAAATGACGGCTTCCATATCCGTTTCAATAGAATCTTCAAATGATCATATCTTCTGTCTTTATCATCCGTTTTTGATAATTGTTTCACCCTTATTCAAGTTTTTCAAAACTCTCAATATTAAAGATGGCTGTGTTGCTACATACCTTTTAAGAGGAGTGTCATAGAAAACATTCTTATGTTATGTATGTTGTTATTGTATGTAGTAATTGCATGATTCTTTTAAAATGTTATCAATACGATTCAACAAAAAACGTAATCGATGAAGTTTAAATTATCGAATTACAATATGCTAGAGCTGCGTAGATTTTCATTCTCGCAAATTCATATTTAGTTCAGATACAATTGATAGAATGAAATAAAATGTTATTTTTATTTCTGACTTTTTTGTAATCGCAATTTCGAATTTGTAACAAGCGTGATATGGCTCAAAATAAGTTATGATTTATAATGATATCAAACAACCATATTCATTTTTTATACGCTCGTTGACGTATTATGGTATGGGGTTGTCCGTCCGTCCGTTCGTAAACAAGTGCGTATTCCGGACGATAACTCCGACACCATTACACCTACCTCATTTCTCTAGGTGAGAGGAGGATCCCTATTGTTTTGGGGTCAGTAGTTCAAAGGTCAATGTCACTGTGACCATATATAGACAAACGCATTCTGGGTGATAACTTCGAAACTCATGAAACTTCAAAGGTACAATGCCCTAGGTGCGCGAATGATTCCTTTGTTTTTGGGGTCAGAAGGTCAAAGGTCAAGGTCATCGTGACCTTATATAGAAAAACGCATTATATGAAAATATGCATTCCGCAAAATAACTTAAACCGTAACACCTACACTCATGAAACTTCATAATTGCATTGACCTAGGTGACAGGAGGAATCCTATTGTTTTTGGGGCCAGTAAGGCAAAGGTTAGGGTCACAGTGACCTTATAAGGAAATATGCATCCTGCACAATAATTTCAAAATCATAACACTTACACTCATAAAACTTCATAGGTGCATTGCCCTAGATGAGAGGAGAAACCCTATTGTTTTTGGGGCCAGTAAGGAAAAGGTCAAGGTCACGATGACCTTATATGGAAATATGGATTCCGCATATATATTCAAAACCGTAACACCTACCCTTGTCAAACTTCATAGTTAAATTGCTCTAGGTGAGAGAAGGATTTTGGGGTCAGTAGGTCAAAGGTCATTGTCACCGTGACCTTATATAGACAAAAGCATTGCGGTTGATAACTTCGAAACCACAACACCTACGCTCATGCAGCTTCATAAGTACATTGCCTTAGGTGAGAGGATGATCCCTATTGTTTTGGGGTCAGTAGATCAAAGGTCTCGGTCACAGTGTCCTTATATGGAAATATGCATTCCACAAAATAACTTCAAAACCATAAAACCTACACTCATAAAACTTCATAATTGCATTGCCCTAGGTGAGAGGAGGAACCCTGTTGTTTTTTGTGATCAGTAAGGCAAAGTTCAAGGTCACAGTGGCCTTGTACGGAAATATGCATTCTTCACATTAACTTCAAAATCATAACACCTACACTCATAAAACTTCATAGGTGCATTGCCCTAGGTGAAAGCAGGAACCCTAGTATTATTGGGGCCAGTAGGCCGAAGGTCAAGGTCACGATGACCTTATATGGAAATATGAATTCCGCATAATAACTTCTAAACCGTAAATCCTCATAAAATTTCATAGGAACATTGCCATAGGTGAAAGAGGGAGCCCTAGTGTTACTGAGCCAATGTCAATATTGTTAAAGGTCAGTCACGATGACTTCATATGGAAATATGCATTCCGCACGGTAACTTCAAAACAATAACAACCACACTCATAAAACGTCACAGATACATTATTCTGGTTGAGAGGAGGAACCCTATTGCTTTTGGGACCAGTAGGTCAAAGGTCAAGGTCACAGTGACCTTATATAGATATATGCCTTCTGCACAATTACTTCAAAACCATTACACCTACACTCATAAAACTTCACAGGTACATTGAACTACGTAAAAGGAGGAAACCTGTTTATTTTGGGGTCAGTAGGTCGAAGTTCAAGGTCACTGTCACCTTATATATACAAATGCGTTCCTCGTGATAACTTCAAAATTGAAATACTTACGCTTTTTAAAACTTCGTTCATACATTGCCCAGGGCGAATGGAAAAATCCTAATGTGTTTCAGTCAATATTTCAAAGGTCAAGGTCACCATAACCTTATATGGAAATATGAATTCCACATGATAAACTCAAACCATAACACCTACACTCACGAAATTTCATAGGTGCATCACCCTTGTTGAAAGCAGGAACCCTAGAACTTTTGGGGTCAAAGGTCAAGGTCACTGACCTTTTATGCAAACATGAATTACACATAAATAACTTCCAAACCGTGAAATCTACATTCACAAAACGTCATAAGTTCATTTTCCTTGTTGAAAGCAGGAACCCAATTTCTTTTGGGCCCAGTTGGTCAAAGGTCAGCGTCTCAGTGACCTTAAATTGAAATATGATTCCACACAATGACTTCAAATCCGTAAAACCTACACTCATAAAACTTTACAGGTACATTGCCCTAGTTGAGAGAAGGTACCATATTGTTTTCGGGACCAGTAGGTCAAAGGTCAAGGTCGCAGTGACTTTATATGGAATTATGGATTATGCACAATAAATTCAAAACCGCAACACCTACCCTCATAAAACTTGATAGGTGCATTGCCTTAGGTGAAAGGAGGAACCCTATTGTTTTGGAGACCAGTAGGTAAAAGGTCAAGGTCACCATGACCTTTTATGGAAATAGACATTCCATCTGTAACTTCGAAACCATAATACCAAAAATTCTTAGGTACATTGCCTTTGGTGAGAGGTGGAACCCTATTGATTATGGTTCAGTGGGACAAAGGTCAAGGTGGCCATGACCTTATATGAAAATAGGCATTCCTCGCGATAACTTCGAATCAATAACACCCCCACAGATGAAACTACGTATGTGCATTGACGTTGGCAAGAGAAAGGATATTTTTGTCTTTGGGGTCAGTATGTCAAATGTCAAGGTCACCCTGACCTTACAATGCCCTTGGTAAGAGAAAATATTGTATTTCATTTTAGTTAGCAGGTCAATGGTCAAGGTCGCTAATACCTTATGTGGTAATATGCATTCTGCGCGATAACATCACAACCATAACACCCCCACAGATGAAACTACATATGTTCATTGACGTTGTCAAGAGAAAGAATCTTTTTTGTCTTTGTGGACAGTAGGCCAAATGTCAAGGTCACCATGACGTTATATGAAAATACATATTCCGCCAAATAACTGCAACCACAACACTCACACTCATGAAACTTCACAGATACATTGCGTTTGGTCAGAGGAGGAATCTCTTGCTTTTGGGGTCACTAGGTCAAAGGTCAAGCTCACCAGTACATATTCCAAGTGATAACTCCAGGAGTATAATACTTACACTCATGAAACTGTAGATACATTGCCCTTGGTGAGAGGAGGAACCATATCATTTTTGGGTTTAGTAGGTCAAAGGTTAAGGTCACCAGGTCTTCATGTGGACATACACGTCCCGAAAATATGATACCCACACTTATTAAACTTCATAGATGCATTGAGGAAGCGTATTACTCTTTAGTTCAGTAGGTCATCAAGGTCACATTGAACTGACAATGACTGAATCCGAAGACATTTTCCTCACTGTAACTTGTAATTTAAAGACCTACAATTTTGAAACTTTTACAGAAATAGTACCCATGATATAACAACAGACTCTATTAATTTTAAGCTTAGTAGGTCAAATGTCAAGGTCACTGTGACCTGATCATGACAAATACCTTCCCAGCTGTTATTCGCAAATATTTACTACAGTCTTAAAACTTTATACAAATAGTGCTCTTGGTTAAACAAAATACCCTATCAGTTGTTTTTTTTGTTAGAAGGTCAAAGGTAAGGGTTACATTGACCTGATACCTAGGGGAAATGTTTTTAACATAAAAACTTAAGGAAAAGGGCGTATAATGTCCCGTTAGGCGGCGCGCTCTTGTTTAAATTCTAAAGTTCTGCCCAATGTATGACATGCAAATGAAAGTGGTATTGTATGGTCTAGTTTATGTGAAGAGTTTAACCTTTCTTCTGACGGCCATCGCATTTATGTATGACAGTTCTGTTATGAAAATGACAACACAAAATCCTCATTTAAGAAACATCTGAACATGTTTTCTCCTCATAGGTTTACCACCACCAATCACCTCCGAGGTGTAGTCGAATGTAGTTCCTATAATAAAAAGTAATCCTCCTTTTTCGATGGAAATGGGCATTATAAGTAGGGGAAAACTTTCCATTTCTATTCGATTTTGTGGTTATATGTATAAGAAGCGTATTAATAGGTTTTACTGGATCACTGATGAACATTTTCGAAATTTCGACTCTATGCTTACACTTTGTGAGCAATGAAAACAGTCGATCAATAAAAACAGCTGTACCCTTGACCTGTTTAGTAAACAAACAAGAACTTTCTTACATGTCTTGTGACCCCACGTTTTCTGGTGATTTACAAGTGGAAAAATAGTTTTCTATATGAACATTACACTGCTGCATTATCCATACTTGAGTTGAATTTGCAGCAAATCATTAATATGTGACACTTTAACATTGGTGTCTATGGGGAAAATAATTGGTGCTTTTATACCTTGAAACGTCATGTCAAAAAATCACGTTTTGGCGATCGTAAAAAGTCTACCCGTATATCCAATCAGTGTTGTTATCTTTACATCCCACAGGGATGTATGACTTTCAGAGATACAGTTTCATCTTTAAACGCATGTGTTACTTAATTCTTGTTTGTTTCAATGTGAGTTCTGTTAAAGCTACATTTTCTGTTCCGAGTTTTATACCTACTTTTGTCGTGCTCTAATATCATTTGTATTTTTATTCCATTATAGCAAACGCGACTCATCCCGAACTAACTAAGTCACCAGAAGTCTACTATCGCAATCAAGAAATAACTATAAAATGCAATGGTAATCTTGGACGACCAAAGGATTCGACGGATATATCACTGATGAAACAAACGAATGGAAGTAGCAAATACGAAATTGTTCAACAGATTACATCTAGAGAGGAAGAAAACAAGTTGTGTGCAATAAATAAAACAATCACTTATACGTTCAGTGCAACAGATGATCTTAACGGTGATATATTTAAGTGTGAGACAACAGTAAATGAGAATATACTAGTATCCTCAATAGAGATCATAGCCGTTGTGGATTCTGGTGAGTAGTAAATAAATGTCATAATCATTATTTAAGAAACATAAATCAATATCCCACACCATGCATTAGGTGGACTGAGTATTAACTTTCATACCACTCCAACTCCTCCAAAAAGCGAAAACGGTGTTGGCTGGGGTATGAAATAAAACCTTAAATTCGGCTTAAAATGTTTGCATATTATAAAATTAAAACATTTAATAGGTAATTGTAAACAGGTTATCGAAAATTTTCAGTAAACAATATTTTAAATTTGTATTATTTTCGAAATATCCGTTATAAAACCTGCTAATATAAGTTTTCCCATCGCTAACTGGAATTAAGAGTTACCACATACTGTCTCTTATGCGTCAATTCAACTGGGTCAGTTTAATGCACTGGCTGAATTAACAATTTCATCACCGTTGATCTAATCATTATATTTTTATTATTATTACATCTACCTCAGATGTGTGTAATATCGTATGTGCTGTTTTGTTGGGATGTCATTTACATACAATTGTAGCCTTTGTTACTAATGGGGGTTGTTTTGACTCTGAGATGTGAGAAGGATAACTGGTTTCTACCATTTTCACATCATCATATTAAAGCATATCTAAGAGTATGTTTAAACATTAATCCATGTAATGACACCGTAAAAGATTGTAATAACGTGTCAGACTAATTTTCAATACAGGTTATGTATGCCGTTTCTTCGTGTTGCCTTATATTATTTTTTCAAACGTAATAGGCAATTGGAAGTTATGTTTAACATTTTTCAAACAGAAACATACAACATTTCAAGTTGTATGATCCGAGTATAATTGTCTTGTTTAACGGCGTTTAGCTCTCTAATAGACGAAAATGTGACTTACGGGTCACGTGTCATTCATCAACCTTAGTTTTTAGGATAATTATAAAGGTTGAATGGGTTTTGTGTTGATGAAAAATACACCAAATCATTTCTTATTATGATCTTCTGTAAAATAAATTCATTGTTCTTTCAGCAATATCTTTTAATGAACAGCAAACGTCGGTAGCCATTGGAGAACGTTTGCAATTGGTATGCACATTGAGCGTTTCCAATGGAATCACTGCTGTCGTCATCAGTCGACAAACCAAATCATCGGGTACACTCGAGGAAGTCGAGCGAAAAGATGTCACGTCCGATAACTCACCAACCGTGTTAGCACTGACTATTGACGCGGTGGCATGTGCTGATGAAGGGGATTATTTCTGTGATGCCGTGTTTGCTTCAGCCAGTGCTACGGGTATATCGTGGAAAACTAGATATGTCCTTTCTGTTACACGTATGTTCAGGTGTTTGCATACATATTAACTTATTCCGAAAACTTAAACAGTTCCTTTATATAATTACTTAATAGCAAGAATATAGGTATTGTTCATAGAATGTTGTTCTAATAGAAGTATAAAAATGTATATAATTTACCATGTATTTTATATAAAGCATTTACAAAATACAAAGTGTTAGGTTCTCTAATTTTAGAAATTCGGCATTGGTAATTAAATAATCACTTAATAAACGAACAATAATTAAACTTTTTGTTTAAAAACACACACACACTATTTAAGAGTGTGTTTTTTTAAATAAGTATTGCTTAAGTGTATATAACAGTACTTTAGTAGTATTACGAAAATATATGTTAAACTATGTCCAAGACGTCTTCGGCGTATGCAAATTATGTTTCAACCATGTAACGTGTTGGTTCATTATCAACTACTGCCATGTATCTATTAAACTACAGGCACACCAGAAACTCCAACTTTACAACTACCAATCAAGTTGGTTGCTGGAGAAAACACTCCATATGGTGGTGATTACATGAATTGTACAGCTGATGTGGGATATCAGCCTGGAGATGTGAGACTGGTATATTCCCTTGAAAACTCTACCGAGTTTAGGAGCTTTGCAGATGAAAATCTTGGCACGAAGGGTACGACAGAAACACGTGGTAACTGCAGTATCATTAAATCAGAATACTTTCACTGGATACATTTTACACTAGGCTGGAACAACGCACGGTTTAGATGCGACGTGTATAATGAAAGTGAAATCCTACACTCCTCTTCAGTCGTACAGACGTTGAAACTTTTGGAAAGTATGTAAATAACATTGTTATTTCTTGGGTGGATTAGTCAATACATGTTCATAGATTACTTTTTAAACAATCCATAAATCATGCTTTACCTTGACAGTTCCGACCACTCCTGAGGAAAGTCACAGTAGTGGCCGAAACTGTCAAGGTAAAAATGATTTGCGGGTTGTGCAGTTGTGCAAGAAATATGAACATTTTTAATACGAAATGTTTTATCTGTACAGGCTATATCTCCTGATGTTTAATACCGCAACAAAACTTAACTATAATGTGTATCCCCTTGTGTACATGAAATGCCGTATCAAAGCAAATCATCATATTTGTTCTCCCATTTCTAATATGTGAGATAGGTGCTTTCCCCGTGTGAGACTATAAGAGCCTCGGTTCCGATGTAAACACTTATACCCCGGGTTGGAATTCCCTATCTTGGCCGGATAGATTCTTTTTCTTGCATATCATGGACATGTTGTGTTGACGCCGCCAGTTACGAACGTTTTGCATGTTGTCCTATGTGCGCGTGTGAATTTTATCTTTACCCATAAAGATAAGACTCTTTACCCATAAAGATAAGACTTTCCATGTAAAACATGGATAGCATTATCCGGTATGCAAGAAAATGCTATCTTATTTGACGCCACGTTTACGTCGCCTTATTCTAGCGTTTAAGCAAATACAGTCATTGAAGTTACAAATAGTTTTCTGCCTGTTCTAAGCGCATAATGGGAGAAAATAATCCATCATCAGATAGGGTAATCTCTAGACCCAGAGCCCATGGACTATTAATGCAGTGGGAGACACCAAAAGGTCTGTGGGTGTTTTCTTACTTGAAATGTTATGCTGAATTCAAAAACTCATTTCTTAAGTGCACCAGTATTGCCCAAAGTTAAAACAAATATCAATATGAAGCAACTATAGATGTAAGAAAATCAGGATCTGAAAAATGGGGGGTAGGGTTGAGGTTATGTTTATGCTATATTTCTTATAGCCTTAATAGTGTTCAAAATGGTATCAATGCATAGGCAATGAGGCAAAGATATTTAAAAAATGTTTTGGGAATATTCAAAGTCAAGGTCAAAATGGTTTACAAGGTCGAAAGGTTAATTAAGTGCAGAAACTATAATAAAATCACATTTTCCTTCACATATTTATATAAATGTTTTATCCAGTGTATATATTCTATATTATTTCAGGATATTTATTGATAATTCAGAATATGCTGATATCGTGTAAGTATATTTTAAATGTGGTTATATTGCCCGTACTTCCAAACATCACTTTAATATGACACGGGGTCAATATATGAGTGAACTCATTAAATGGGAATACATTGAATATTGTACTTGTACCAGACAAAATCGTTATTTATAGCAGATAACATTAAATGGTGTTGTCTATAAAAAAATATGGGCGTTCTGCTCAACCGGGGCTAGAGGGCGTGAGCGGTAGCTAGCATATTTCACTACCGCTTATGAACAGTCTCAATCAAACCGAGACTGCAATATTTCGTATGTGTCGTTTTCGGCCGTTTCCAAAGGTCCATTATCATACTTTTTTCAATTGTTAGTTGTCGAACTTAATATTTGTTATATTAGAGATTAAGGTCATTGGGTTCATTGAGGTTAACAATTTCAATTAAGGACACATATATGACGAACTATATGCATACTAATCATGCTAATGGTATAAAATTCAAAAATGTCATCAAAATAAAGATGACTAGCTAATATAAATCACATTCAGAAGTAAAGCAGACCTTTGTTTGTGCATAACAAAATCTGACTACTAAATACAAATGTGTTGTTACAACTTTTGATAACACAAGCTACCCAATAGCTAGACGAAAAATGTCAAGGTCAATTTCGGTAACCTACACGTTATACCCAGTACTGTCTAATCAACATTGTCATCTTCCTCTATGTCGGATTCATCGGATGTTGTCATATATTTCGTATCGTCTTCGGCAGCAATGTTACTATCGCTGTTTATGTCGCCAATAATGTCTTGAGGTATCTGGGGTCCAGACAACCACTTCATTGTAAACCGTTCATCTTCTTCTATCCATCCAGATTCATTTGTGTTAAGCGCAAGAGGATCGGCTCTATCGGCATGCTTCCACAGCGAAGCCACTAAGTTTGTCCGCAGCACCTTTGGATGTTGGACTGATCTTGAAGGAGGCAGGAGACTTGGATCAGCCCCTTTTAGTTTTGCCAAGGGGTGCCTTTGGTCTATAGGGGCGTAATTTTGTCCTGAATATAGCATATCTTGCATCTTCTACACTAGTTAGAACAGGTTTGCCGTAAAGAGTACACACGAAGGACTCTATATCACTTTAGACTTCAGTTGTCACTTCATCCGATTTTCCAAGCTGTCTAAACGCATGACGATTTCAAAAGGTTGTGGATTTTTCGACGATTTCAAAAGGTCGAAACTTTCCTTTACGTATGAATGCTGCATAACTAGTGAATGCATGTACTGCTGGCAATGTGGAACATACTGGCTTTCCTAACTTTACACTGAGCTGTGTGACGTCGTTTGTTGTTTATGCGTTCGTCGCCTACATCCATCCAGACAAACGCATCGGTGTCAGTACACATCGGTATCTGTACAGCGAACAACAACATTGGGTAGTTCGTTGGTCTGGCTGATGTGTCGTAAATGCCGAACTATTCTGGTGTCCGCCTCCCAGCACCCAATAACAATTGAAAGTCCATACCTTTTATATATATATACAACAGAGAGTATGATAATGGACCTTTGGAAACGGCCGAGCACGACACATACGAAATATTGCAGTCTCGGTTTGATTGAGACTGTTCATGAGCGGTAGTGAAATATGCTACCTACCGCTCACGCCCTCTAGCCCCGGGTTGAGCAGAACTCAATATTCATAACAAGAGGTCAATGACCTTGAAGCTCTACTGATAGGTTTTTGATAGCTAGATCAGCATTCCTGTGAAGTTTCATGAAAATCCGTCAAGTAGTTTCAGAGGAGTAGTCGCTACAAGTTTTCATTATATAACTCTATGTAAACAAAGATGGGCGCTGGCGGCCACATTTAAAGATGGGCGCTGGCGGCCACATTTAACGTCAAATCAAAATATTTTTTGACAAGGATCAGCCGAGACTTTGAATATTCCCAAACTATTTTTTAAATAGCTTTGCCTTATTGCATAAACATAAAACTCAACCCTACCCCCCATTTTTCAGATCCTGATATTTTTCCCCTCCAAGTTGCTTTATATTGACTTTTTTTAAATTTTGGGGCATGCTGCTGCACTTAAGAAATGTGTTTTTGAATTCAGCATATCAATTCAAGTAAGAAAACACCCACAGACCTTTTGGCGTCTCCCACTGCAATAAAATTCCATGGGCTCTGGATCTCCTCACACCTAATAACGTTTCAAACTACCACCTTTAAGGCATACTTTTTCTTGATGTGAAATGCTGGTACAATTGAAATTTTCAACTGAAGGCTAAATATGTCTTTAAATTAAAATTTCAGATACATGTAAGGAAGATGGCGATGGCTATTACCAGCATCCATACAACTGCCATAACTATAAATGGTGTTACGACAACGGAACATTAGCTGTGTTCACTTGTGTTGACGGGTGTCCGGATATAAAGGACACAGAGTTACTAAGTTGCATCGGTGACTGTACTTCATTGTGTCAGTCCCAGTAATGTGTCCAGTGCAAGGAACGAACTGGTTGAGCAAAAGGACTTTTGACAACATAATTATACTGAATAACCAGATGTCATATTGTGGAATAATTCGGAACAAGAAAGACTTTATTCAAATTGTATGCATACTTCACCCAGTAACACAGGACAAATATGCATCTATATGTATTAGCCTCAGAATCAGACTCAAGTTTTAGATTGGACTCGGGCTAAACAAAATGGACTCGTTAATGGTTGAATTCAGGGGCGTAGCTTCCTATAGGCCGTGTAGGCCGCGGCCTACTTTTTTTCTGAGAAATCGAAAAAATAAAAATAAAATTCCAAAAATGCAATAAAAATCGGAGGCCTAGGTGGGTAAGGGACTAAATTATAAAATGCAACAAAATATACTCAAATAAATTACTTTAAATGTTTTCAGCCTCTTTTTAGTTATAAGATATATAATTTACGGTAAAAAGTAAGGATAGTGATGCTCTATCGACATATTCACCGGTACGAAATATACGCCAAAACGCACCTCCGACAGTCCAGCTGAAAAAAAAATCCGGTGGAGTCGGACCCCACTAGAACTCGGCCTGCACATCATATTCACCCAAGCTACGCCCCTGAAATTCGTCAAAATATTATGTCTGTTTTCAGGTTTGACACTTAAGTCTGAGATCAACATTTTGAGACTACTACTAAGCAGTCTTAAGATCTCATTTGAGCCCAATTCTTAGACTTAAAAATATTAATATATACCTAGAAATTGTTTATGTGTGGTGTTTGTAAATAAGGAATGTGATTACAAGTAAAATTATTGTGACAACGTATAAATAATTTGACTACAAGTATAATCTTTTTCATGCAACATTTTGTGTGATGTCTTTTTTCAATTACTAAATTGCAAGAGTGTCTATCATTTCTGAAAGGTAAATTGATCGATTTAATTGCGCGTGCGTGTGTTTTGTTCTTGCGTTTATGTGATTTTAGAGGTTTGTGCGGGAGAGGGGTGTCAAATATATATGCATTTACGGAAGTGAAGCGGGCATACAGAATTACCCTTCTCCGTCCGTCCGACGGTCCGTACGAGTTTTACATTCAAGTGTTTCGTCCATCCATTTCTCAGACCCCTAATTGTTGCATTGAATTGAATTGAATTGCGGTTTTAAGGCGCACCAACACATGAAAAGGTTATATGGCGCCTAAAAGGCATGAACATGCCAGGCTCATCTTCCATGTACATAGAGATAAAATATGGAAAATGGGCCTAGAACCTTCTCACCCTGAACTGCAGAGTTGCTGCAAATTCTATCGTAGGAACTCCATTTACGCTGGAGCCAGGTTATTGTTTTCTGCCACTGCTCTTTTGATGAGAGCGAGATAGCACCTGAAACAATGCAGGGATCATGATGAAGACCTTTAATGAACATGAACAAAAAATGATAAAATGAACATGAATTTGGGGGGATTCTACCCCTCTGCCTATCCCTCCAAAGGGATCTGCAGTGGCACTATTCTTTGCCCCGTGACCAATTGTTGCACTTCGTTAATTTATATTCAAATTTGCCAATAAAATCCATAGCTCAGATACCAAAAGAAATACAGCTTTCAAATTGTATACACTCATTATGGAGGGATGAAATCCAAAACAAACTCAAAATAGTATATTAATGCTGTTTTACTGTAGGCCTTAAAAACACAATAATGAAATATTAATAAAAACACATTAAATCCGCAAGTTAGTCTTGCACAATTATCATGGAATGTGGCATATATACTAAAAGGAAAAAGAAACACATACTGGGAATTACTGCTATATTCTGTATGTATAATTTGCTGTTGTAATCGAATGGTACAGGACTACATTAGGCCTCTCCTTTCAGAAATAAGATTAATACAGCACATAGCACAACAATGTTTTACCCTTTCGACAGAATATGCATTTGGCTCAATTTATGCTGTAAAATGTTGCATTGAACTGAACTGGGTTTTACGGCGCACCAGCGCATGAAAGGTTATCTGGCGCCTAACAGGAAGGAACATGCCATGCTCATCCTCCATTTACATCAAGATCAAATATGGAGAACGGGCCTAGAACCTTCTAACCTGCAGAACTGCAGCATGAAGTGGGGTCCTACCCCGCTGCCTCTAGCTGGATTTGCATTGGTTGTTTTCTACCCCGGCAACCACACAGGGGTAACATGTTGCAATCTCTTAACAATAAATACTGTACTGAAATGTCATGAGTTTTTCAATTTTGAACAAATTCAACAATTATTAATTTCGTGTTATACAAAGAGTACTGTGATTAGAAATCTATTACATCACAGTTTTGTCTTTTCTCTAACTAGCTGTAGCTTCTTTTCCCTTTTTTTTTACAAAAAATCTTGGGTTATCTCTGGAATGATTACATGAAATTTAGTGTATTATAGGCAGATGTATGATTATACGTTTCTTTTTCATTTCAGTATCATTCTTTATAAATTGTTAAATAACATTGGTCAAAATGAGACCAAATGAGGAAATGAAACGGTGTTGTCTTATATAATAACACAAACAAAAAGGTAATAATTATGTAGTTATCACAATCAAATTAACAGTTGTAAAATAAGTTTAAAAAATATTTGCTATTTTTAGGATATTTGCTGGTTTGGTGTTTCAGAGTATTGTTCATCAAGAAGTGAGAAACCTTTTAAAGAAATGAAAATATCAGTTTTCTCAGTTCAGGATGAACATAAATTCGATATTTTAGAATTCATTGGTATGCAAATAACCCAATATCCCTTCTTTCTGCAAAGAAATTCATGACATAATCTGAAACAGTAGCAGCTTTCTCGAGATCATTGATAATGCAAATAATACAATTTTCTTTAAAAGGGTACATCAGGATTTTTCTAGAAATATTTAAAATTTTAAAAATGTTTCAATTCATGATAAAACACTTATATCAAATATGATGTTCGACCCGTATTGTTAACGTTTAAACTTTAAATAAACCATATAGCTAGGACGGATCGGATGTAAAATGCTGAAATTAACCATGGTGCGTAACCTAGGATAGCATGTATTACAGTGCAGAATCAATTTCTTTGCAAAGGGATCATTTTTAGGCTCATTCATTATGTTTAGGCTCTTCAGAATAGAAAATATCATTATCTGTCAATTTTAAGGCAGACAACTAGACCCTTTGAAAAGCCTGATGGATTCCCTTTAAGCAAACTAATTAATAATAAACTGAAACAGTATCAGCTGTATTACAAACAATGCAAAATTAACCACTTCGTATTAATTTTGTATTAAATGAAATCTTGAAGTATTTATCAAGAATTAGTAACTCGATTTATTAACCCAGAATCAGTTCGACTTTAAATCTGCCTGCATAGATTCAAATAAAATGTAATAGAATTTTCAGTTTTCATAGTGTCTTCTTTATTCTACCTTAACTTAAATATATTATTGGTACAGCTGAATATTAATACCATGGTCATAAATACAGGTCTATGATTATACATCTTCTGTAATCTGATCAGGTGTAGACATGTACGTAGTATTATGCACCAAATAAAAGACGAACAACACAACGTATACATATGTTACACACAACATATACAACATATACAATGTACATATGTTACACACAACATATAATATGTTACACAAAACATATAATATGTTACACATAAGTATAAATAAAACAAACTGTTGTAACTTACAGCAATGTTGAAGCAATATAGTGTGCGTCTCTCACCTAATATACAGAGTTCACAGGTATGGAATAATGTTGAACCAAAATACAGTGAAACCCCTCCACTAATGTGGGCAAGTTCAATGGTATAGGCATGTTAAGTTAAATAAAATCTTCATCATGTTTCTAAGACATTTAGAGATGATTTATTAAATGAAAACTTGCAGAACCTGCACATTTTCTGGATAAAAAATATCAGCCAGAACATGATGCCCACTTGATATATGAAACTAAATAAAATTTCATTTGTATCATCATTCCTCCAGAAACCAAAACAACACATACAGTATATCTTAAACTTCATTCACTGAATAAAAAGGAAATGGGTTGTATGGCACAAGAACACAATAAGGAATGACACAATAAGGAATGAATATGCATTTACATCCCAGAGAACACAATTAAATAAACAAACGTTAAGTACCTGTTCAATGTATAATTAGGTGCGGATTTAATTTTCTGCGTAAATGGTTTGAGTGTTTTGTTTTAGAAAAAAAAAAAAAAAAAAAAATCTGCATCATAACTAACAACCACTTACAATTTGTTTTTGCTTTTCAATTTTAGTGGGTATGTGAACCGTCTTTTCTATTAGCAAAATGATCAGATTTAGGCCATAGTTGTGGTTTGCATTCGGATATCTCTGGATCCGACTTGGATATCTCTGGATCCAATAATATGTACATGTATGACAAAATTTACACAATCAATAAACGGGACATTGATTTTAAAAAAAAATCAATAAATGATACTTTGATTATCAAATGCAACCCTGTTCCAATATATATTTCACAACCTCTGTTTAAAAGTACACGCAATAACCAGCAGCAAAACAATAACTATGACTTTAATGGGGAAAATAAAGCGTTTTTATGACTAAGATGATCTGATTCCTGCCAGAACGGCAGCGACTCTTGAATAGTTATATTTGAGTTTTTTCACTTTGATAACTCAATCTTATAATTACACATGGTAGCAATGAACAGTTTATCTGTGTTGTAATGCGCGCTAACGCAAACGCATCCCATACATGTAATTGTATTTCCGTGCTGATGTGTACTTTAGCACGTCATGCTACAAAGATGAATGTAATCAAATTGTAAGGATGTCAAGGATTCGCCACCTTCAGGGATTACTCTAGGCTGCGATTCCGCGATATTCTCGCATTAAAATCTCAAAAATCGCATGAAAAAAAGACAAATGGAACAAATTGTCGCACCAAAGTCGGGAAGTCTATTTTCACCATGTCGGTTCGTAATGAAAATATATTTATTTATATTTCATTTAAAATCTCATGTAAATTTGTTCAGATCCATTTATTCGCGATTAAAACATATAAAAGGAGAAAATATCAAATTATTCAAAAATCACATGAAAAAATTCAGTTCAAAACGAGATTGTTATGTCGGGATTGTTATGTCGGTAAACTTCCAGTTCGCTTTGGCTTCGGGACATTTTGTCTCATTGAAATTCAATCCTAGGGTGATCCCTGCACCTTGATTCAAAATGTTTGGTAGCACAAATTGGGAAGAAAGTGTCTGGTAAAAAAAACGGTCATGGCGTGTTTACGTCTCCGTAACAACTCTTTTTTTGAATATTGTTTTAACACCCGTAACTTGGTCTGTTATTATGTTAAACTTTTGTTCCCAGTTCCTACCCAGAAATAATGCTATTTTCTCTCAGCAGCTATTTTACGCTTGCGTAAAACCTTGCTTGTGTATACAGAAAGGAAAAAGAAACTAGACACGGGAATTTCGGCTATATATTGTATATCTGCACACTTAATTCCATATATATTCCAAGGAAATCCGAAGATGTTTTGTAAAACAAAAAGTTGCAGTTAGTCAAAGAAAGGACACAACTCTGATGTTGTAGACGTTTTAATCACAGTACAATATGTAACAAGAAATTCATAAATGTTGAAGTTCCTTTTGAAAAATTGAGCAAGTTGAGTACTGTATTTAACGTAAAGAGTTTGCAAAATTTTGCATCCTAAGTTTGCTCACATGCTTGAGCCAAATGCGTAGCCTGTCAATAATGAAACTTTGCAGGAATACTATTTGCTGTGTTACGTGTTGTTCCAGTCTTTTTTTTTCCAAAAGGAAAGTTCTTACTTAGCCATCTACCATTCGATTAACAGCAGCATATTGTACATACGATATATAGCGGAAATTCCTGTGTCGAGTTTCTTTTTCCTTTCAGTATATATTAAAAATAATTAATTTGGCTTTTTAGCATAAAACTTAACTTCTGTATGAATGATATTCTACAATAAAACATAGAACAATGATTGACAAAAAAAACAAATAAAACTGAAAGACTTTGAAGTATGTTTACATTATATATATATATAAAATTTAAAAAGTACATAAAATATAATATGAAATTGTTTGAGACAATAATTTTTAATTTAAAGATGAGTTGTTTTTGTTTTTTCAGATATGTAACCAGGTACATGTAAAGTTTAAAGTCTTAATAAAATATTTAAAACAGTATAACATGCCTGGTTTAGAACAGTTAATCTTTTATACATATACAGATCTAACGTTGCAAGTATTAAGATGCAATTAACCCTTTCGGTGCCAAATAAATTTTTGGAATTTTCTCCCAGCATCAAATTAATTTTGGTTATTTCCAAAAATAAATAGTGTGTTTGTTGAAATGTCTAACTTGAGAAAGAATAAAGATATCAACTTGACATTTTCAGTGATAATAGATTGTTATAATACTGTAATGCTGAAAGTACAACAAATAATTATTATACACGTACTTGTCAAGTGTCACCAAATGTTATGTATTACATTTTTTTCCAAAACTGATTTCATGTTCTTACTGGACTGTCTTATAAATATAAAGAAAGATGTTGGCGTGTAATTATTTACGTTAAAGTTCACAAATATCAATTCTACACATGTCCAAGTCACTTTGGCACATTGCAGTTCTAATTATATACCCATTTATCGTATACTTTCTCCTTCCTCGAGTGGACGCCATTTTGGTTCCGAAACTATGCAACATTTTCAGCAACATAGTATGCAATTTTCGGGGGAAAGGTTGTGTACTTTCATTCATAAACCTCGTTCTGATATTGGAAAATCCACGGATGGTATTGCAGTAGTATTTACACTATTAAATTAATTGCGTTCAAACCTCACTATACGATGTCGACTGGAGTTGCCTATGGCGCTCTGCCGAGATATGTCAACTGGAGTCGCCTATGACGCTCTGCCAAGATGTCGACTGGAGTCGCCTGTGGCGCTCTGCCAAGATATCGACTAGAGGCGCCTGTGGCGCTCTGCCGAGATGTCGACTACGAGTCGCATGTGGCGCTCTGCCAGATGTCGACTAGAGTCGCATGTGGCGCTCTGCCAGATGTCGACTAGTCGCCTGTGGCGCTCTGCCAGATGTCGACTGGAGACGCCTGTGGCGCTCTGCCAGATGTCGACTGGAGTCGCCTGTGGCGCTCTGCCTCTGCCAGATGTTGCATGTGGCGCTCTGCCGAGATGTCGACTGGAGTCGCCTGTGGCGCTCTGCCAGATGTCGACTGGAGTCGCCTGTGGCACTCTGCCGAGATGTCGACTGGAGTCGCCTGTGGCGCCAAAAGGATTAAAGGCTAACATATCTACATGAAATAAACTCTATCGAGTTTAATACAAAAAAATGCTACTATATAAAAATCTATATATTTAATATTTGAAAAGGATAATCTCAATTTAACTTCAAGCCTTAACTAGGTTTATGCTAAAGCTTTGAAAAGTAGTAGCCACTATTTCCAAAATTGTGAACATATACTCAAACTGAATAAAATGTTTCAACAAAATGCAAAAAACACACAACTTGTTAAGAACTGGCTACAGTAAGCACTTTTATAAAGCCTAGTTTGTTAAATGTTTAGATTTAATAATCTTAAATAATCTCAAATCCAAATAGCACTTAATTGATTAGTTTACGGTAAACTTATTTATTTTACATTGATTGTAAAAAAGCTTTCTGAACTTATTTCAATCACTCTCGATGTCTTCCTGGGTAGAACCAGTACTAAGCAAACGCAGATAAAGTGTCTTGCTCAGGAACACAACACATACGGTCATGGCGGGGATTGAACCCACAACTTTTCGATCATGGGTCCAACGCTCTACCACTAGACCACAGCGCTTCTCAATTGATTACACAATCTGCTTATTATTTTATTATTTGACTCACCTTATCTCATTAAAATCTAACAGATATTTTCCTCCCAGGTAAGCATGTGCAGAAAGGTAGAAATCAGATTTATTCAGTACTAGTTTCATTCAATAGTTTAACATAATTTGTTACATAGTTCCACCACAAGTTTGTATAAAATATTCTTGCACACCGGACAAGGATATCCGTCATTTTACCGGGGCTAGATATTTCCATCTCACCCTAGGGTCGAGATAAAATTCACGCACGCCAACATCCAAGAAATGCAAGAAAACATGCAAAACGTTAGTAGCTGGCATGGTCAAAGAACAACATGTCTCTGATATGCAAGAAAAAGAATCTATCATGGGTATTCGGTTCAGATAGGGAATTCCAACCCTCGGTATAAGTGTTTTAATCGGAACCTCGGCAGAGCCTCTGTTCCGTTAAAAAACACTTATACCTCGGGTTGGAATTCCCTATCTTCACCGGATACCCATGAAAGATTCTTATAGTATATAACAAGCTGTACTATCTGCAATCTGATTGGTTCTAGCTTTCTCAGGTTAGCGATCTCTCACGTGTTTGAAGTAACGCCAAAAACAAATACAAGTTTAGGGTAACATTTCAGAAATTGATGGTACATAGAAAAATATTTTCCTATTTACCCATTTTAAAATGAATAAATTTCGTTCATAAATTCCAATCGAAAATAAAATGCCTTAAACAATTAAAATTAAGGTTTAAAGGGACACAAGGCAATCTTGTTTTTTTTAAAAACTCACGGCGTGTTGTTAGTTTTTCTCTTAACTTCCATTTGTTCAATCATTAATTGTTAGAATAGTTCAAATTAACTTATTTTAACATATTACTACTTTTTATAATATTGCACCAATAATATATTCAAAAAATTGGTAAAATAGTGAAGAAAATTGAAATCTCATTTTTTTATTTAATTATATGCAAGCAGTTTAAGTCAAAATCACCAGGATAAGTAAATCGAGAAGCACATTTTAATGTTTGAATGTTTGAATAAAAATCAAGACTGCCATGTGTCCCTTTAAAGAGATGGGATTACCTTAAACCAATATTTTACATGCCTAAAAAGAAAAGCCTAGTACAAAAAAAACATTGGTCAACCTTGTTGATATCTCAATAACAGCTAATCAGTTCAAGAGCAATAGCATGCACTTAATTAAAAACTCTTTAAAGGGACAATGTCCGTAACTTTTAGCCTATTAAACACAAAATAATTACGTTGACAAACATAACACACCAACATTCAATATTGAATTTTTACTAAATAAAAGCCTGATTGTTTGACGGAATTCAAAAAAAGAATACCGATATGTTACATTCGCGGGTAATACTAGTCGATCGTCGCAATAGTCGCTACCGACTGAGCTAACCGGACCAGATGCACTACGTAAGAGATAACAGTAAACAACCTATAAAGCTAATGCGCTATTGGATGTCATGTGATCAGCAGAAAATGTAAATAATGTGGGTCCCATTTACAAATAATAAATAAAACTTATTTTTTTCAAACTCACGAATGCATTACTGCAGGCTTATCTGGGTCTATGCTAATGCTTCATGTATACATTTCACTGAATAAAAATCAGACAGTTATTTGGCTATGCTCAATATCTGCTTACTTACGGACAGTGTCCCTTTAATATAATACTTTTAAATTGCAATTGCTGGCAAATAGCCAGTAACATAAACCATGCAAATTGAACACTTATAAACATTATCTTCAGATTGAAGTCTGTTTAAAACTTAGATATGTATTGTTTCTGCCTCCGATTCGTAAGTGACTGGTGTATCCTGAAATAACTGATATTTCCTGTGGCGCCCTCGGAGGTAACCTTTCTTTGACAACCAGCATATGAGTGCCACTGTTCCGACAACCGCGATGAATGCCACGCTGGTTGGGAGGATGATGATAATGGCTGTATTTGTAAGAGCGGATGTATCAGTCTGAATCTGACCTAAACCTGGCAAATAGAAATAAATCAAATCACAAAACACATGGATTTGGGTTTTATGGCACACCGACACCAAAAGGCATATGGCAGCAACAGTAATGAATATTCCCTCAGGTCCATCCTCCATTTACATCGACTTAACAAGAACTGTAAAAATTCATGAAAACAAGGTTTTCCATAAGCTACCTACAAAGTTTTTATTTATTTTCATAGAACCTATCTACCCACCAAATTTTGCTTCAATATCTCACTCTCAACTGGTTATTGTCCGGAAACCATTTTTCTACATTTATTCACAGTGACCTTGACCCAGTGACCTCAAATGCAACCTAAAGCTTCCTTTCCATATAAAAGATAACAAAGGGCCTTCAGTGTTGACAAAGCAAAGCACAGAATAAAAGGACACAACTCTGACATTTGCTGGTTATTGAAATTTTCAAGCTCAATGAAAGTAACAACCGCAGGTTATGAATGTTGTGTACTCAATGGAAATAACAGCCACATGTTTGGAATGCTATTTTGATCAATGGAAATAACAACCACAGGCATGTTATGAATGCTCTGTTTGCTCAATGGAAATAACAGCCACATTATGAATGTTCTGTGTACTCAATGTAAATAACAGCCACATGTTCAAATGCTTTGTGTGCTCAATGTAAATAACAGCCACATGTCATGAATGCACTGTGTGCTCAATGTAAATAACAGCCACATTATGAATGCTTTGTGTGCTCAATGTAAATAACAGCCACATGTCATGAATGCACTGTGTGCTCAATGTAAATAACAGCCACATTATGAATGCTTTGTGGGCTCAATGTAAATAACAGCCACATGTTATGAATGCTTTGTGTGCTCAATGTAAATAACAGCCACATGTCATGAATGCACTGTGTGCTCAATGTAAGTAACAGCCACATTATGAATGCTCTGTGTGCTCAATGTAAATAACAGCCACATGTTATGAATGCTTTGTGTGCTCAATTTAAATAACAGCCACATGTCATGAATGCACTGTGTGCTCAATGTATATAACAGACACATGTCATGAATGCACTGTGTGCTCAATGTAATTAACAGCCACATTATGAATGCTTTGTGTGCTCAATGTAAATAACAACCACATGTTACGAATGCTCTGTTTGTTCAATGGAAATAACAGCCACATGTCATGAATGCACGCACTGTGTGCTCAATGTAAATAACAGTTACATATCATGAATACACTGTGTGCTCAATGTAAATAACAGCCACATGTCATGAATGCACTGTGTGCTCAATGTAAATAACAGCCACATGTCATAAATGCACTGTGTGCTCAATATAAATAACAGCCACATTATGAATGCTTTGTGTGCTCAATGTAAATAACAGCCACATGTTATGAATGCTCTGTTTGTTCAATGGAAATAACAGCCACATGTTACAAATGCTTTGTGTGCTCAATGTAAATAACAGCCACATGTTACGAATGCTTCGTGTGCTCAATGTAAATAACAGCCACATGTCATGAATGCACTGTGTGCTCAATGTAAATAACAGCCATATGTTACGAATGCTTTGTTTGCTCAATGTAAATAACAGCCACATGTTATGAATGCTCTGTTTGCTCAATGGAAATAACAGCCACATGTTACGAATGCTTTGTTTGCTCAATGTAAATAAACGCCACATGTTATGAATGCTTTGTGTGCTCAATGTAAATAACAGCCACATGTTATGAATGCACTGTGTACTCAATGGAAATAACAGCCACATTTTACGAATGCTTTGTTTGATCAATGTAAATAACAGCCACATGTTACGAATGCTTTGTGTGCTCAATGTAACTAACAGCCACATGTTACGAATGCTTTGCGTGCTCAATGTAACTAACAGCCACATGTTACGAATGCTTTGTTTGCTCAATGTAAATAACAGCCACATGTTACGAATGCTTTGTGTGCTCAATGTACATGTAAATAACAGCCACATATTATGAATGCTCTGTTTGCTCAATGGAAATAACAGCCACATGTTATGAATGTTCTATGTACTCAATGGAAATAACAGCCACAGGTTATGAATGTTCTATATACTCAATGGAAATAACAGCCACAGATTATGAATGTTCTATATACTCAATGGAAATAACAGCCACAGGTTATGAATGTTCTATGTACTCAGTGGAAATAACAGCCACAGATTATGAATGTTCTATATACTCAATGGAAATAACAGCCACAGGTTATGAATGTTCTATGTACTCAGTGGAAATAACAGCCACAGGTTATGAATGTTCTATGTACTCAGTGGAAATAACAGCCACAGGTTATGAATGTTCTATGTACTCAGTGGAAATAACAGCCACAGGTTATGAATGTTCGGTGTGCTCAATTGAAGTTAAATAGCCACAGGTTATGAGTTAAACTGGGTTTTATGGTGCACCTACACAAAAGGTTATATATTTCTCTGGAGCCACAATCATTATTTTCTGCCACCACTAAAGAGCACCTGAAACAATACAGTTATATTGATTAAGGCCTTAAATAAGCATGACAAAATGAACATGAATTTGTGGGGATTTTACACCTTAGGGCCTCTGTCTGAATAAGCAGTGGCCAGAATCCACAGGTTTTGAATATTCTGTGTGCTAAATGGAGGCAACAAGGCATTTTTGTTAACAGTGTGTTGACAGAAAAATCACAAGTTCACATTTAATGAAAATATATACATTTAGTAATCAATAACATTAAAGTTATCTACCTTTGTTCATACGGAACCATGAAAATGATGAGTTGACAGGTATCGTGATATTTCCTGCGTAGTTTGTGTTGTGTTCACTGGTTGTCAGTCTGCCATCAAGCTCTAACTGTGAATTCAATGGAAACCGGAAACCAGGTACATATATTTTGGCCAGCTTGAAGATTACTTCCTGCCCATCGACTGACGTTCCTATACAAGAAAAATTTCTTGCTAGTACAAATACCAGATTCATATCATATACTGTATTGAAGCTGATTCACTCACAAATTCATATTCCTGTTCACGGAAATATTGTGTTACATTTCTATGGAAGATCAGCATTTATCAATTTTTTGTTCAAATTATACACAAACCATTTTAAAATTTAATAACTAGATTATTTAAAGAAATAAAACTGGCAAATTCAACAATAAAACCATTTTTCCAAACTCTATCCATGTGTTGATGTCATAAAACAATGCATATGTGCCAATTAAAAGTCTGGATTTATTCATGGATAATTGTTGGTAAATCATAGTTTGACGCTTCGGCAACAATGACAATTGCCTGGCCAGTTAAGGTGTTCGTATCATAGTTACAGAGGTTGGATTCCCAGCATATGTAACTTGCATCAGATATACCCGGCTCCATCTGGTCAGGTGGTAAAACCTCATGGGGACCATCTCTCTCTCTCGAAAAATTCATGGACTTCTGCCTCTGGCAGGATAGTATTGAAAAAAAGCACTTTAACTCCTAGATATGTTGTGGTACACCTTAAAGAGGCACTACCTATATCTACGCGATTTTTAATGTAAAATATTAAATACTCAATATTACTGCATTTATATGTATACAAAGCTATTTTATGAGTATTCTAAGAAGAAACATGGTTCGTATTCCAGTTCTGTAAATTATTAATTATGATCAAAACAATATCTTGAATAAAATGCTGCCCAGCCGTTTATTCCTGCCGGAGAACTACGAGTTTTTACGATTTTCTCGGACATGCGCAATGCGATTACAAACTATTCGGCGCAGTTCCGATAGCAAAATAATCGATCGGAACTCTTCGCTAATCAGACAAGGTAGTTCCGATTGTAAACGAATAAGATCGGAAAATCTCCGCAATCGGCTTGTCTAAAACAATAACGAATACAATTTCAAAAATCCGATCTTTTCTATCTTGTTTTTCACCAGCAAAACGCATATTACATTGGGTGAAATTATTGCCATTTACCTTTTTCATAGTCCTCTTTATAATTAAGTAAAGTTTATATCAATCTGTGGACAAAAATGTATAGGTAGAGCCTCTTTAATAAGGTACAAAAAAACAAATTAAAGGGAGACTTACCATTCATTTCTAAGATGGCACCATCTTCATCATAAAATCTGGCAACCAATGTGCTTACACTAAACGGATGTTGATAACGAGCCACAAAATCAAACATGTGTTGCCCACCCTCATAGGCATACTGGCCTTGGAAATGATGAATATGAAGAAAAACAATCATCCAAGAGTCGTCTGCTCTTACTGGGGGGACAATTGCAGGTGGTTGACTTGTCGCACTGATTTTAGGTTTGTTTGTTGTCTGTTTGTCCGGAATGCTGGTTTGTAAATTTTGTGTGGGCTTGTTTGGATTTACTGTGACAGAGATATGTGTGTTATTGTTAAATGAAGGGGTTTGTTTGGTCATGGGACTAGCAGTAATAGAGGCATCTTCGGAGACAGAATTGTTTTGTGCTTTCGTTTCTGTGTCTGTTAAATTTACTGGAGCTTTTGCATCTTTAGGACTGTCAGTGTGATAATCTATTTGGTTTACATTTGTTTGCTTTGTTGTGTTTTCCTCTAGTGCAGTGCCTGTTTCACTGTCTGTATTGTTTGCATTTGTTGTTGATTTCTCCAGTGGTGATTCTGCATCGGGTTGATTTTTCTGTGTGATTATATCTGCAGATGTAGTATTTTCAGAAGTATATTTTACAACATTAGTGTTGCTTTCTGAATTATTTGTTTCTCCAGTTTGTCTGTCCACTTGTGTGACTGTTGTATTTTCTGCATGCTCAGCTGTCTGAGATGTGGTCCCTCCATCAGGGGATTTATCTGTAGGCTTTATAGTTGCTGTAAATAAAGGCATATTTGAAAATCTATTACAAAACAAGCCTCATGTACATACAGATTACATCTTCAACTCCATGTATTTATAAATTAAATAACAGAACATGTGAAGGCCAAAAGAAAAAAATCGGTGTGGTTTAGATTACCAAACCTGTATCTAATGAGGTTACCCCAACCATTTGTATATGTAATTTCAACCTCCCCACAAATTTCTGTTATGCTTGTATAATTTGGCATTGTAACAAAGAAACATCTACCAATCTATGCATCGGCTTTCTTAGTTTTGTGACTCCTGCAACCTGAACCACACGCATATTTTTATTTCTTTGGCCTAAGAATAAGTTAAATGCATACATACAATTGTCAGACATAAATTATGTAAAGTTTTATATTAAAATAATAATTATTACTACATGAGTTACTATATATAGTAACAAAACCAGCCCCTTTTTCGAGTAATACGGGCATTGTCTATGCGGTCATATTAGACAAGCGCGTGAAACGATGGGGCAAAAAAAAACAATTGGCAGACCGAAAATCCATTATAAATCTAGACTGCGTGACATACATTTAGCATTAAATTATAGATATTTGTTCAAATAATCTACCACAAACCAGTCATATCGTACATTCAACAACTGCGACTGTTCAAAATGGCAGCCAGAATGCTCGCAACCCTGTCAATATTACCATAGTGTGTTTATGAGATAGTTAAAAGACGATACAAAGATGAGGACGGACATTAATGAAATTAATGAAATTGTGGAATAATGAAAAATTAAAACGATACTTTACTGTAGTCTAAATCAAAATATGACGTGAAAAAATGTGTGACTGGCTTGGAGATCTTGAACAGTCCGTCGGAGAAAATATAATCTGAACAACTAAATATGCATTTAGAACTGTTTTCTTGACTATAATGAAAACAGATGGATCAAGGGCCAAATGTTCATTTCTTTTTGGGTCGGTCATGTGAAAACAGCCAATGTAACATAATGTTAACTAAATACTTTTGGCGAAGGTGTGATCGATTTAACATATTAAATTATACACATACATTATCAACTGCGTCGTTGTTTTGATCGACCCGTCTTCACTTCAGCAACATCTTATGTACTGCCATTCGAGTCTCAATTATTCAAATAAAAGTCATCCAGGAAACAATAAATGTACTATGTGATGTAATTAATATTCTCCTATCTTTTTATCACTGAACTATATTTGCGAAACCAAATGCCATTTTTGAAATGTAAACAGAAAAACTGACAAAGTCAAGACCGTGGAATAAAAACGTCACTGGGAAAAACAACGTCACCATTATGACGATTATGACGTCAGTACTGTAACGTTTCAGCGTAATTTTAATTGAGGGTAAATTGGCTTTGGAACAGGGTACCGAATTGCCTATTTCAAATGGCACATCCTATGACTAAGGTAGTCTATATTAACGTCAAACGTTTAGTTCATCTTGTAAATAAATTAATAAAAATGGATCTAAATAAAAGAGTCCTATTTCAACAAAAAATACACAAGTCTAGATAAAAAGTATTTTTACTTTGCCAATTTAGATCTATCCAAAATAATATTGTTATTGGTTATACATGTAATAAACAGGCACAACTACCCCTGTTAATAAACTCTTAATTATTTTCATAAATATTATGGAAATTTAACAACAGCTTCTTTAATTCATACTTTAAATAGCATTATATATTACAACATTTTTTTCCATTTTGAGTAAAGCATTATAAATGTATATGTTAATAAAGATTTAAGTGTACAGTGATATCATATACATGTATGTGCATTAAGGAAAACGAAAACTGAAAATGTCATATAATATGCCCATCAGGCCAAGCAAAATAATACCTATGTTTACTGTAACATTGTTGGAAAAAATTGGACTGGAAGGACGTCTTTTAATTTTATTTTTGTTTTTATATTGTTTTCCATAAATGAAGACTTATAAGCAGGAGAACAATTAGATAAGTCATTAGATGGCAGGGTTAGACACTAACTTTTTAGGACTACTAGCCTACAGGGCTAGTGCCTTCTTATGTTTACTAGCCCTTCTTAAATCCAGCTAGTCGTCCTTTTACTCTTTTACGGCAAAATAAAAAGATACCAACTATATATGGAACTATAGAACTAAATATTGCAAGACAACAGGTTTGTGACTAGGTCGTAGTCGATCCATTTATAGGCCTCGGCCATTATAAAGCCATTTCCCCATCCAAATTTAATTTAAAGTCATTCAGACACCTTGGAAATTTCATTCCCCATTTATGGATTTTTTTCCCCAATTAACGGCAAAAGGCCCCTTCCCCAAAACTGGTAAAAAGGCTCTGTAGGCACTTCCACGATGGCTAAAATACACGGATGTGTTTATTTAAATCATGTTGTTTTTTGCTGATGACGCTTTTCCTATGCTGTTTTTCGTTTGTTTCGATGGAGACAGTTCCATATTTAAATATCGCCACATTTTTGTTTACAATGTGAAGGTCACAGTCATGTCAATAAAATGCTTAGAAATTAATACAGTCATAGAAATGCTCGCGTCTCTACGAAAACGATAAACGATGTGGGAACATGTATAAAACGCGGGTTACTTTTCAGCATCAAAGTAAAAATGGCCAATCAGCGTCCAGTAATCTTGATACACCTATACATTCGCAGGTGCTTGTCTTGGTCTATATCGTACCTTACATAACATAACGATATTGAAGAGTTTGAATAGCGAAACATTTAAATGATTTGACAATTTTCAACATCAGGATCATAGATCATTTAAAATTGACATTTAAATAATAAAAACAACTAGACCGTCGGGCTTGTCAGCTGTGAGTTTTTACTAGTCCTTCTCAAAAGTCACTAGCCTCGGGCTAGCGGGCTAGCGTTAGTGTCGAACCCTGGATGGTCCAAGTATTAACTTTCATACCCCATCCAACCCCAAGAAGCTAAAACGGTTTTGGCTGGGGTATGAAATAAAACGTTTGCATATTGTAAAATTAAAACATTTAATAGGTAATTTAACAGGTTATTGCATATTTTTCAGTAAAAATATGTTTCTAAACGTAATTTATTGTCGAAATATCCGTTATAAAATCTTGATAATATGCTTTTCCATCGCTTACTGGAATTAAGGCCGGACCACGTAATGTGTTTTATTTGAGTGGCAGAACCGGCTTTGTACAGAAAAGATGAACGCGCCTTCTCAAGTGTTGAAAAAACTGAACAACTGCTGTAATAATTCAGATTTGTTTAAATTCTCCTTAAAAAAAAAGTAGTCGGCAGTGTTTAAAGGAGTTTGTCGGCTTACAGTAAACACAGGTATTATTTAATTTATCAATTAATTTATTGTTGGTAAACAAGATATCTTCTCATCGCACAACATATTGTATTGAAAAAAATACGGAGAAGTTGCTGAACAGTTTAAACAATATCAGACCACAATGACAAAACAATAAGATCATTTAATTTCATGCCCTGATGTTACTGCTCTATCTGATAAATTGGTAGTCGGACAAGCTCTAAATAACTGTCTTGATAAGCCTTTCAACAACAATTCACTTGTTGCCCAGTCTGTACCTGCTGTTACAGCTACCTGCATAAAAACCATGTCAGCTTTGTCAATATAAATGATGTACTTACTTATCTGTGCTATGCAGATGTTGATAGCCAAAGCATAAACACAGCAACACCACAGCAGTCTGGAATTTGACATATTTCACCACATTTAAGATTGATCCACAGCAAGATTTCACTCTATTTCTGCTACCATTTCAACATTTAGAGATCTCTGAAATAATATCATATATTTTTAAAGTGTTAGTTTTCTCGTCCAACGAACAAATGGACAAATGGAGGTGTTAACGAAGTGCCCAACTTTTTTCAAAAAGCATGAGGATAATTGACTTAAAATACGATTTCTGGGAGTCTATTAGAGTCTCACTTGATGATCTTCGCAAAGATGAAAAACAGTCAAACAAGCAGATTTAGCTTATTATTTCGTAATAGAATGCGGTCAGGCAGTCGATGCTAATTGAAAATTCCCACTCCAACCTTCAAGTGTTCATGCCCGGTATACCAATAAGAGTATATAAACGATGTCAGTGGACTTCTACCATCGCGTTTCCCCATTGAGCTGTTGGAATTTACCCTTTTAATCAAAACTATATGTTTTGTTCTTTTTCTGAGGTAAAAGTCATGAAACCCGTCTATCACTTGACAGAAAGGGACACTTATGATCTCTTTACCATAACACCTATGCACTATATAACCAGTTGGTCTGAGACATATGGAACAATGAAAGCGTGTCCGACATACACCTATTGGGTAGTGACTGCGCTTCCGGACATTTTTAGTAAAATCTTTCTAAAAACCAGCAACATGGTTTCATCAAGTTTGGTCTGGCATTGAGTAGTTAGAGAGAACATTAAGCTGGTCTATTTTGTGCACTTCATGTGCATTTGCTGCTATGTTTGTTTGTTGCTTAACGTCATTCTTTGAAGCTTTTTTTTTGTGTGTGGCTTATTACATCTTTTATGTGAATACATGTTTCAAAATTGTAAAAAGGGCTGGTAAGGTCAGAGAAAACTTGGATTAATTTTAGGCTATGTACGACTGTTATTACGATCGTAAGAATCACCACTTTCTCACTTACAAATTTAGTTTCCAGTGGGATTCGAACCCGCAGCACAGGGCTCGACATTAAGGACTGTCCGCTTGCCCCGTGCAGGTAAAACATTGTTGGGTCTAAATAGTTGGGTATTGGGCAACCAACAAACTGGCATGGGCAAGTAAATCTTAGAGTTTAAACTTGCCCTATTGGCAAGCTGCCTGCAATGTTAACTTCGAGCCCCGGCAGCAGTTGCAACATAAATGTGTTATCGGACCGAAAAACTACACAAATATTTAGGCACTCAGCGGGTTTGAACTCGAGACCCCTTGCATGTGAAACTGACGCTCTATCGATATCGCCATAAAAGCTAGCTCTCCGGCAAGACAGTAGCAACGCACTTATAAACCTATGGTTACCTACCTATTTACAAATTACATACACCCAAACTGAGTCCTACTACAAAAGCATTACCAAATGATGGCAAATCTGGCAAATTCGTCAATCTAAATATCAAGTCCTATTTGCGTTTACTTTATCCTATCTACAAGTTAGAAATATGCATGTATTGTCAAGCCGATATTGTACCATGATTTTTTGAAAGTTGGCCTTTGAAACTGAAAGTGTTTCCAATTATTTACGAAACCCTATGACAATTATTAAAACAAAACGGGATATTAAGACATTAGAAGACGCAATTTTTCTATTTAACTTGAAGATAATCAACATTTTTATTCAAATGAAAAATAATAAAGTGATTTTATAGTAGACCTTTATGGAAATTACCTTATTTTTTCACCAAGTTGTCAAAAAATATGTTTATTTTCATTTTGACGGCGATTCATTAAGATCGCACATATGTGAAAATCGAAATGTGCATAACGCATTAACGGGATTCTGTCTGATGCTCATAATGAGCCTAGACTTCAAATAAATCTTGGATCTCAGGAGGGTAATGATTGAAAACGTTCAACTATTCTCTAAGGGAACCCTATTTCCCCAGAACACCGTGCTAACTCCTTTTGAAGATAGCAGTTGTAGCAATTTACTTTCGTTTTATTGACAACCTATTTTGAACTGTAATTTACAGAAGATATAATTTTACATTGAGTGTAAATATCTTCTGCTAGTTTCATTACTATTGTGTTTATACAGTTGACTTAATCATGCTTTTGATATAACTTACATTAAATGAAATAAGTGTGTCCTTGTGTTTTTATTCCATGTTATCAATATTGTTAATTCTCCCAAGGAACCAACCAACCACTGGAATGGTTTTCCATACAGCATGGACCAATTTAAGGCCTTGGCAGTTATGTCAAGGTATTTTATGGAAACACTTCGCTGACATACCTCAGCCTATTGCTTATATCAGTGAAAAAAATCCAGATCCCACAATATACACATATGACTCACGTCGCAATGAGCAAACCAAACACCATCTCCTGCAATGCCCTTTCCAGATATCCCCACCATACCCAATATGGAGCTGTTCAACTATGCAGTTAGTATAGTGGAACATGCCTGGCCGTAAGTAGCCCCAGAGTTGTTTTTATTTTTAAACTTTACTAACAAAATCATACTTTTATTAATATTCTACTAACCATAGACCTAAATACTAAATATTTAGGTCGACCTAAATACTAAATATTTAGGTCTATGTACTAACACGTCTATGTCAGATAGACGCGCGCCATTCCTAGTTCCCCAGCAGGGGTTTGGAATTAATGGAAGATAGAAAGAACTGAAATAACTGCTTTAATAATAAATATTCTCTCGGACTCGAGCAGCCTAGTAAATTAACATGACAGCTCTTCCTCTGCCACTGGACCCTCTATATGTAACACAAACACGTTAAAACCAAACCATGAATCACAAATTAAAATTCTTATCATTAACTTCCAATAAATTTAAAACAAAAAGTAGAATTTCACGCATTGCTAGATACTGAAAACTCCTCTTTTCTTTGGACCCTCTATATGTAACACAAACACTATAAAACCAAACCATGTATCACAAATTAAAATGCTTATCATTAGCTTCCAATAAATTTAAAACAAAAAGTAGAATTTCACGCATTGCTAGATACTGAAAACTCCTCTTTTCTTTGGAGTAAATATCCGCAATTCACACCTCAAATGACATAAACGAGTAATTTCATTTCATTCTTTCATTTACGTAAACCACTTTCTTCTACTTCTGTGTAGTAATATTGTTTTAAATTTATAATAAACCAAAAAAGGTCGCGAAGACCAATGTCGGTTAAGCTGGTCGGAAAGAGAATTCAACATAAACGGGAAGAGACACTTGATATAAGGGAACTGTGTTGGCGGTAGTTTCGGGTAAAGACGGTAACATCAATGGTACATACCAATCCTTGTATGACGAAGATGACGGGCCGTACATGTTGATGGATTAATGAAGAATTTCTTAGATGGATCAATGAAATTTTATGATTTATATGTATGTATTTTTAAATTCAAAACAAATAACACTGCTTCATCTATCTATGGCCTTTCACTCTTGGCCATGTCTTTCTAAATCCATTCAAATCGCACTTGTTTTTCTCCCTAAAATTCCTCAAACCATTGCACTGCAGACATGTTATTGATGTTACTGCCAAAAAAAAGCCTTCAACATATTTGTATAAAGAAATGTAAAACGCTTGAAACCAGTAACCATTTTGAAAAAAAAGTCCATTATTACATGGTGGGAGGTATACAGTACGTGGGTGGTCTGCCGCCAACATAAAAAAATCCACTGTCATACATAGCCTGAAATGTGTTGAAAAAAAATGGCGATAAAAACAAAACAAACAAAAAATCAACATAATTTTTGGGGCATTACTTCATATTGCTCAGTGAAATTTTTGATTTAAAAAAAATAATCATTTTTCCTTAATATCATGTTTCATTTAACACAGTTATATCTACAGTCTAACGTTACAAATCCCAGTATAGTTGCACATCAAAATTAACAAGTTTACACACATATATATATATATGCAAAAGCATTCAATAACGAAAGGTTGATGGGAATATTGTTCAATAATTCATAAAAAATATAGTAAGGAAAACATTTTTAAATTTACAATTTGATATGTATAGGAAAAAGAAAATGTTGCACAGAAAAGTGGGAAAACGTCACAATTTCGAAGTACGGAGTTTTCTTGTCTAAAAATTATTTATTTATTTGTAATCATTAGAATTTGTATTAAACGGTACATTATATACTGAACCAAATAGCTAACGCACCTTTAATATCTCAATAATAACAATCAATAAATCAAAACAATTTTCATTCTGAACGAGACAATTATCTTGTCAATAACGACTGTAAATTAAGAAAAAAATCATTCAAGTCACCTGTCTGCAACGATACCAGTCGGCATATAATAAGTTCATACATTAAATGTATTGTCTACTAGTGGTGCGTTAGCTGTTTGGTTCAGTATATCTTATAGTACTGAATTTAAAATATCGTGAATTATAACTGCGGATATAAAGTTTATCATTTAATATTAAATGTTAAAAAAGATATTCAAACTTTTGTATGCTTATGAATGGTATTTTAAATACGAAAAATACATTTTACTTAAAAAAACAAAACATTCTCGCCGAATCAGAACTATAAAAACAGGGCAGATAAATTCAATAAAATAAATAATTCATCAGGACTTTTGCACATTAACGAAAATAGAAAAGTGTTGTGGGGCTTTAAGATGTATGCAGGACAATACAGACCACCATACCTGGATTACAAAACTACGTTCTCACCTGTATGTAAATATGTGCTTGTATAGGATTTTTTTTTATGTGAAATTGCATATACACTGGATTCGAAATTTTAAAATGGTCAACTTATGTGAATATTATTGAAAAAAAATAAGTTTCAACTGCCCTACACAAAACATTGAGGATTGTATTTGGACAAATATTTTAAAATTTAGATTGAAGTATAAAGCAGTGTGGATGCAGAAAAATTGGCAATTTTCAAGGTATTTTAAACACTTTTTTAAAAGAAACGAATTTTAAACTATTATCTACAAACATGCATAGCAGTGTCATTATCTTATTGCAATTAAAAGTAACACTTGTTTTGCACTATTTACTGTGTTTTTGTTCACTATGAACCATAGGCACATTTCACTGTTTTCTAATTTCAAATTTGTTTATATCCTTAAACTAACGTTTTACTAAGAAAAATGTTGTTTTTGGATTAAACTTTTAGTGTGAAATGGATAAAATATCATTCTTCACTTTAAGTTGTACACTTATAAAATTCATTTTATCAGTTTATGCCTAGCGCAGAGAATCTCTGCGGAAGGTCCACACACAAATATGCACGCCGGAGGACGGCGTATATCAAAAATCGTCTCGCCGTTGCTATGCACTAATGTACTCACACCCACTATTATCTCCCTTGATGAAGGAGATAAAAAATTGATGAAGGAGATAAAAAAAACAAGTTCGCTTTTCTACATTTTACAGGATTCATTGATTTATCTTTAGGTATGAAAGCACCAATTATTTTCCCCATAGACACCAATGTTTAAAGTGTCACATATTAATGATTTGCTGCAAATTCAACTCAAGTATGGATAATGCAGCAGTGTAATGTTCATATGGAAAACTATTTTTCCACTTGAAAAAATCACAAGAAAACGTGGGGTCACAAGACATGTAAGAAAGTTCTTGTTTGTTTACTAAACAGGTCAAGGGTACAGCTGTTTTTATTGATCGACTGTTTTCATTGCTCACAAAGTGTAAGCATAGAGTCGAAATTTCGAAAATGTTCATCAGTGATCCAGTAAAACCTATTAATACGCTTCTTATACATATAACCACAAAAATCGAATAGAAATGGGCAGTTTCCCCCCTACTTATAATGCCCATTTCCATCGAAAAAGGAGGGATTACTTTTTATTAATGGAACTACATTCGACTACACCTCGGAGGTTTACAGGTAATTGGTGGTGGTAAACCTATAAGAGGAGAAAACATGTTCAGATGTTTCTTAAATGAGGAGTTTGTGTTGTCATTTTCATAACAAGCTTAAAAACACTTACTTCATGCAAATCGAATGATTATTTGCCGAGATATAGTCTTGTGAATACCAAGGACAATAGTCTGAAATCGACAAAAGTCAGTGATATCTTTTTTAATTTTACACTATCTGAATTGTCATACCAAACGGCGTTTCTTGTCAATACACCATATTAAATAGATCAAATGTTTAGAACATTCAATGGACATAAATAAAATATGCATTTTAGGTACAATTAGGAAGATGAAAAGGCCAATTTATGTCGATTTTCATGCCAAAATTGATTTTTTCAGTCAAATTCTTCAAAATTGGTGGTACCATAGCTGATTATAGTAGCGAATACGAGCTTAATAATGCCAAAAATACCACTAAAATCAGAATTGATACTAGCTGAACGCTTCCAAGTCGAGTTTGAATGATAAGGAATAATATTTTACCTTTTACACAAATCTTCATTTTTCACAGTATCCTATTTTAGGGGGGTAGGGGAAAGATTTAGTGGTTTCATGCCTACCAAACCTGTTGTCATGCAAATTTAATTCATGAAAACATGTTGCAAACATGCAACCCTACATGTTGATACCAAAAAGACATAGTTCAACTGCAAACACTTCACCAATACGTCATTTTAAACAAGAAAAAAAAATGAAACTCAAAATTACGGCTTATATAGACAAAATTGGACTAAAAACGCTCAAAACCTATGTAATAAACTATGGAAAACTTATTTCTGAGCTTATTTTACCAATTGTTATCGGAAAAGTGTCCCTAGGTACGAATCTGAGCGAGTCCTAATTACTGCACGCATCTCTTATAGGTATGAAAGCACCAATTATTTTCCCCATAGACACCAATGTTAAAGTGTCACATATTAATGATTTGCTGCAAATTCAACTCAAGTATGGATAATGCAGCAGTGTAATGTTCATATGGAAAACTATTTTTCCACTTGAAAAATCACAAGAAAACGTGGGGTCACAAGACATGTAAGAAAGTTCTTGTTTGTTTACTAAACAGGTCAAGGGTACAGCTGTTTTTATTGATCGACTGTTTTCATTGCTCACAAAGTGTAAGCATAGAGTCGAAATTTCGAAAATGTTCATCAGTGATCCAGTAAAACCTATTAATACGCTTCTTATACATATAACCACAAAATCGAATAGAAATGGGCAGTTTCCCCCTACTTATAATGCCCATTTCCATCGAAAAAGGAGGGATTACTTTTTATTAATGGAACTACATTCGACTACACCTCGGAGGGTTTACAGGTAATTGGTGGTGGTAAACCTATAAGAGGAGAAAACATGTTCAGATGTTTCTTAAATGAGGAGTTTGTGTTGTCATTTTCATAACAAGCTTAAAAACACTTACTTCATGCAAATCGAATGATTATTTGCCGAGATATAGTCTTGTGAATACCAAGGACAATAGTCTGAAATCGACAAAAGTCAGTGATATCTTTTTTAATTTTACACTATCTGAATTGTCATACCAAACGGCGTTTCTTGTCAATACACCATATTAAATAGATCAAATGTTTAGAACATTCAATGGACATAAATAAAATATGCATTTTAGGTACAATTATGGAAGATGAAAAGGCCAATTTATGTCGATTTTCATGCCAAAATTGATTTTTTCAGTCAAATTCTTCAAAATTGGTGGTACCATAGCTGATTATAGTAGCGAATACGAGCTTAATAATGCCAAAAAATACCACTAAAATCAGAATTGATACTAGCTGAAACGCTTCCAAGTCGAGTTTGAATGATAAGGAATAATATTTTACCTTTTACACAAATCTTCATTTTTTCACAGTATCCTATTTTAGGGGGGGTAGGGGAAAGATTTAGTGGTTTCATGCCTACCAAACCTGTTGTCATGCAAATTTAATTCATGAAAACATGTTGCAAACATGCAACCCTACATGTTGATACCAAAAAGACATAGTTCAACTGCAAACACTTCACCAATACGTCATTTTAAACAAGAAAAAAAAATGAAACTCAAAATTACGGCTTATATAGACAAAATTGGACTAAAAACGCTCAAAACCTATGTAATAAACTATGGAAAACTTATTTCTGAGCTTATTTTACCAATTGTTATCGGAAAAGTGTCCCTAGGTACGAATCTGAGCGAGTCCTAATTACTGCACGCATCTCTTATAGGTATGAAAGCACCAATTATTTTCCCCATAGACACCAATGTTAAAGTGTCACATATTAATGATTTGCTGCAAATTCAACTCAAGTATGGATAATGCAGCAGTGTAATGTTCATATAGAAAACTATTTTTCCACTTGAAAAATCACCAGAAAACGTGGGGTCACAAGACATGTAAGAAAGTTCTTGTTTGTTTACTAAACAGGTCAAGGGTACAGCTGTTTTTATTGATCGACTGTTTTCATTGCTCACAAAGTGTAAGCATAGAGTCGAAATTTCGAAAATGTTCATCAGTGATCCAGTAAAACCTATTAATACGCTTCTTATACATATAACCACAAAATCGAATAGAAATGGGCAGTTTCCCCCTACTTATAATGCCCATTTCCATCGAAAAAGGAGGGATTACTTTTTATTATAGGAACTACATTCGACTACACCTCGGAGGTTTACAGGTAATTGGTGGTGGTAAACCTATAAGAGGAGAAAACATGTTCAGATGTTTCTTAAATGAGGAGTTTGTGTTGTCATTTTCATAACAAGCTTAAAAACACTTACTTCATGCAAATCGAATGATTATTTGCCGAGATATAGTCTTGTGAATACCAAGGACAATAGTCTGAAATCGACAAAAGTCAGTGATATTTTTTTTAATTTTACACTATCTGAATTGTCATACCAAACGGCGTTTCTTGTCAATACACCATATTAAATAGATCAAATGTTTAGAACATTCAATGGACATAAATAAAATATGCATTTTAGGTACAATTAGGACGATGAAAAGGCCAATTTATGTCGATTTTCATGCCAAAATTGATTTTTCAGTCAAATTCTTCAAAATTGGTGGTACCATAGCTGATTATAGTAGCGAATACGAGCTTAATAATGCCAAAAATACCACTAAAATCAGAATTGATACTAGCTGAACGCTACCAAGTCGAGTTTGAATGATAAGGAATAATATTTTACCTTTTACACAAATCTTCATTTTTCACAGTATCCTATTTTAGGGGGGTAGGGGAAAGATTTAGTGGTTTCATGCCTACCAAACCTGTTGTCATGCAAATTTAATTCATGAAAACATGTTGCAAACATGCAACTCTACATGTTGATACCAAAAAGACATAGTTCAACTGCAAACACTTCACCAATACGTCATTTTAAACAAGAAAAAAAAATGAAACTCAAAATTACGGCTTATATAGACAAAATTGGACTAAAAACGCTCAAAACCTATGTAATAAACTATGGAAAACTTATTTCTGAGCTTATTTTACCAATTGTTATCGGAAAAGTGTCCCTAGGTACGAATCTGAGCGAGTCCTAATTACTGCACGCATCTCTTATAGGTATGAAAGCACCAATTATTTTCCCCATAGACACCAATGTTAAAGTGTCACATATTAATGATTTGCTGCAAATTCAACTCAAGTATGGATAATGCAGCAGTGTAATGTTCATATAGAAAACTATTTTTCCACTTGAAAAATCACCAGAAAACGTGGGGTCACAAGACATGTAAGAAAGTTCTTGTTTGTTTACTAAACAGGTCAAGGGTACAGCTGTTTTTATTGATCGACTGTTTTCATTGCTCACAAAGTGTAAGCATAGAGTCGAAATTTCGAAA